>JASJUZ010000284.1:600000-1027509 GCA_037159825.1 Tupiocoris notatus
AGCTCAACATGAACGTCTCGCACGGTAAAATGTAAGCATACTTACTTTTTGATAATTGGAAACAAAAAGTCCGACTATATCTCTTTTTCAAGGAAGAAGCTTTCAGTCATAAGTTGTCCGAGGAATAACAACTCCGGATCAAAAAATGCTGCAAATTATCCGGAAAGGCTTCATTATTACTCAACGTAACATCGTCAGGGCTAATCGAAAGTTATTGAATTCAAATTCGCCTCTGAAATTTTTTGAAAACTTATTCATGAAGTTTGGGGACACAAATATTTGAGTTTTTAGATGGTTTTTACAGCATTGATTGAGTTCACATCTACTATTTTTTTGGGGCTGGTTTAAAATTATGGCATTGTTCGATTACAACACAAATCAATGTTTTGTAGAACTCAAAAAATTGTTAAGGATCGTAAACCAGTGTTGTGCATAGATCACACAGTACTTCCATGTTTGAGTCGGTTACAGGAATGACCACGTATACAATCAAGAAGCTCGTACTAAGAGCAATACGTTATTACTTTACAACGGTTAGGGAAGAACTAGCAAGGCGAAGCCAGGAATAGAAAAACGCGCAAATTAGGTTAATAATGCGGAATCACAGTATGTGAGCCGTTACAAGCCAAGTTTTGTAAAATGTGTTAATTTCTATGAAACTCCATCGTCAAAAATATTGATTTTTTTCACGGCCTGTAAAAATCGAAATACTCATTAAACCGCTTACGGTGGAAGTAAGGTGTGTGATCCATACTATACTTAACAAGTTTTGTGAACGTGGTCAAAGTCAAGGTCATTTATGAAGCAGAGATCCGAAAATTACAAAAGCGCTCAAACAAAATAACTGAAAATGCGTTTTACGAGGAAGCACTGTGTCTGACCCCAATAATGAGTATGAATCGATATCAGCTTTCATATAGAAAATTTTTAAGTCTCCCAGCGTACAAATATTATATTCATTTTTTGGTCTATAAATATCAAAATATTGTCAATATGAGTATAACGTAGAATTATTGTAATCGTGAAAAGGCTGATAACGTGGAGGTACGGTGTGCGACCCAATATCCAAAAAAATCAAGCGCCATCTACTCGTCAGAAACAAAATTTTAATCAAGCGTCATCATTACTCTTATAGCCTGTAAAAATCAAAATAGAAAACTACGCTTTTCTCTCGGAAGTAGATTTGAGCCGCATTCACACATTAGCGAGTAACGGTGAGATAATTGATAGAAATATTAAGTGAATTAAAATGAACTATTGGAATGAGGAGACACACAGAAAAATACTTCACGACCCTCTTCTCCTTCATGATTCTCGGTTAGATTCTTAGCTAGAAAGTGGCATTGAAATAGCAGAATTGGATTTAAAAAACAAAAAAATATGGTTCTAATTAACAGCATTAATTCCAAGGCCTTCGTATTACTGAGGGATAACAAAAATATAAGTTTAAAAATGTTATTCTTATGAAGATAGAGCCCTTCATTCTATCGAATCCCTTCCACCTTTCCGCAGTTGCTCAAGCACAGTTGGTAAATGAAAAAACTATCCTGAATTATGACAATCTCACTTTCACCATCTTGTGTTTCTATAGAATATTCTTGTCGAACGCATTGCAAGTAGAGGTGGGGCAGTAACTCTGTAATAAATCGTCTGTACCTCGATTGTAAACAGCATTGCCTCAAGCAATATAGGAGTATATTTCTTCAAAAGTCCCCTGGTTGGGCAAAATTCCGTCGCAGAAGTATCCTTGATATCACCCTAGTGTGGGCCCTTAGTGTGGGCGGACAATAAGTCGTTTGCTTCCCCTCTGATGGGGATGAACGCACCTTGACTTGAGTGAGGTCCCGTTTCAGGGCAGGGGGTGCCTCTATCAGGGCATCGCTACCCGACCAAGGCTTTTCTGAGTGACAGTCTCGCGGACACCGGCACCCGAGAATGGACGAACAACTAGCGATCTCAGTCCGGTGCGCGTACAAGAAATATGGCAATACGCAAGTGCTACGCGAATTCAATATGTCCGTCCCCAGAGGTGCAATGTGAGTTTTTTCCACTTACTAAAAAATAGATGAGGAAAAAAATTTTAATTTTTTTTTTAGTTTAAATAAGCAAAGCATAATTTTCGTGTGGTGTAATAGTCAGCTTTATAGAAGTAAACTATTCTAACATGAGTGCAATACGACAAAATCGCATTTAAAATCAAAATTTTTTCGGGCGTGAAGAAACAAGGTAGTTCTGCCATGAGTTTTTCAAATCGATAAATTCTGAAACCATAAATGACCAGTGCGTTTCGGCCTTGAGATTACATATCAACAGGTGATTCTTTTTTCAATGGAACCCACTTAGTATACTTTTTCTTTTTAATAGTTTCATCTCACAGATTTAAATCCCCCTATTGCTATTCCAAGCTAATGGCAAATATAAATATGAAACACCATGGAAATAATGATAGCGTAGATGAAGTTATCTTGATCATACTGTAAGTTGAATTCGCCCAGCCACGAATATGAAAATAAAAATCTTTCTGATGAAAAATGTACTGATACACAATACACTATGCCTGACTGACTGTGCGTGTCATGATTTTTTATACTCACTATAGATGAGAAGGATCGGTTGGAAATACAAATGTAAGGGGATGTAAAGTGATGGAATGAAATTGTTTTTATTGCGAAATTCATGGCCATTATTAGTCATTTTTATAGCAAAGAGACCAGAAAATTACAAAAGCGCTGGAATAAAATAAGTGAAAATGCGTTTTACGAGGAATACTGTGTGTGAGCCCAATAATAAAAATGAAGCGATATTCAGCTAACATAAAGAACCATTTCAAATCCTCCAGTGTTTAAATATAATCATTCCTGCAGTCCGAAAAAATCAAAATATAGTCAACATGCGTATAACACGATAGTTAAAATAAAATTTTTTTACAGTTCGAAAAAAATCAAAATACGCGATCCACAGATAAGAATCAGGCTTCATTTAATAGCCGTCCCAAACACTTCAAGATCTTGAGTGTTCAAATATATTGATTTTTGCGGCCCGTAAAAATCAAAATACAGAATATGCACTAGTAAAATCCTGAAAATACTAATAAGGTACGATGTGTGACTCAATAAAAATCAAGCATCATCTGCTCGCCATAATGAACATTTTGAGACCACAAACGTTTAAAAATACTGATTTTTATAGCCTGTAAAAATCGAAGAAGAAAAAACGTTGAGCGGTTATGTCTTGGAAGTACTGTGTGTTATAAAAATCAGGAAATAACTAATTTTGCTCATTCGCTAGGAAAACATTCTCTGAAAATTTCATAGTTTCATTCATTTTCGCGGAGGTATTTTCACCCACCTTTACCAATATTAAAGACCTCTTACCATATATATTGGTTTTCTCGGCCTGTAAGAATCTTGAAAGCAAAAAAGCGGAATACGGCAGAGGTACTGTGTGTGATCCAAACTATACATAACAAGTTTTGTGAACGTGGTCAAAGTCAAGGTCATTTATGAAGCAGAGATCCGAAAATTACAAAAGCGCTCAAACAAAATAACTCAAAATGCGTTTTACGAGGAAGCACTGTGTCTGACCCCAATAATAAGTCTGTATCGATATTCAGCTTTCATATAGAAAAATTTAAAGTCTCCCAGCGTACAAATATATTCATTTTTGTGGTCTATAATTATCAAAATATAGTCGATATGCGTATAGGTAACGCAGAATTGCTGTATGTGACCTAATAGATAAAAATCTTGCATCATTCAATTACCGTCCCCAAACATTTCAAGACCTTGAACGTTCAAATATATTGATTTTTCCGGCCTGTAAAAATCAAAATACATAGTACGCACTAGCCAAATCGTGAAAAGGCTCATAACGTGGAGGTACGGTGTGCGACCCAATATCCATAAAAATCAAGTTTCTTCTACTCGTCAGAAACAAAATTTAAGACCTCAAAAGTAGAAAATATTGATTCTTATAGCCTGCAAAAATCAAAATAGAAAAAAACTTTGAACTTTTATATTTCGAAAGTACTGTGTGTTATGCAAATCCGGGAACGGCTACTTTTGCACAAATACTTTGAGAAAATACTCAAGAATTTCATACTCAGGAAGAAGAAAAGAATTTCGTTGAGCATCATGCATTTTTCACGGAGATATGACAATTTATGTCATTTTTTTACCAAGGACACACACTTGTTCAGAAAGTGCTTCTGAAGTATAGTAATATAAAAATTTCTTTCAATTCTTTTCCGTTCTGAATTCGACTTTTCGAACGATCACAATACTTCCATTTACTACGTAAACATGGAAGTAAAATGAATATATATTATGTAGTGTAAATTATGGAAACGTAATCACTAACTCATTTCTCTTAATTACGGACACCTATTTTTGTCTTTGCGTCCATCCTAATGAAGTTTCAAATCAAATACGACACATCGTTGCCAATTCGTAGGTATTGTAATCATGTGAAAAACGAGGCGTTTCAGGCCATAGATGTCTACGTAAAAAAATAGGTCGTACATCCGAAGTTATATCAAGGTTGGCAAGAGGTGGTTTGGCTACCTCCCTCTGGAGGGAGGGGTGTAGGTGGTTTGGGTTCTGGCTTACGTCCCAAATGATTCCAATTTTTACGACCATGATTCTGGTAACCAACTATAAAACACGATTGTATAATAAAAAAGTAACTAAAACTACCTACCACCAACGTCGTAAACGCTGGATGGGCCAAGAAACCTCATGTCCTTCTCATTTTGCAGCATCTTGACACGTTGGTCTATACAACTACATGTGGGAAGTTATTCATAAAAAATGGTGGTAGCCTCGACCACCTCGAGATCTCGATGACTGACCTCTCAGCGCTCGTTTAACAAAATCAACATAAAATATGACATCGCTCGGAGATATTAGATTTCAACATTGAAGTACCCTATGTGATATTTGCCGAGGATAAATGACGAATTGTTCCAGTTGAGGATTGGTGCTTACGGATGTAGACAACTAGATCCGGTCTATCCTGTCGAACGACTGATTGAAAACGAGTAAATGACGATTGGTCTATAGTTTCAACTAACTTTAACAAGGCGGCACATAATATCAGCGGTCAACTATTGGGCAACTCAGGTTCAGGTCCGTTCTCAACGGCCGTCCATAGACGTTTGTGGTGAAATAGTCCCGGTTTAGCGAAGGTCGAGCTTTTTATGCCCGCTAGTCTTGTCTAGCCGCTAATTTAAACCGATCAAATCTCTCATTTTATAGCAACGTTCGATTGAGTCAGGATGATTGGGGTTCATTTTGTATTCTTTCGCTTCACCGAGTTTACATAAAGTGGTTATTGAAAACGTTCAAGTCGGAAGTTGTGGTCACATTATGAAAAATAACCATCCTGATTCCGCTCTCCAGTCTCTACATCCTAATTTATCTTGAGGAACGACTTGCCACTCAGTGGCGATTAGAAATTGACCGGCATCGGTACGACGACAATAACAGTTCTTGAATTATCGAACAAGGTAAATGATTTTTTGTCAATTAAGGAAGGGTGATGTAACTAGAGAAGTAGAAACGGTACGAAAATTGTTTGCACTTGATGGAATACTCGTTCAACACTCTCCATTTTTTGTATCGATGAATAATTATTTTTTTTGCTTCAAGAATTTTTTTTTTACATCAAGTTTTTAATTCCGTGTTATATCGGAAAAAATATATATTGAAGTTCACAATCTTTCTTGGATTCAATTTTTAAATTGATCTTTAAATTCTTTCTTCGGAATATAGGGCATCCGAATTAGTGAGTCGCATTGTCGAATATTTTCAGCTGAATGGTGATTGCCGATGAGCTATAGTTCAACTTGAGACGGGAAACTCCTTTTGCAAAAAAATTATTTGATGGATGGTAAATACGTTTAACGATTTACAGACGCGTCTGAAGCATAATGAGTATAACACACATCATCAGGACCAGCGCTGACAGCCTTCGTTTAACCTTGACGATGTTGAGAGAATTGAAGCTCGAAAAGAAGCTTCATAAATCTATGAAGTACAGATTAGCAGAGAGAATAGTTGTCGAGGGAATGATTCCTTTTCGATTTCCGTCTGTCATTTTGGTGACGGAAGTATTCATCTTAATTGTCCTCCAAAAAGAAGCATGGGTTTTTTCGAGGATTCTCTCTCCGGTCCACAGTGAGGCTACTAATCTCGTACGTAGGTTTGAATGGTAGTCACATCAATTTATCAACTATCAAGGTGAAGCTTTAATGGGTTCCGGCGATTATGTCGCCAAACTTCCTCAGTTTTTGAATTTTGATTGTAACAGAACTGGGACTCAGAGCTATTTGCTCATTGCGAGCATCGAATTTGACGTTTTTGAATGATGATGCCGATAGAGAATAATGATTTCCAAATTAAGGGCGGAAGACAAATTGACGAGGTCAGACGAGTTCGGAGAATCCGTAATTCCTGTGGTATGTAGAATAGTGAATCTTGTGATAAGTAGGGATTATGTTCAAGATTGAAAAACGAATGTTAGCTAACGGTTGCTCAACTATTTCTTTTCACCGCAAATCACGTGCATTGATTTCAACAACCTGCTTAGCCGCAGAACTGCAATTCTCGTAATCATCAAGAAAATAGGCATCTGCCAATAAATCATTCTTAGATCTCCATAAGTAATGGTGATGTGATAACTGCAAGCCATCGAACATAAGGAGTTTTTGAGACCAATTTTAAACCATTTCAGGGCCCGAAGACGTCACTACAAATTTAATTAGCTATTAAAATAGTACAGAAAACTCCCGTTTCACTCATATGGACTTTATTTTTGGCATAACTACTGTAAGTTGATGAAATGTCCTTTTTTTAAATAATTGTTAATTGAATGCATTTATTGTAGACAAATCCATGCTTAAGTACCTAAGCAGTAATTATTTGGCCCATCATGCGTTGCAGTCTTGTCTTGATAACTGACTGAAAGTTAAAAGCTAATTAATAATGCGAGACTGTCGGTGCACCACGAGCCGTCAGTCGTAAACGGTCATTCGAAATGAGAGCGATTGGCGAAGAAAGGAAGGTGAAATTATTGTGAAACGTCAGTCAGGCCAGCTTTCTGCTGACTGCATGATAGGAATCTACGAATGATGAAAACGTTTCCACTCGCAAGTAGAAAAACATTATCCACCGAAGGAAAGGTTATTTCGTTGTCATCATCGGCTGTCTTTGTTTTCGTTTCTCAGCTGCTCTTGAGTCACATACCAGTAGGTAACGAAAGTTCTGACAGACATTTCTGGAATAAACTAACGATAATAATATGGAGCTGTATGCGTTTAGTCTGAAGGGCCTACTAAATCGAAGCATCAAACACTAAGATCATCCTTCCGCATAATTTTATATTTAATTACAATGGTAAGAGAAAGGAACTATCGGTAGTGCGGAAACGTCATGAAAAGCAACATTATTTGATAGGAAATATACCCCGTTTATATGCTAACAAAACGTTACAATTTACGTCATAGTTTAAAAAAAATAAAAAATAGAGTTAAAGAAAAATTAGAGTTGAAGGGAAATGTTTGTGCCACGTATCTAGTTTTTAGAGTAGCCCGCGGCAAAAACAGATTTTGATATTTTTCCATTTTTATAGGTCGATACTAAGCCTTTTGACGACGGTTTTTGTCGATGGCACTAAAGAATTGCAAAGAAGAGAATCCTTCAAAGCAAACGCTGTGAATACTGGAATATTATGCGACCCAGAGGAAATTGAAGCAAGGGCTAATCTGTTGTGTGTACAATAATTCACTGCATTTTTCAACTTCATTTGTGGACGGCATAAAAGCCTCGATATAGATGGTTAAGAACAGCTTCACATAAGTTTACTCATGGATCCCAATCTTTTTATACCCTAATGACATCGGTATTAGCTGCTGCACAATTGTGTGTTTGTTAATAGGTACTTATTTGAAGTTGATTATATATATTTAATATCATGATATCGGTATTTCGAGCTATGTGTACCAAGGAATCTGAATTGAAATCAACATTGCAATGTTTTTCACGTAAAACTGATGAATTTAGGTGACAACGATCTTTCCATTGGTAGGGAGCTCGTCGTGACCATAAGGAAGCTTCTCGGAACTGGCTGGTTGGGGAATGTAGGTCAAGTTCAAGTGCAACAAGCAACCCCTTTGGCCGAGAAGGCTCAACTGCGCCAGATGACTTGTCATCTACCCAACGCCCGCTTCCTAAGCCCTCCTGCCGAACTGACTAATCTCATGAAATAATCATTGCACATATTCAACAAGTATTCATTATTTTTCTGTACATTCGTACTGCTGCCTTCATACGGACAGCTATCATTTACATGGGTCGATTGAATAGGTACGACAGTTCAGTATGTTCATAATTAATTGCATATTATGTTACGTAACTCTCAAGTCTCCATTGGTTAGGTCTGAATACTCTTCTTCATTATCTTCAACAAACTTTTCATAAACGGATTGAGAATACACCGTTTGAAATAAGAAAGAGAGGCAGCGGGTAAGGCTATGAAAACATATTTCTGTCTATTGAGCATCCGGAATTAGGCTTATCGCTTGGAATTTTACGACCCATCTATGAGAAGTTCACGAACTAGTTCAAAAAGCCACTAGAGTTTTAAGTTATATCCCATATAATTGCAATCACTCTTTGGGATTTTTTCCGGGTTGGGGACTCACTGCCCATCAGTTATGTCAATAAAAATGTTTTACAATGGTCGGCAAAACAATATTTGCTGACGTTTTTCAAAAGGTCGACACGCAAAGCGACCGGTATGCATCCAATGTAAACATCCTGGGTTTTTTTTTTTTTTTTTTTAAGGAGTCGGTTTTTCGCCGGCTCCTCGCATCTCTTGAGCAAAATCAGCTTCTAATAATACATTATAGTTCATAAAACACTTTTCCCCTGGGGGCGCATAAATGAAATTAATTGACGTTAGATAATTTAAAATAATGCTATGTATGATGAGTAGGTACTTAAGTTACAAAATGTATAATAAATATTTATAACTTTTTTATCGCAGTTGCGTTGCAAATGATTAAATCCCCTCACTAAACTGAAATTCAGATTTTATCAAATTGATCGATTCGAGAGGATTAAATACATTTCAACTACGGAGGCATAAATACGAACGCACTGAATCTGTAAACCCAGACGGTTTTCCGCGTGTTCAGTTGACTCTGAAACGAGCGGTTAGAGCAGTTTAGTTCTATATAATCAACAACTTCGAATAAAGAGCAAACCAAGGCCATTGGTTGTTGCAGTAAATCGGTCTATCACCGGCAAATGCACACAAGTTTATCAACAAGAATCAACTGGTAAATCCAAAATTAGTCAAGTACAATAAAAGTACAAATTTTAATACAACTGAAAAATAATATATGATTAACATTAGGTAATAATAGTATAATTAAAATTTGAATTAATAACAAAAATAAGAACAAATTTAAAAAAACTAATTTTGTTTGGCAAAAAAAAACGAAAAACGAATTCATTATGATATGAAAATAATGATAAATGAAAATGGAATCAAATAAAAATGACGGGTGGAATAAATGATAGCATAAGTAGCATCAAGGTATTCGAACTGCGTTTGAAATCCGCCGCTGGATTATTTTAGTAAACCAAAAACAGAGCTTGTGTAATTTTTGAGGAAATTTATTAGTTATTAAACGCAGGTGAGCATGGCTTTCCAACCGATTCCCCACTTGTCGGTGTCGCTGATGTCGACCAGCTAAGATGCAACCCTAATAAAGTCGGAATATCTTTCGTTGTTTGCAATTATTCCTGTAACTTTCGAATTTCAAGTGTGCATCAACCTTCGAGGACCGGATGGATATTCTTCAAATTTTGTTTTTAGTATTTAACTAGGTATATTTATTTCTCAATGGCCAAGGTCGTTGAGCCGTTACGGAATATGAAAATGAACGCCAAAAAAGTATTAGAAATCCATTTTTCAAGATCGGAATCGTATTTTTTAATTCTAGAGATTTTATGTTCTAAAATTTTTCTTATTCGATGTCCAACACACAAAAAATATTAAAAACTACCGTGGGACATATCAATATTGCTTCTGAAAATGAATCACAATAATTATCCGGCCAATAATTATTATGAATAATTATTTGGCCGAAAAATGCGTCCTTCAGGAGCATGATCGGCCTACACCGAACAACAGTCAGTTGAGAAGTTGTCTGTTACTGGAAGTAATCGGAGTCTCCCATTATTCACCTGTGGTAACGTATATTTACCATCACCTTGCTCATAAAAAGATTGAAAATCGAGGGACGATGAGGATGATTTAAATTCGACTGGCGAAGGTTAATAGCGGATCTCAATTCTTTCAAGTTCGAGGATCGTCAATAGTCTAACACACGCAGAAACTGCTTGTTCATCAAGCACACCAAAAAACGTCCACGTCTTGAGTGTGGACGAGCGGCATCCATCAAGGAAATGAACTGTCGTTGATAAATGGTATCCACACGAGTAGAAGGTTTGGACGAACGTGAAATAAACGAGCCACACGGTAGAGTATTAGATTTAAGGAGGGGCTTAATTATTATTACGGCAGGAATAGAACGGGCACTATAATTCCTCGCCGACAGACTAAGTCGAGTGGCAATAGGATTTGCATAGGTATTCTGTAAATTACTTCGACGCAAAATGAAGAGCGAGTTCTCCATGTTTTCAAATATTAACGAAACAGTACCCGACTTAATATAATAACTGAAGATCTCTAATTGCCGTAATATCAAATACTTAGTCCTAACTAACGCATGATAAATTGTTTTTGGATGAGGTATGAATATTCCTATGATTCTTCTTTTTATTTACGAATTATGTGATTTATGTGCATCGTTTACAATCAATTGTATACCAAAACCTCTTCCTGCCTGCTTGTGATAGCATGTGTACAGAGAAATTATGACCATGAACCCAGGTTTAAATACTTCAAAGAATTGGTTCAACACTTTTCGAACCCATGAAGAATATGCTGAACGAATCGGTTTTTCACAGCAAAGGAGACAGATATTTCGAAAGAGGGTGACCGCCTCGAAACTGAATCTCTGAACAGCACTGAAACTCTTTCTTGTCCTGGCCAGTTTCATAAGGGTGTTCAGTTATCTGGGAATCGATCGATCGACTTCCAAATCAAAAGAAAAGTATAGGTACTTGTACGACCTGTTAGAATCGTTGATAATACAAACGAGCCTTTCTTCAGCAATTTTTAAATATAAATTGATGAAACCAATTACTTTTAAATTTTTTTATGGTTTAATATGAATTATTTTCAAACTGCATATCAATGCACTAACCATATTTTTCGACAAAATTTTAACAACCATCAAATATTATTACAAACCAATTTGATGTTGTATTAATTTACATACAGGTACTCTGTCTCATATTTTTACTTTTATTAATTACGTGACGTTTTATTCAAATCGAGGATGATTACAATGTTTTATAAACTGCTGCTGTTTCAACTCCTTGAGCAATGATTTCGTAATATAAATATTCAATGAAAAAAGTTCATGATTCTTTTCGATGATCAATTGAAACCGCCAATCGAAGGGTAATACATTACAGACTACATGTCAAGCAAATTAAGAACTTAAAATTTCTAGTTCAGTGTCCGTTGGATGGAAATTAATTTTTTGAGTTTCGTGGTTTATTGGAATCATCGCATTAATTAGTTACCTAACCGTTTTAAGGCGAACGTAGAAGATGAAACGGTTTCTTTAATCACCAAAAAAAGGTTGGTTTCAATTGACTGATTAAAAGGCTGGTTTCAATAACAGTTGATTCAATTTGTTTTAGATATGCACTGCTCGGGCCGAGCGGATGCGGGAAGACAACTCTGCTCAGTTGTATTGTCGGTCGCATGTCCCTTGACGGCGGATACATCGAAACGTCTGCAAGCGGCCACAGTTCGATGGGCTACATGCCACAAGTGAGCTGCCTCGAATTTATCATCAAATAAAAATTCCATTCTCTATAATGCCACCTCACCAGAGAATTTTTTTCTTGTAAAATAATTATTACACCAATCACGAAAAGGCCCCTACGGGAATCTGAGAAATTGACGCGTTTTGTGTGCCACACAATGGGTTCTCAGAAGCCCAAATTTTGCATTATTGGCTAGCGCATCATTGATTGCGTGAAACATGGAAAAATGAGTCGAGGAATAAGATCTTAATGAAATATTTTGTTTCTTTTATATTATTTGGATACACAGGCGTTAAGGCCAAAATAACATATGATAAATTAATTTAAATAGTATAAGAATATGGTAGTTCCACATCACCGTCTAGCCTCACCGAAAATAGTTCGTTAAAATATTCTTCCATCCGAACGTTGATTCAAAGAATACATCAAATCCCGCACACGTGCCTACTGAATTTAGCATACGCTGAGCACGTAGCAGCGGATTATTGTACAAATAGTTCATTCTCGTAGTTCGCACGTAGCATAGATTTGTAAAGGCGTGTGCTGTATGGAAAGACGTGAATACTAATATTTTGCAGGAGCGAGGATAAAATATTAAGGAGAATTTTCGATAAAAATGAAAATTCCTTCTTGCAATAGTCGAGGGAATTTTAATATTGTTTGATTCTCTATTGAACTATTAATAGAGAATCAAACAATAGGATACCTATTCAGGTGAGTTATGCTGAGGATTGCATTCCCGTAATTAATATATGAAACTGTGGTTGTTGCCAAATCCTTTGACTTGCCCTTTGGTGGTTTCAAAAAGCATTGTCAACAACTATAAATGCTTCATAAATTGTTCAGTTTGAAGTCCTAAAAGAAAATTTGCTTTTAAATATTGTAAAATTCGTAATGGTTTACTTGAGGAGTTTCCTGAAAAGGAACAAATGGGCGAACGCGCTCGAACAAATCGTCCTGACGAGAGAGCGTTGCATGTTTCCTTCAAAACTCACAACGATGCAACTTTATTTTATAGTGACAACGTAGAATAATATTAATAGAAGTTGCATTCAATAGCTTTATTTCTTTCGATATCCTCGTAAGAAGCCGATCTCCTTACGATGAAGTTTCCCACATCCAAATAAGGAGCTTTGCCTACTAAACGGGACGGCATTAAGAACCAACGTCTTGATGCCCATGAATGACAGCGGATATTCAAACGAGCAGTTAAATGATAATTTTTTACTGGATAGAAATTCCTTCTCCAATTGCTGGGTTGACTAGGACAACGCAGGTGTTACAGTTGTTGCATAGTCAGCTTCCTGGTGACTATTTTCAGCACGCCCTTGACCGACCTCTCTCGAAAGTCTTGCTCTCTACTTACTGATTGACGAGTCATGGAATGATTTTAAGTGTCATTCCCTCTAT
Source organism: Tupiocoris notatus (assembly GCA_037159825.1). NCBI lineage: Eukaryota > Metazoa > Arthropoda > Insecta > Hemiptera > Miridae > Tupiocoris > Tupiocoris notatus. The sequence continues at coordinate 613,383 of JASJUZ010000284.1, forward strand.
ATTTAGAATAGATCGAAATAATTAAACTCGCTTTTCTGGTTAATTAGGGTTAGCTTTGAAAGCACTTTGTGATTATATACTTTACTAGGGATCCGTTATAAGGGATGTTTTCTTTAAGTGGCTACCGTTATCTCCCAAGTATAGTTAGCAATTACCAATAGAGTATATATAGAGTAGAATAATAAATTTAATAACTATGTCACGTTCGGTTAGTCTTTTGGTTTTTGAAACAAAAATTCCAAAATGATCTGTCGAACCTTCTATATGATATTCTATGTTCGTAATGCCACCTCCTTACAGCCTTCTCTCTCTTAAACCATTATTTCAAGTCCCACACAATCGTAATATTGTTCTAACCTTTACATGTCATCGTGCGGATTATTTAATGTACATTTATTCTCTTTCTTGACGTTGCATTTTTCGATGTCCATGGATTGTGAGGGGGAGAGAAACCAGGCGACTGATTCTCCGATTGTTTATTTTTCTGGCAGAGTACTTTCACCCGTTCTGGCATCATCAAGGCGACGTGGAGCCATAGGGTCCACAGCCCCCTGTTTCTCTCCCCCTCACAATCCACGGATGTACATTTATGTTGCAGAATATAGCGTTGTACATGCAGCTCAGTATCGGTGAAACGTTTGCGTACTATGGACGTGTGTATGGGATGACTGAAGAGGATATCATCATTCGAGGAGCCGCATTATCAAAACTCCTTGAACTTCCACCCCTCGGACGGATTGTAGAAACACTGAGGTATCTATATATCTTTACAGTATGGTTTTCTGTAAGAATATGGTCATTTTAGATCCCATTTTATCGTTTATACACGAGTTCTGGGGGGGGGGGATATTTAGGAGAAAATTCCCATAGAATAATACTCAATCCATCATTATCAAATCCCCATATTTCAACGGTGTTTACCTCTTGAAGTGCTGAGCAACATAGTTACTTATTTTTTTTAGGAACAGGTGTATAACCTACCGAGCCCCTACCCTCACTAAGAAATAAACAGATCAGATATTGTGATAACTGTACCATAGAGAATTAATTGCCATGTTTACGAAGTGGTTTCGATCGAAAATCCAGAGTAAGATAATAGTCTTGTTTTTTGTGGAGGCGATGGGACCGTTGTTTCAGTTCGAAACATACGATTCGTCCTTACTACAAAAAAACATTATCTTTCTCAAGAGCGAACAAGGCACAAAAAATTAATTTGCACAAAACGCGAACACTAGGACGCCAGAACAGCGTAAAAACCCACGATTTTTTTCTTCTCCCAATAATTGTTTTCGTGCTTTGATGTGTGTTAGTTCCTAAGTGGTCAAAACCCGGCCCGGTTCAGATCCAGTCATACTAATCTAGAGAGAAGTCAGCCTGTCAGTAGGTGAAGGACGCTTTCGTTTTCAAGGACCCATAAGATTTTCGCTTCTGCCAATAAAAAAAAAGTTTTTAAGTGGTTGAAACTTTATAGGGACCCAAACCAATAATATAGACGTTGTTGTGTTGAGGACGAGAAAAACCAGACGACTCATCCTCGTTTTTAATGGCTGACCCAGCACTTTCGCCTTTTCGGGCAACCTCAGGACTCAGCAGTCCATTTTTTTAGAAAATTAAAAATAAGTCTTCAGTGGCCATATTATACGGCTAAGACGAAACTTTCACTACTGATGAGTTTACTGAATGAAAGCAAGTTTTTCTGTGATCATGATGGCAACTCTCAAATTGTCTAAATTTAACCTCTTGAGCAAATGAGGCTAGTAAAGAGGTGATCAGCCATCACGTAATACGCTGTATAATCACTCGCAGCGTTTTAAATCAATTTCAAGACCGGTGCATATCAAGTTCTAAATGAGCAGTTACCATAGTGATAATTTAATCGTAAATAATTTTTTTACAAACTTATTTCCATTGGATCACTCCCTCATCTTGGCCCAATACTGAATAAGCCATCGAATTATTGGATACGTAGGTGATTTTACGTAGCTTCTCAACCATTAATTTATGAAATTCATTTTCGTTTAGTTTTGAAACCCAAGAGCTCTGGAGGCTATTTTTATTGTGGCTCTGCCTTGCCCACCTTCATTCGATTGAGCTCGAAACGAGTCGAGTGTGAAGGCCTTAGAAAACGCAGTTTCGACGAATCATCGATGAGTAGTCACCGGGCCTTACCATTTCTCAACGGACTTGCATTCTCTCGAAACCGTTCAAACAGCAACAAAACACACGCCGTCTGTTTGGAGACTTGTTAACGTGTAATTGAATATCAGTGGGAAAGACGGGACTTGGACTGTTCGAGTGATTTCATAATCAATTGACACCGTCCCAGTGCAAGATGTTACAAATCGTTATCCGAACTTCAACTCTACTTTAATCGGGAATCCTCGTTTTAGTATGAGAAAACAGTTAATATTATTCGAAAGCATCAGGAGCGCACCGTTCTGCAATTTTTTAAATTTCAGATAAATTAGTGATTTCGACTGCATGTGATATCCTCTTTTTATGAAATAACCATGATTTTTATGAATAGTCTTGAGATAGAGTCGGGAAAATAATTAGTTATTTCGACTAACTTTATCACTCATCCGTTTATTTCCACTCCTTTCCTTCCCCAAATAGTCTGGAATTGAATCATATTGCCGACGTAAAAAGAGATTAGATATATTATAGTTAGGGTCTTCAAACGATAGAAATAAGAAAAGGAAAATACATGTAGTAACAGGGATATGGGAGAAAATAACTCGACGAATTCTCCATCGCTATATTTGGCAGAGATCTTTCACCAGTTATTCAGGTATCCTCGGGTCAGCAAAGGTCCAATCGGTACCCATGACCTAGATCGGCATTGATTGTCGACGGGCAGAACTGTCGAATTTTTCGCCAAAGGTAACTCCAGTTGTTGAAAAAAATTTTTATTTTATAAACATATTCAACAAATTTAGAATTCTTCAAATTCATTCAATGGTCAGATATCTACATAAATAATAACTTCTTTTTCTTGTCGTCGCATTTTTTCATGTTGCTATATGGGGGAGAAAAACCAGGCGACTCACCAGTCGCCTTATTTTTCTTCCCCTCACAACTAATGGACTAAAATAATAACTACCCAGCTAAAGTTTTTGGTCAAAACTTTATTCAAAAGTTATTATTTGGCTGTGGAACTTTGTTGTTAAATCATTCCTTTATTGTGAATATTCTGTCTTGAACAAAGTTCGTTTGATTTATTTTCAGTGGAGGACAACAACGAAGGGTTTCCCTAGCCGTGTCTCTCATACATAACCCAGAGATCCTGATTTTAGATGAGCCCACGGTCGGGCTGGATCCAATTCTAAGTGACAGGTGAGGTCATTCGATTCGTTAAGTCTGGGTGTTTTTTTATTCAGAACTATCTATATCATCTTCCAAAAACTCAATGTATCTATAGCATTACTAATTTATCAGACCGCCATTCATGTCCATAGGTCCGATTTAATTCATTGGAATTGCTTGTATTCGATTATTCATTCTGTCACTAATGGGAATATCATTATGGCTGGCTCCGATTCGAGACGTGAAGAAGTAGGTCACTAGGTTATTGAAGTAGTATAATAATATTAAATCTATGAAACCTCGACATTCGGCTGACTTCTTTTTATTGACACTTTTTTCCATTGGTAGGTAGACTTGTGAGTGGTATTTTCGATGAATTATTAGATCCCTCAACAAGTATTTTCCATTATTTGATGGTACACAACTGTTTTATCCTATTTCACTCGTAATTATTTATGTAATTTTATCGACCGGGGTATTGGATTCATAGAGAAAATCATAAACATAATTTAATTTTTGCGACCACGAATTATCCTCTGAATGTGAAATGACGAGCGTAGATTTTGAAGATAAAGCTTTTCATTCATTGCAGTATATGGAAATACTTGGTGAAAATAGCTGACGAAGATAAGAAGACTGTTATAATCACTACGCACTATATAGAAGAAGCCAAGCAAGCGCATAAGGTAAGTTTGATACGTTCACATTATTTTATGATCTTTAATACAAGAGTTACACGTTATCTAAATAATTTCAGCATGGCAAAATCATAAAAGGTACCTATTTATTTTACTAGAAAATTGTTAAGTAAAAGAATGATACTATTATGAAATCCCGCTAGTTACCGAGTTGAACCTGAGAACTTTTAATCACTCTCTATTCTCACGCCAATTTATTGTTTTCTCTTGTGTACTCATCCCTTAGAGTTAAGCTGTACCGTTGAACAAGTGTTGATCAGAAAATCAATCATTCACCATCAATATAATCGTGTAATATCTTAAATAAACCACTCCGAAATTATATTGAAAATTATAATATTTACTCATCTCACGATGTTCATATTTACTTAGGTAATTAATTTCATTTGAAACGGTTATCAGTTTTAAATTCTTCCCACCTCAATTTGCCTGCATTCTAAATCAATATTAGTTGAAAAAGTAATATAAGAAATGTAACGGAAAAAAAATCATCTAGGGAAGCGCTTAAAAGCAGCTGTTTAAAGGCCAATCAATACTTCACCATCAATCATCAGCTAATCTGGTCATGGGTAGCAACTGTTCCCATGAAGCTTGAGAACTAAGTCTAATGGAATACTACTGTTGACTATCTACGGCTCGAAAATCTTTATCGTTCCTCATAGGTTTCATATAATTATCTTAACGCTGCCCGATAGCTAGATGGTGCCAGAGAGAAGGGAGAAATAATCCGACACATCTGCGCAAAACCCGTTTCTCATGTAATCTGTCAAAGATATTGTTTCCTTTCATTCATATAGTAAAACTTAGTAAACTTGATGACTGTCATAAATTTGAAAATAATAAATTTACCCATAAAAAAAAATTCTTTTTACTTAAATGACGTCAAATCAGGACAATACAACCGTTTGCCAATTGTGAAATACTTGCACTGAGAATTAGGTTTAATAAATACCTATGAAAGAGTCGCCTGGTTTTTCTCCTCCACAAATCAAAAAGGCACCGACATGTAAAATAAAAATACCTATAACGAAAATTTCGAAAACGTTTTGTTGCAGGTCGGCCTGATGAGGGGCGGTATTCTTCTTTGTGAAGAAACGCCTCAAGATCTCATCTCGAAAAATCAATGTGAAACAATGGAGCAAGCGTTTCTCAAACTTAGCTACAAACAAGAAATTTCACGAGAGGTATATAATTTTTCCTCATACGTTTGAAATTTGGAGGAAATAACGGGTTTACAGTTTACGTGAGTCACAGAAGAAAAAATGATATTGAATCGTCTGGACTCACACTTAATTGACGAGTAGCCAAGTCTGAGCAAATGGCTACTATAAATTTAATATTGCAGTGGTGTATTCAGTTTAGAGTCATAATTGCTACGCATTCATGAAGAAAACTCTGATGATATGCGCATAGTTGGGGAGATGGATGTCAATTAAATAAATGCTTCAACTTTTTTTTCAGACAGAAGATAATAGACCGCCAGATCAAATTCCAGCAAAAAAACGACAGAGGATTATGAAAAAATCTCTTTTCACGAGACAGTGCTTTAGAGCGGAACTTGTTAAGAACTGGTTTTTTATATGGCGGAATAAACCGTGAGCATCTTCAATTGTATCATTTTTATTATGCTGATGAAATTAATTGCTCTCTAATAAGAGATTGCCGCATATATCGGTTCATAAATTAACGGGCGTGTACTTCAGTGGGTTACGAAATTTTCTGTTTGCTGCAGGATGTTAGCTTTTCTGTTCGGCCTGCCCCTAGCTATCACGTTCCTCTTCAACCTAGCCATAGGGCACAATCCACAGGTAAATCTGCGAACTTATAAATAATTTTTTAGTAATTATTCAACAAGTTTTATCACTCTCTGCTTGCCCAAAAAGGGGATGCGGATAGCAATGGTGAGCCAGGAGACGCCTCATGGGATTTACGATTGTGTTGTACCTCCGCCGTCGAACATGGGCTGCAATTTTACTTATCCTCTTAGCTGTCGGTTCGCCCATAAGCTCAGACAAAATGGCCTTGAACTAGTAAGTATTTTCTTCGCATATATTCAACTGTAAAAGTTTATATATGAGTTTTTGATTGGTATAATAAAGGATCACTGATGCATAGAAGAAATTCAATTGAACACACATATAAGATCCTAACAGCGTCCTCATAAAATTATCCAATTGTGTTAGGTATATCTAGCGACCTGGCTAAAACTGTTTCGTGCACCAGAAAATGATTTTTTTGTGAAGATTTCATACGCATTGCCAATTTTCTTCAAATAAGTGTTGGCAGAATATCCTTCATTCAATGTTAGGGGCAATGTTTGGGCTCAGCTTTTTGATGGCATTTACGATGCTTCTATACCTACTAAAGTAATGAGTTAAATCGGTTTCCAAGCATCCCGAGCACTTTCTGCTCACAGAGGTTATCCAAACTGATATGGTTTTTCTTCTATACGTATTACTCATGAGAAAATGCATAACTGATCGTTGTAGGTACCTTTTGAAGATGTCGTGACGGCTATACAGGCGGCTCGTAGAAATTATGTGTGGGGTGTCATACTTATCCCCGCCAATTACACAGTGAGTCTCCTGTCAAGGTTTGAACACAACCTACGAACACCCGATTTCTTCGTGGACCATTCTATAATCAATCTTTGGCTGGATATGTCTAGTAAGTGCCGACATAATTCGTTTCAATGTACCTGTATAATTCAAACAAATGATCGAGGTATATTATGTACCGTATAGAACACTTTGTTTTCTACTACCTGTTAACTATGTGATTCTTACAAAGTCAAACTCGTGATCTAAGTCACCTCTATTCAATGTCGGTTGACCTGTTACAGACCAAAATATTGGCACGCTGCTCAAACTTAACGTCGTTTTGACCTATAATTCCTACATGTTAGAGGTATTCGACGGATGTGGCTGGCCACAATCAGCCCTCACACTTCCCGTAAAAGTAAGTATTACTATTACTTCCATTCATTGTATAACATTATGCTATGAATATTTTTCACTTCTCATTACTGCTAGCAATCGTAAAGTCTTCCGTGTTTTGGTATGAGTCGGATTAACATGATATTATGTCCGTAAGTGTGTATAATTTAGAGAAAAACATCAGTTTATTTTGTTCTAGAAACGTAGCACTTGAGAAGCGTTGAGTTGGGACAGTTTTTGGATTATTATTAAAAAATAAAGCATTGTAATCGCTCAGGAGAAAAAAATGATGATTTCCGTTTCTAAGCCGAATATCCAATTGAAAAAGAATTCCCTTTGTCCGCAAAACGCCGTTTTTAATCCCAGAAAACTATGTTCTAGTTGGAGAAACCTATCTACGGTGAACGAGTGGTTAATTTGAACCACTACGCCAGCCCTGCGATCGTGCTCCTGTAAGTGTCTGTGGGGAATACAATAAGTTGGATGTGTCGAGAAGGGCAGAAAAACCTGGCAACTCATTCTCCGATTCTTATTGGCTGCCCGAACAGGCAAAAGGTGTTCGGCCAGCCTATAAAGAATCGGAAAATGAGTCGCCAGGTTTTTCTCGGCCTGATTAATCATTATGGAGCGACTGTCTGTAACTCGCTTGCTACTCATAATTTTTTATTCCATCATTATTTGCTTCAACTACGTTACATTCAACTTATTCTTTTACTTGTCGTCGCTTTTTTTGATGTCCATGGGTTCTGAGGGGGAGAAAAACCTGGCGATTCATTTTCCGAATCTTTATCGGCTGGCCGAACACTAGTGTTTGGCCAAGAGGATGAGTATCGGAGAATGAGTCGCCAGGTTTTTTCCCCTGCACAATTTCCCATGGACATCAAAAAAAGCGACAACAGGAAAAAGAATAAGTTGAACGTAAGGTAGTTGAAGCAAATGATCGAATAATATGTGTAGCGAGCGAGTTACAGTCATTCGCTCCATAATGAGGTATAGATAATCAGGCCGTTGATAATGCCATCTATTGATTGTTGTGATTAGAACAGGAAGTTGATAATTGCTTTCCCACAGTAATGTTGCGATTTTTTATGTTGATTCTGAATTCATTGATAAACATAGTTATTGCCTTATTTCAGACTTATCTTCTACTTGCCAATGTCTTACACAATAGGCGTACTCGTCCAGGAAAAACTTCTAGGCGTGCTCGAACGGAGTATGGTTGCAGGTTAGTAACTTGCCTCTGTCAACATAAAATATACATCAATACTGCCAAAAAGAGATACCTTATAACTAAATGACTCCACCCCCCAGCGCAACTTTGTACTTAAAGGGGGGAGAGCATATTGTCATTGTAATTTGTTAGTTTACTGTCTTGTAATTTAATAAATATATGCAAAAAAATGCAAAAGTTTTCCGGTACCGGGAATCGAACCCGAGCCTCCTGGGTGAGAGCCAGGTATCCTAGCCACTAGACCATACCGGAGTTAACAACGGAAGCAGAAATAATATTTCTCAAGCAGCTTACACAGTAACTATCATCGGGTTCCTATGCATCAAAAATACTACAAAATGATTTTGGGAATGTGGTTCGTCATTTAGCTTCACCATTATTCGGGACAGCGCTGTTGATGGCTCGATGTTATCGTTTTTACGGAATGTAACCGTATGCATATTATTAGAATATTATAAGTATACTCAGTTCGTTCAAATGTTAAACAAAAATTAATTACAAGAACAGTATTTTAGTCAGCAAAGATTGGAAAAAAGCCAAATGTAACAGCGGAACTAATTTTGTTTGTTCTTTATTGTACAGGAGTGAACTTGATCGAAGTGTTCATCGCTCACACTGTTATTCAAATCATCATCCTGTTTTTCCAAATGAGCATTGCCATGTTCGTTTTGTACTATATCTACGAGAGCCCGTTCATTGGCGAGCCATTTAGCACTTCATTGCTGCTACTTTTGCAAGGCGTCAGTGGCATCGCTTTTGGTGAGAAGGATGATTTCTCCAACAAAGAACAATTAATAATTATTTCTTCTGTATCGTGGAAAGGAAGATCCTTTAAGTTGAACGCACCGTCACCGAAGTTTTAGTACGTTGAAATGTCAAAAGGAGACATCTTTAGTATCCGGTCCTTATCTTCAGAGCAATGTTGAAAAAGTTGCTTTGAAATGCCCTGGACCCCTAGAGTAATATAAAAACAATACCTAGTTAATTCAACGTTATTTTTTATCAAGTTTTACACAATTGGTTCAAGTCTTAGCAATGCATTAATTTGGAGTTGAATTTAATGGAGCAAGAATTTTTAAAACGGGATAGTGGAAATTACATAAATTTACTTAAGCATTATTTATATAGTAATTTCATTTTTGCGTGATTTTGATAATCAATCATGTTCGCGATTTTCTTTTAACTAGAATTTAGTGACAAGAATAAAAAATCGTCCGAAAGCATCGCAAGCACGTCAATGTAGCAAGTTCTTCACCTTAGTTCAACTAGCTTCAGAAACAAAAACGCTGTCTAGCGGTGTGCTCGAAACTAAAACCGACGGTTTGAGAGAACCATGAGCCATCTAGCGTTTTGCTTTGTTACTAAGCACCGTTGCTATCTCTGTCGAACTGGGTCAGACTTATGCATTATTTGTTCGATTTGATCTCCATTATATTCGTAATTAGAAATGATAACAATTGGTTCTAAATAAGCTATTGCTGTTTTCATAATTATTTACCTGAAAGTCAGACTTCGCCATACTTTCGGCAGTCAAATAATAAATAAATCATTTTTGTCATTAGCTTCTACTGATTGAGTTTTGCCAAAAAAAAAGAATTGGCAGGCAATACAAATTTGAGTTTACGACACTTTTATCTAACTGTTCTATTCCACCGTTCAATGATAGATGGCGGATGTAATTGAACTGTGGTATGTCATTGACTCTTAACAGGACTATTATACCGCTCAAAATTCGAATAGCCCCGATCTGATCATTGATGGTTAAGAATTCAGTACGCCAGATCTTTACTTAACTTTAGAAGTTCATTAATATGGTTTTTAATTTTTTCTAACTTTTATTCTCAGGTTTTTGTGTGGCCATCACGTTCGACAAAATGCTCCATGCAACATACGCTAGTCTCGGTAGCGTTTTCTCATTCTTCTTCCTTTCGGGTGAGTTTGTCAACCCAAATAAAACTAGGCATGTTCAACGTCCAAGGTTTTGCTAGTTGTAGTTGATTCCTAATTCTTAGATTGTAACGGCAGTTTTCATTCCGGGCGCATACATTTTTCTTTTTTTTTAATAATTAGGTAATTAAACGTCTACTTATCTGCAACATTCTTCAAATATTTTGTTCGCCTGGAAAGAGTTGCAATATAATGGGGAAAGTGTAATCCACCTTTCAAAAACACACTACAATTAAAAGCGTTGTACATTTTTCATTCGATCTGAGGTGCGAGGAACTAGAGAGCGTTGTGCGGTACCTACTAGCTAATTTACTATAATACTATTTATCTAGAAGTTTCGTACTAGAATGTCATGATTGTGATTTTTGCGGATTACAGGTATGGTCTGGCCTCAACAAGGAGCGCACTTCGTATTAGGATGGTTCCGCTGGGCTGTTCCCGTGGCATACTCAGTTGAAGCCCTTCGAGCCTTAACAGTAAAAGGATGGTCTATTATTCATCCTCTCGTGTTCAAAGGTTACATATCCGTGTCCGCTTGGATCGTCCTATACTGTCTCTTCGCTCATATCATCCTCCGTCTCAGAAAAGGCACTTTTTCCACCGCGTGATAAATTTTTGAATTATTTAGCTCGAATACATTGAACTAGAATTGTTCAACCCTTGTAGTATGTGATATTAGTTATATTTATTGCTCATGAATTGGTCCACTCAGTGAGATGATACTAAATTCACAGTAACATTAGCTCGTAGTGTTAGACTTACAAAAGCTCATGGAAAAGCCCTAAGTATGTAGGTTTATTTGTCAATTTTAGGGGTTTTTTCAGTGTTTTCTTTTAATTGGCTAAGTTTGCTGATGATTACTTTCGTGAACACTAGTGTTTGTTCTACAGTGGAAAAATGTATAATTATTTACGCATGGAGTAAAAAGTAATCGTAAATGAAACATAAAGCTCGGTAACGGCGTCGTTAAAGAAAGAAAATAAAGTTTGATGTCGGGACCTCTTCTACAATCGTGGATTTTGGTTTATTATTCAATAATAAACCATTGTAATCGCCCAAGAAAAAAAAATTATAACCCCCCCTCAAAATTTGATGTTTTACGTTTCAAGGCATGTAGAATCCGAATATCCAATAAAAAAAATTCTGTCTGTCCGCCGTACGCCGTTAGCAGTTTTCCGGCCAAACTATAATAGCGAAATTCTTGAAATTTTCACCAAAAATCAATCTCGGTCCTACGACGGCACAATTCTTGAACCAACTTGCTAGCTCAATTTTAAGGGTATTTTTGGGGGGTTTTGAGGGGGAGAAAATTCATATTTTCCAATGTTTTTCAGAAAAATGTGTTCGTGGTATCAAATTATATAGATTTTTGGACGCTGAATCGAATGAGACCATCGCCGGGTCGATAGCTTTATTGGTTCTCGAGTTATCGCAGCTTTTGTGCCGAATTTGGGAGATTTTTAGAAATTTGGCATGAGGGTATAACTCGAGAGTTCTTGGAGCTATAAAAATCGTTTTATACTCATTGGAATGATCGTCAAACACTCTATCCAGCTGTAGGGTAAGGCAAAAAATTTAGCTTTTAATTAGGAAATTATTTAATTCAAGCTTCGTATGCCCAACTATACTGCTTCGTTTCATACTTATACTTTAACTCTGTGGGTGTATAAATATTTCTTCCTGCGGAACACTACTCACTAAAATGGTAGGTTTAACACGGTTATCGAGCTGAATGTTTGATATTTCAATGATTATTTAGAATGGATGTATCGAATTTTTTCTGCTATAGCGTAATATCATTTCAAATAATGTGTCATATCCGACTTCTACTGCTCAATGTGTGATAAATGATGTAAATATAATTGTACATAAATATACCTATTCAAATAAAAGAACTAGGTACTCCCAACATCTACGTATTCGTTTCAGTACTGTGCCGTTATGGCATTGATGATGCTGTAAGAAGGATAATATTGTGTGAATTTAGTGAAGCTCAATTACAGTATGTATAAATATAATTTTTATTGATCATAACATGAGTGCGGTTCTTATCTGTGGTCTTGCATAATAAAAATACTTAATTAGCATTACTATCTCCGCAGATTTATTGCAAATATCTAAAATTTCCACACAATCCCAAACGGTTTAAAGAAGCTGGGGACGAAGCGTTGAGCAAAGAGCACGTGACAAACGATGAAAAATCTTATCCCAACAGAAGGTAATACATAATCATGCGACTGCACAAAAATAAATGTATGATACGTAATTATTTTGGCAGTTTTGAAACTCCGTCCTGGAACCAGTTCCGTTCCGGAACCAGTTTCTATCTATAATTGAAGGAATCAAGTAACAAAGCACTCGACGATGCTCATTAAAAAAAGTCAGCCAAAAAATTATTTCTGACCTGGTTCCGGAACGGAACTGGTTCCGGAAAATACGAATTTTCTTCCCTTCAAACCCATCAAAAATACCTTTGGAAACGAGGTTGCAGTCTGGCTTAAGAATTGGGCCATTTTCAGATCAAGATTGATTTTTGGTAGAAATTTCAAGAATTTAGCTTCTATATATAGTTTTGTCAGAAAACTTCTGTCCGTCCGCCGTACACCGTCAACACTTTTCTGACGAAACTATAAAAGCTAAACTTTTGAGATTTTCACCGAAAAACAATCTTGGTCTGAAAATAGCTCAATTCCTTACAAAAATCGCTACCCAATCTGAGGTGTATTTTTGGGGGAATTTGAGGTGAAAAAAATTAGAATTTTCCATCGTTTTTTCCAGAAAAATGTGTATTTTGGCATCAATTTCTATAGATTATTGGACGCTGAGTCGAATGAGACTATCGCGGGGTCGATCGGAACTGGTTCCGGAACGGAACTGGTTCCGGAACGGAACCAGTTCCGGAACGGAACCAGTTCCGGAACCAGTTCCGTTCCGGAACCAGTTCCGGGACCAGTTCCGTTCCGGAACCAGTTCCGGGACCAGTTCCGTTCCGGAACGGAACTGGTTCCGGAACGGAACTGGTCCCGGAACTGGTTCCGGAACGGAACTGGTTCCGGAACGGAACCAGTTCCGGAACCAGTTCCGTTCCGGAACCAGTTCCGGGACCAGTTCCGTTCCGGAACCAGTTCCGTTCCGGAACCAGTTCAGTTCCGGAACCAGTTCCGTTCCGGAACCAGTTCCGTTCCGGAACCAGTTCCGGAACCAGTTCCGGAACCAGTTCCGTTCCGGAACCAGTTCCGAAACCAGTTCCGTTCTGGAACCAGTTCCGGAACCAGTTCCGTTCCGGAACCAGTTCCGTTCCGGAACCAGTTCCGGAACCAGTTCCCTTCCGGAACCAGTTCCGGAACCAGTTCCGGAACCAGTTCCTTTCCGAAAGTGCACCGTGTGTTTTTCAAATTTTGAAAAATAAAATTTTGCTCATTTACTAGGAAAACATTTCCTGAATTGTCATTGAATTTCATTCATTTTTCAGGAAGATATGGCAATTTATGTCATTTTGTGACCACAGACAGACGGACACACAGACGTTCAGAAAGTAATTCTGAGTATGGTAGAATAATTGAATGAAATTGAATTGAAAAAATGAAAATTTCTTCCAACAGGACTTCCGTTCCAAATTCGACTTTTCAGACGATCTCAATACTTCCATTTACTACGTAAACATGGAATACTGACATGGAATAAGAAACCGAATACTGACTATTCACTGACTGATTAACTATTAGTCTTATTGTGTAATCAAACATGACACGCCGTCATGTTAAAGCTATTGACAAAGGAAAAAAATAAATATTTTCCGGAGAGCATTATTGCAGTAAGTTGAACCTACCCTGGTTTCAAATTATCTGTAACAGTTTCGGACATCATTTTAAACAACTCAGACGTAGTTAGGATTCAAATAGCAAAAACTAAAGATTGCGAAAATGTCGTCATTTTTCGAGTGCTGGCATTTTAGCACACGTCTTTCGAAACTAAAAAACTTGAAATTAAACTAGTGGTAGTGGTCCTTACAATATTTTTTAAAACCAGAAGTGAGGACCTGTGTTCCTATTGAGCTAGTAACCTTGAGGATTGCAAGGTATCATTTTTGGCTTTGCGCCTAATAATTGAACGATTAACCTTTTCGAATAGCAGAAGGCAGCAAAGAAGCCTTGCTCCGTTGCATGATATAATTACTGTAGCAGAGACATGCATTACTTTTGTCACGAACAAGTGCAGACTCGTAAGCTCATATATCGCCAAACCGTAAAATCTAACATGAATCACTGCGGAATAATAGTATTATAGGTACCTGATATTCCTCGAGAATCGCATGAAAATCTCATTAAAACCCAAATCGATCTGAGAGCTCTATCGTTTAGATACCAGTCGCCATGCAATTAGGTTTTCCCCCCTACGAAAAATGTTTGTTCGGGAAAAGTACAAGATCATCGCTTCAAACAGCAATAAGAAGCTTGATACGATTCCTTGATTCGAATCGGAAAGCAATAATAGGAACTACTTTTATTAATACAGAAATCGTCCCGCATGTAACTAGATTCAACTTCTGAGTAGTAAATAAATTTTCTTAAGCGAAAATGATAGTAAAGTAATTAGATAAGGCTAACGACACGTTCAAATCCAAATCTGGGAACATACATTCTCTGCTCCCAGAGAATGTCTCACAAAATCAGTTTACCACAATTATTGCCCTTGTAAGGAATAATGACCTTGATTATTTTTATTATTACTTATTGGATCAGTGTTAGTTCGAGGTAAGAAACGTCGAGTTGATGGGTTTTCAAAAGTGTCTAAGATCGTTTAGGCAAATCGAACTATTGAGCACTGTCCGGAGCAGCGGAGGTTCCGCCATGCAAAAACTCGAAGATCGCATTCACGAGGGCTGGTTTTCTCACGTACGACGAGTTTTTTTAACGTGGCTGGATCGGAAACTGTTCATGATAAAAACCCGTCGACAATTTTTTGCTTGCGATCTTCCAACAAAACGCAGCGAAATTTTCAAGGTTATTTTCAACTAATTACCCAAGTTCCTCGCATCTATCTGTTCCGCGTTAGTTTTTGCTACAAACTCGTTTCCGTTTCTCCTTCCGTATTAGACAGAGTGCATGTCGACCGTTGAAATTGAGTTTATTGTAAAGTTAAGGAATGGCTGAACTCTTCGTTTTGGTTTCATTGGTCGAAAACCAGTTAATTTCCAAAACATTTCAATGTAATACCTAATCAATCCGTGAAAGCGCAAAATCAGATGCAGGTTAGTAGTTACATTTCACACTCGTTAACTCCATTGCAAGGGTAAAAGTTCAAAGTTTATTCATCTACGACATACAAAGAAGTAATTATGGTAGTATTATAAATAGTAATATATTCATGGAAGTAATTATTATCGTCCTGAAAAAAGAATTTTGGACAAGGTCAACTTAGAAATTGAACATTGAGGTACCAGAATTTACGCATGTCAAACTTAGTAGAAGGATCTGTGTGTCCGGGTATTCACTGGTAGTCCGCTGGTAGTCTGTTAATGCATCTGAAGGCAAAAAAAGGCAAAACTCATATTTTCTGACAAAACCTAGTGGCCTCTGGTCTCTGGCCTTTGGTCTCTGACCAAAAGGCTAGTGAATTGTCTGAAATTAAATTTCTTGTATTTGAGATAGCGAACTTGCATTTCCCGCATTTTATTGTTTTTTACAACCGTACGTTCCATACACGCTGATTTTCTTAAATTGCTTACGCACCTTAATTAATTTTCCACCGTTTCACTGCAGTCATGAACTGCTTCAAGAATTCCACAGCACATTTTTAACTATCTCATGAACTTCGCCTTTCATCAGAAACTAGTTTTTCGATGAAAATGAATAATACCTATTTTAGCGCATTCGTTCGAATTGGATTATAATCGTACACCGCCGTATTCCCCTTAACAGGAAGATAGGATTATCATAGTATCTTCGTCCTCAATACCAGCGGATGGCGGAGGCACTGGACGACTATAATATACGCCGGCCTTAGAAGGCTGAAGAGGGGACAGACAGCGGCCGTTCCGTAAAGAATCCTCTGGTCCGAATGCTTCGTCTGGCTAACACTGAATAGAACGGCAGTGGAGCGGGTAGAAGACAGACGCGAACGGTTGATCTGCGAAGACCAGGTGACGCGAAATCGGACCAATCTCCAATAACAGTTACTGGGATCCGGTCCCGGCGAAACAGCCTGATTTTGAAATCGATTCGGCATTCATCGTAATTATAAAGGTACCGGGGTAAGACTTTTTAAACCTCACTATAGTTTCTGTAAAGTTACTACTTCTACACCACTCAAAATCTCTCAATGAAGATCTTGAAACTAGAAATTTGTACATGGATATGCCCAAAGTCAATTGATTTCACCTTACAGAGACGTCGAACTTTATAATTACCTATCAAGTTTGATACAATCAACGTTATCAACTGCCCCAGAAACATTTCTTCCTATACGACCCTCAGAGATTGATGTCATGCGTTTGAAATCTATTAAAATCCGAATATTGATTTTAAAAATGCTGTTCGTTGCAGTACGATATCAGCACCTGTCTGATGAAACTACAGAAAACGTGTATACTACTTGATATGGGATTATTTCAAAAAGGTTTTTTGGACCAACAACGGCTCGATTATTTACCTGCCATCCAATATTTATCAATCCAAAATTTAATGTAAGATTCTTAGAGGTCTAAAAGAAGACTCATCTATGTAGAACCATTTGTACCTATCCCAAAAGATTTTTGGTCACCGAATTTTATGATCATTGTTTCTAAGTTACTGACGATTTCCCGTAAAATTTTGGACATTGTGAGACATCAAACATGATGATATTGAAATATTAGTCAACACCTCTCCTCTGTTACCTACATAAATGAATGATTTATCCGTGCGTTATCAATGAATGATTTTGGTCGAGAGAAATTCATTTTGGAAGAACAGTTAGTATGTACAAATAACAGAAGTAAATCGTGAACAACCGTTCTTTTTTCAGTCGGGGAAAATCTTAAAACGAATTTTATTATTTGATCATAACGTGCTAGGAGTTAGAGCTACTTTACTCATACGTTTTACGTGTAACCAGACGTTAGACGAACAAGTAACGATAAAGTGAAGTCAGAGTAAAAGTAAAAAATTCGGAAACTTGAGACAATTGCTTAAGAGTTTGCTCTTAGTTATCCAGATGTCATGAAAAAAGTTCACTACTTTTATGATTAGTAACTGATGAGTTGTCGATCAGAGAAAATTCTCTACTTGGTACCTGATTGAAAAAAGTAAGGGTTTAAAAAGGGTTAAAAAAAACTCGTCCGAACATTGATATTAGGCATTTTTAAACTCCATCGCCTATCGGTTCTGTTTCCACCCGTGGTTTTGTATAATATTAGCACAAGGTCATGGAATACGGCAATTCGCACAAGATCATTGAATAAAGATTATTTTTTCTGATTGATAATTCTTGTGGTTGAATATCAAATAACTACATTTGAATCACCTGAGTGGTTATTATTGAAGTGGTGATTATTGAGAAATTATTGGTTGAACAAGTTAACCATTCAGTTCAATTCAAATGGATTGTCAGTAAAAGGGTTTTTCATATTTATTAATTATGTTTATTAACTATTATTTATTAAGTATAGACTATTACTTCGGACACAATTTGAGCGATGGAATGACGGGGTTGGCAACTAATTGAGATTTACCGGCTTTAGAGTCTTAGAGAAGCCTTCGAAAATTCTAAAAGCGCATGCCATGTTTGGCAAAATAGAGATTGAAGCGATCAAAATCAAAAGCGAATCGCATTTTAATTGTCAATACGGCGAACACGTTTTCAGTAGTTCATCTTGTTATTTGTACTCTGTTCCTTACTACGCGTGACTATCCATGGTTTCACTCCCTCCTCTTTGCCGCTCCCATCGTTCTTTCTATGTAGGTCCCTCGGATTCCCAAACAAACCCTGCGTATGCTCTTGACATTTCAAGTCTATATATCGGCAATGATCAGCAATGCTTATGTACAGGCTTGCTCGAGGTAAAGAATGGAAAACCTCAATTCAATGGGTCGTTTGCCCTTCCCCCATCATCGTGACTAAGGTGAAGGTTTTAGATCGAATTCGGAAGAGCACTCTAGTAATAGTGGATGCCGAAGTACAATGATCACTAAGGCCTTCGAATCACAAGCATCTCCGCGTTCCTCCTACACGTCAATTCTTGACATGAGGAAGTAAAACACAGACTAATGCTGATGTCTGTCTACAGGGAACCTCACATTGTCTTACTGCATTAGTGTTCAACTTGGCGTCAGGATAAAAACTCCCCTGAGGATTTGGTTAATTTCCAATACTTTAGAGAATAAACTCAACTCAACACCTTGTTACTTACATGTATTATAATGGGTGTGCCCTTTAAAATCCTAATCTTAAAGAAAGTGAGTTTTGTCATTAGCCAGTTTTTTCAAATGTAACCATCACTAGCACCAAAGATGCGTTTTTTTCGTGGTAAAGCCATGCTTATCACGAAGTAGCTGAGGGAAATATTCTTTAATACATTGGAAACACCTGCAAAAAGATGATCATACTTGCAGCAGGTTCATGATTTAACTCAACTTATGAGGACACATAATATATTATGTGTCCAACATAATATATTATATTATGTTGACGGTAGCAGAGAAATATGAAATAAAAGAAACTTTGTAATCTATGAAATATTTTCAATGAGCAAAAAAGGACAGCTCGCGATAAAAATAGGAAGGTGATGACAAAACGTGCTCGGAACAGTTAGTAAGCGAACACCAATACTCTATTGGCTGGCCGAGTACTTTCGCCCGTTCAGGCATCCTCACAGCGACGTGGAGCCGTAGGGTCCACACCTATGGCCCTATGGCCCCTATGGAGCTGTACTCCCTATGTACTGGAGCTGAATTCCCTAATTAGTGGAGCGGTCCACAAACTGTGAAAAAAATGCGATGAAATGAAAAGAAAAACGGAATTATAATTCCCAATATGATCGTATATTTTAATGCAGTCATCTAGGTTGCTCAGTATTCGACGCCCATTCAAATTCACGAAGTCGGATTCACCTATTAAGATCAAGGTCAGCTTGTTTACCTTATCTTAAAGGAGCCCTTCTAATGTGTTGAGAGACGCTGCGGCGCTACGCGATAATATTCTTGAATTGAGGGGTAACACGTTTTCCACTATTGCCTCCTTCATCCACTGATTCTAATGGACTATTTAAACTCAAACTACAGCGTCGAATTGAAAATATAT
Source organism: Tupiocoris notatus (assembly GCA_037159825.1). NCBI lineage: Eukaryota > Metazoa > Arthropoda > Insecta > Hemiptera > Miridae > Tupiocoris > Tupiocoris notatus. The sequence goes on from JASJUZ010000284.1 coordinate 632,780, forward strand.
TAAGGGAAATAATGTTTTGAAAATAACTGGCTTTAGAGAATAGCTATACTCACTGTTGACGGGAAATAGAAGAGAGCCAATCAATGGCTTTATTGATGTGAACTAATTGGAAGATTCTCATTAGTATTTGATTTTTATGATACGTATCGTCAGCTTTCTGATATTAGGAAGAGGAAATGCGTTGACTATTACAAAGTACGAAAACAATTTAAATTGTTGGTACTAGTCATCATCCATAAGCAACGAGTGATCGATTCTATTGAAGGTTATAGGGGACTATCAAGAATATAACCCGCATCCTGTAACTCCTATCAAAAGACTAGAAGTTATTTGCTAAACAATACATTGTAGAGAATATCACATAGCGCGAGCGCTTAAAGAACCGTTGATTCATTAAACTTAGTCTGATCGTGCTGAAATTGACAGTACGTCCGTAATAACGCTTAATCTCAGGAAATATCTCAAAAATCGGATCAAACTCGAGCGAGTTATCGTCATCAGAAGGAAACAATACCGACCCGAAAGACCTGAGTAGATGCTTTGGTAACTCAAATCGCAAATACGAATAGTTTAAAGAAGAGGATATGAATTGAGTGATTCGTGAGACTGAAATTACGACTTTCTGTTTGCTCCGCAAATACAGAAAAAAAAAATACCTTGAGAAGGTTTATCTTGGAATAAGTAAAGATGTAAATATTGTGCATTGCAATTACTATTACTTCAGTTCAGATAATTGCCTGGTATGAACAAATTTAATGATCTGTTGAACAGCCAAATCACACAATAGATTATTCTACATTGTTTGATTCAATAGCTGAAGTCGAGGAAATCCACTCAACTGCAAAGCCCACTTATCATCATTTGACCGTTCATTTCGTCGCTCGAAATTGAATGATGGTACAATCGTAACCGCAGAATCGTTAGAGACATGCGATTCTACAGAGAAAATTTCTGTCATCATTATGATATCATAGCGATATGAGGAAAATCAGCACCCGAATTGCGATTTTTTAACGGACGGGTGTTCATACTAGTTTGAAGTTTGAATTAAAGATGAATGGATTTACGATCAAGGTAACAATCGTTCTGCCAATTAAAGGTTTCTACCGAATCTTATAATTATCCATTGGATGGACATTACGAGAATACTTTTTGAATTAGTCAATGATATTCTGGGATTGGTCATTTGAGAAACTGACACCTGCTCAGTAAGCTTTTGTGAGTCAGGGTCGGTGAGAAAACAGTCCGAGATCATTTGCTTTTCGAATTTCGCTATTCATGATGGTAACTAAAATTTTATTACGCCGTAAAAATAGAAATTACTTGAAAGAAGTGAGTTTATTGACATCATTATATCAATGTGATATTATGGATATTGGTTGGTTATTGAAGGTTAACAATTTGCTGAGTTACGACAACGATCACCCTAGTTCGAAGGTTTTAAAGCTTCCCGTCTCTGCGGTTCAGAACGGTTCTGAACGTTATACCATCGGCATTGCCTCTGTGATGCGCATAGCTTGCTAGATTTTGATCCGATTTTGTTGAAATTTGCAAGAGTTATACTGTATTTATCAAGAATGGTTATCTTTCAGTTGTAGAACCTCAGTCGTAGAAAACAGCAGTTAGCTCTGTGTATGAGAAAAAAAATCCTATAAGCACTTAATATATGTCGCGACTCGAAGGGTCCGATTTCGCTAAAATTTGGCAGTTAGTTGAAGCGCTTTTAATGTTTAGCTTTGATTTCACTCCGATTGGAACAACAGTATTATCGGTATCATTTTTTTAATTGTAACTCATTATCGATTCAATTTGCCGGAATTAAAGTCTTGATAGTTTCTGTGGGTGATGACAAGGTTTTTTATTACTTTTTTGGTTTATTATTCAATAATAAACCATTGTAATCGCCCAAGAAAAAAATTTTTATAACCCCCCCTCAAAATTTGATGTTTTACGTTTCAAGGCATGTAGAATCCGAATATCCAATAAAAAAATTCTGTCTGTCCGCCGTACGCCGTTAGCAGTTTTCCGGCCAAACTGTAAGAGCTAAAAATTTGAAATTTTCACCAAAAATCAATCTCGGTCCTACGACGGCCCAATTCTTGAACCAACTTGCTAGCTCAATTTTAAGGGTATTTTTGGGGGGTTTTGAGGGGGAGAAAATTCATATTTTCCAAGGTTTTTCAAAAAAATGTGTACGTGGTATCAAATCTTATAGATTTTTGGACGCTGAATCGAATGAGACCATCGCCGAGTCGATAGCTTTATTGGTTCTCGAGTTATCGCAGCTTTTGTGCCGGATTCGGGAGATTTTCTGAAATTTGACATGAGGGTACAACTCGAGTGTTTTTCAAGCTATAAAAATCGTTCTATACTCATTGGAATGGTCGTCAAACACTTTCTCCAGCTGTAGGGTAAGGCAAAAAATTTAACTTTTAATTAGGAAATTAAGAAAAATAAAATTGATTAAAATTACAATAGTTGTTACGGAGTTTTCCCTTATAGTTACCATCTGTTTTTCGGCGAGATTGTTCAGAAATGTTTAAAATAATTAACTATCACAAATGGATAGTCTTCCGAAATCATTATTGACGCGAAGGGATAATAAACCACTGTACAATCATTTGCAGCGTTTTTTAGTACAATTTGAACCGATGAATAACTTGAAATTACACTTTTATTTTTTGGCAAGTGAAGTTAATTGTTAATGTAATAAAAGCATGCGTCTTCGGGCAGGTGGCTGATCAAAATTTCACAAACCACACATTTTTGGCGCGTCGGTCAAGAATCTATGCTTTTAGGATTTTAACTTATCGTGTCGCCAGTAGCAGCTACCATTTTACACTGTTGGTAAGCGAGATAAATAATGGTAAAAAGATTAATACTAAGGTAACGACTTGAGTTTTCTTCCCAGGCTATTACAATACTCATTCCGTTTCACACAGTTGGAAAGCGATATAAGTACGATGAATGGTATCTTAATTATTGGTCCACATTTTAATCTCTTCCTAGTCTATATAGGTACACTGTTCTTGTCCTTCACTAACCGCTTATTAAAATATTAACGCGTGCGTGCGAATAATTATAAACATAGTGGAACGAAAGTGCAAATAATCGTTTTCATTGTGAGGCCAACAAGTTGGCCAAGATGCACAGTTAAGTTGGCACATTATAACTCAAGATTAAAAGTAACAACGGTTTTAAAGATCGTCAGAAAGTTCACAATTTTCTAAGTTTGCCTGCGCTCGATAGACTCAGGATGGCCAGAATACGGTTTGTTCACAGGAATGTGGGTTTTCGAGACAAAGATGCCCCAAGAATATATAACGACGAGACTTGGGATTACCTCGCTACCCAGCCAAGATTCAACTCGTTCTGCAGCTTAAATTAAAATCTGAACCGAACCGTTCCGGTTTTCACATTGGTCGATGGTTTTTACCGTTGGGAACTCATCCCCTGTAATTGATAATTATATTCTTCTGTGATTTTAAACAATGTTTTACGATTTGATATCTCGTCAAGTACTCATAATTCTTGTCATAATCAGAATGAGCTCAATAAATTTATGATAGCTACGCGAATTGTTGTGTAATATCGATAACAAGTAATATTTTTACTGTTACACGGAATTCCAATAGCCATAATATTGAAAGCAGAACATGGTGGAAGAAAAAATAAATTTCTGACTCGTTGCGTAAAATGGTCAAATATACTAGGAATTGCGAAAAAATTGATTTAGGAACCAAGGAAATTTGAGAACGCCAACTACGTATAACTAGCGAAATAAATAATCAAATCATGACCATCCGACTGTTGTACTGCCCGCTACGTGGGTTCGGACACCCACTGAAAACCTTGAATGTTTTCTCTCTTCGGGCCTAGAAGAAGAACTGGCGTGAAAGATTATACTTAGGATCCCAATCGATTCCCGTGGATAGTTTTCCTAGATATCAGAAGCAATACTACCTTTTGCGATGATGTCCACCTTGCCAACCCGATACCCAGCGGCCACGTTCTTCATCTTCGCGTGCGCAAGTTGCCCAAGCTTGATTAGGCGATCGGATCGGGAACCGCTTGCTCTGAACCTGTTTTACTTTCGCCTTAGTCAATTTCTGCCTTCTCTAGAGTTCTAAACGCGGCCTCAACTCTATCCAGAGCTGATAAATGAAAAATGAGTTGAAGTTTGTGAGAGTATAATATTGTATTCGGTGATTCACTTGTCGGGGAATGCTAGTCGCAAATTCTCTCATTGCGAGGCACAAAGGAGAGTAAAACTATTCAGATGATCCCAATCGGTTAAATGTTGTTATAGCGTTCTTTTAGCACGGCTAGCCTTCAGATGCTCAGAGATCCTAATTGTTATGTCGCCTGAACTTTCTCAACGATGTCCCTCGACAGTTCAGCTTCGACCAGAGCCCAGGGCTTAAAACGCCGAAGCTTCGCATCGCACACGAATCGCCTCGTTAATTGTTCGGCCGTCCTTGTTATTCTCTTGTTATGAAGAAGGTTTCACTTTATCAGTCACTTGCATTCTATCGGCAGTATAAGCCCATCAGCGAGGTCTTCAGTGAACCTCGAGCTGCAAACTTGGACGAAGCGAACGGAACTATGGGCGATGTAAACATCTTCCTTATTCCGGCCATGTCAATGTAGCAACTTTTTTCCTTAATATTGCTCACATTTATAGATTCTAGGGAGCAGCACTAATCTATTTATTATTCAAAATATAGTGATGCCTTTTTAAAATTATTTCCTGGCGGTTGATAATTTCTGTGTGTGAATTTCTGTTAGTAGGGTAAATGCCTCATCTGTGTTTATAGTTCGTACCCCATTTTTCGCCCTATGAAAAACCCATACTTATTCAATTTTCACTTTGACATAATTTCTAACCTAGTTCCTCATCAATATTTTCTATATTATACTGGGTAGGTACTACCTATTGCATTCCGTAAAGCTTCATTTCTAGCCACAATTTTTTGCTAAGATTTATTTCATTTGAACTTTGTTTCTCGATTGTCCTCTTTCCATATTTTATGAAAGAAAGGCAATTTTAATCATTGTGGTTCTCTTGGTGAAATGGACTGTCAAACCACGGCTTATTTGTACTATAGAAGCATGGATATTTCATGTTTCAGGATGACAACAGAAGATTCAGCGATATGTATAAGAGGAGCGTTCAAATCCTACGATGGGAAAAAATATGTTCTAAAAGGCCTCGACATGAACGTCAACCGTGGAACAATGTCAGTACAATTACATCTGTACGATGAGTTAATAGTTTGATGTGAATTCGAAAACGGAGGAGTCGTCAATCGATGTAATATTATTCATGTCTTATTTATAACTTTAAACGGCTGTGAGGTTGCATTTAAAAACGAAGGGCCAAACAAGTTATTTTTCTACTGAAATAAAATACTAGCTCAGCTTGCCCATTTTAACCAATTTAATAGTTAAAACAATCATTTTTTATTAAAGAATGGACGGTCGTGAACTTTGTCCTCTCGTATTAATTGTTACTTTAGCTACATTCTGAGAGATGGACAGTCGTTGCAGTGCGGCTTCTCTTTGACGTGGGTCGTTAACCTGTAATAATTACTCTTAATGTTTCCAGCTACGGTCTATTGGGCCCAAGTGGATGCGGTAAATCTACGTTGCTCAATGCTATCGTCGGTCTTGTCGGTCTTGAAGCCGGCGAGATCAGAACGCTCATGGAGAGTAAACGAGACCTTGGCTTCATGCCTCAAGTAAGAATTGTGCAAAAACAACATCAAATAACAATATGATAATTATCTTGAATATTACTATAGCAATTACGGATGTTATTTTAACCAAAAATCAAGAGGGATCTATAAGGAGCTAGCTCGTCTGCTTATTCGAAACCTCATTTATAGGAATTCAGTTATGCTAAAGATTTTATCATTCAAATGGTACATCAATAACATCCTTGTTTTCTAACTGTTAGTCAATCAACCAAAACTTATCACGAATACTTCCTCTTTTGTTTGTCGTCGTTCCGTATTTTTTGATGTCCAGGGGATGTGATATTGAGAAAAACCAGGCGACTCATTCTCCGATTCTTTATTTCTGGCCGAGCACTTTCACCCGTTCAGGCTTCTTCAGGGCGACGTGGAGCATCGGAGAATGAGTCGCCTGGTTTTTCTCAACAACACACCCCCAGGACATGGATTCTTCTGTTTTAAAATACAGTATTATTCAAATATTTTTGGACTGAGAGTCGCATCGGAACATTTCTGCGAATATCATCTGGGAGGTTTCGGCTGATTAAGCGGGAGCTTTTGGTTACTTAGACTGAGCATCTTATGCGAGGTTACTGTCGAAGGTTCATCGTATTGCTCTTGAGCTAAGAGCGATTTTTTAGAAGCCAAATAACCAGTTAAAAATCATTTTCATGCCTCAAATAATATGAAATGGTGGCACTAAAAATACTTTTTATTCATTATAGCAACTGGCGCTCTATGATCGAATGACTATAGGAGAGACACTAGCATATTTTGGCCATATCTATGGCATGCCAGAGGAAGAAATTGAAAAACGCTCTGCTCATCTAATTGAATTTCTTGAAATTCCAACACCCGACAAAGAAAACGCATCTTTAAGGTTCGTACAGTTTGCTATCATGCGTCTATTCTAGCTTACAAAAGGCCACATCGTGAGCTTTCGGCGCAATGACTGTTGAGCAGTTTATTCCATAGTGAAAATTGCTAAAGCACACCCATTAAACTTAATTTTCTCGAGGTCTATTTTCGTTGATGCGTAAGTGCCGAATCTATTGTGTTGAAGGAATGGAAAATACTTCAGTTGCTGGTTCTTCAGTTTTTTGTTTTGGCCTTTCACCATTTCGGGCATGCAGATTTTTGTAGAACCATTAGGTTTTCACAGTCCTCTGGAGAAACCTATTGGTTTGACAGGTAGCAATCTGCAGCTGTGCTCCTCGTGGATTAATGTTTTCGTCGATCATTTTTAGTGGAGGCCAAAAACGGAGGCTATCTTTAGCTGCAGCACTCATTCACAATCCACCTTTGGTAGTATTGGACGAACCAACTGTGGGAGTTGACCCAGTCCTTCGGAAAAGGTTGGCATTACTAGTTTTTAAATACACAGAGACATTTTAAATACTTACGATCAGGATATAAAGCTCTTGTCAAAAAATACGATTCGATTTTGGCTCATGTATTTTTCCAGTATTTGGGACTACCTTATTAGATTGGCCGAGAAAGAGAAGAAAACCGTTGTTATTACTACCCACTATATTGAAGAAACCAGACAAGCACACACTGTAACTATTTCACTTTTATCCTCTTCACTATTGAAAAAATAAAGAATTTGATCATTATTGCCGAAATATGTAGGCATGTTACGTCAATTTTATCTTGGAAAAATATTCCTCTACTTGTGTGGAATAGCTTTTTAGCCTTAAAATAAATATATTTTCACGTATGATAACTTCACACAAATTGAGAGGAATACATTGACAATCTACCAGACACTTGCTTCTTCGAATGTCTACTTTTCGGTCATTGTCATTAGGTCAACACCCGAGGCCTTTGCGTTTCAAAATGTAATTGTGATCAATTTTTGAATCGTTATATTGATATTGAATTTTCAGATAGGGTTGATGCGAGCGGGTGTTCTTCTTTGCGAAAATTCACCGGAAAATTTGCTATCCCAGAACAATTCTAGATCATTGGAAGACACATTCATGCGCTTAAGCCACTTGCAAGAATGCCATGTAAGTACATTGCTAAACTGAGATTTTACGATACGTGTAAGAATAAAATACGCAAACTAGCAGGATAAATATGAGCGATAGACATACGGAACTTCTATCGATGCAGAAAAAGGAAGACCGCTCGTACTCGGAAAATTGTAGATACTCACATGTTTAATTTAATGTTACGTGAATTTTATCGTATAAGTACCTATATTTTTCATTCTATTTAAAGGCTAGAGAAATCAATCGTCGTATACTATCTAATAACTCACGTCTCACAAATATTTTGAACGGAACGGATAATCAATCGCAAACGTTTTTCTTTTCAGAAACTGAAAGAAGAAGAAGAGGACGAACGAATTCGAGCTATGACCTTGAGTAAACCAAACAAACCCGAGTACTTGAAGAATGAAACCTTCTTCAAACGCAATAGATTCAAAGCGGAGATAAAAAAGAATTTATCCTTTATCAGACGTGATTTTGGGTACGGCCGTCATTTTGACTCGAACTATAGAAAAAAATATCCTACGTGTGATGTTTCAGGCAAGGGGTTCTGGAATACTTTCCAACTGAAATGCCTTTTGTTGGAAGTTGGCCGACGAACCGGGCGGCTGTCTCTTTTGACTGTTATTTTTAAAGCCAACATTTTTTTTGGGTGCTGACTTTTATTACTTTTGGGAAATCGATTCTGAATTCTGCTTCATCATCAGAGCATAGTCAAAAACTTGGTATTTTATGAAGTTGGTTGATTAACTCTAAAGTCGTATACCTACACGGTTTAGCTAAGACACTTTATCACACGCAGTCGATAATATCTTAAATAAATATCGGTTTGAGAGTCATCGCCAAAGATGGGCTAAGTCATCGATCTAAATGAATTCTGGCTGAACTTAAACCGCACATACCAAGAGTGAATGCGCAGTACCGTTATTGGAAGGCGTTAATATTTTCAGCAAACTTGGCTTTTAAGATATCTATTTGTCTGACCAACAAAAAATAAATTAATAAACATAATAAAAATGGGTTCAAACGATATCAGTAGCTGTCTAGAATAATTAGAAAGGACCTATAAAATGAAACTTATAAAAATTCAATTCGAATTCACAGGGTGACTTTGTACACAATATTCGTGCCTCTGATGTCGTTAGTTTGCTTCAATTTTGGCATCGGCTATGATCCTAAGCCGTTCTACATGGGCGTCCTGAACGATGAGTTTGCAGATGGATCTGGGTGCGATACTTGGAAACCTAATGGCACATGCGAGTTCAGTGGCCTCAGTTGCCGCTATATCAATAAACTCGCAGAAAAAGATTTTATTGCGGTAAGAACGATACTTAAATTATACTGAATAATAATCGGCTCACGCGGTTTTACTCGTATTTTTACGTAGTTATTGTGGTAAGAGGGAGACAAACTGTGCGACTCATTCTCCATTGTTCCTTATTCATTTGCCAAGATCAGATCTTTCCCTCACTCTGGTACCTTCCAGGCCCGGATTACCCATAAGGCCAACCTAGGCCATGGCCTAGGGCGCAAGCTTGCGGGGGGCGCAGGGCAAGGGATGGCAAAAAAATGTATATTATTTTTATTTTCCTAGACGAGCGTCAGTGGTACGTCTGGCGCTGCCTCAAAAGATAAGTGAAGTGTAGGTTTGGGGTGGCTGAACGAAGTGAGCGAAATCCTATCCCTCAAGTACAGTAGGGATAAAAAAGTTATTATTTTCGTGTGTGAGAGTGTAAGCGTTCGTTCATTTTGTTCATTGCTGAGCGTCTTCGCCTGTAGTGCATAAGTTCCTGGTTCGGTCCCAGCCATGGTCAGTTAATTTTAACAACTCATTGTTTTTTTTGTTTAATAATATTTTATTATAATTTATGAATTTATTACTCAGAGGAGAGAAAGTGCTATCAAAATCCTACAATTTGGTGTATTTAATTATATTTTTATGTTATGTCCACGCGGAGCTATTATAACGTTTGAAGGAAAGTCAAAACACGTTTTTTGACATAAAGTGGAATATATCTCGAGAGCTATCATATACACTAGCCATTTTCTTATTTTTAATCGCTTCTACGTAAAATATCCTTCATTTTCTTCCACAGCACCTAATCGTTCCCATTTCGGGAACGTGACGAAAAAAATTCCTAAGTTGAAACTTCAAAAGTATGAAAATCGAAAAAATATTACCAATCGTTCGAATTTGATTTTTTCCACTTTGAATTCGAATTCTACGTCTAATTTCTTGTAGGAATCATTAATTAATCAAATTTGAACAGTACTGTAAGTATTTGCAACGGAATTTCAAAGTTGAAAAACGTAGGAGTGGCGTAGTATTAAACTGGAAAAACTGATAGTTGTCGTAAAATGTCCGCCGTTTTGACGTCATATTCGGATTCAGCGTTAAATTTCCTAAAAGAATAGCTTTCAAAATCGCTTTAAAACGAAAATGTAATCTTTCACTACTACCGATGCCAGCGGAGCTCGGAATTTCGGCCGGCGAGAAACTCGATTTACGGAAAATAATTTCTCTGGCTCTGTTTAAATTTTTTTCACCAAATTTTTTGCTATGTACGTATGTAAGGCGTTCAAATGAAGACTTCTGCATAATAAAACAATTGATTCGCATTTATTTTGACCCCGAAAATTACGGTTAAAGTCTAATTTTCGAGCTTTCAAAAACTGATTTTTTTGGACCACTTGCAGATTTTTCCGAGAAATAAAAAAAATCACAAAAATACATCATGGTATGACACAACTTCCCTAAAAATTTCAGATTTTTATCTGTATTGAGAGAGAAGTAAAAATTCGTTAACTGATCGGTTGAAAAAAATCGCAGGGGTACCCCTTGGATTTTTCGCGAAAAATTTTTTGGAATAGATTTCGCTCAAATTCAGCATAATGATAGTTGATGATGTGTAAATCAATAATATATAGTTCATTCTTTGTTTATTTCACTCTAAATAGATGAAAACAATGATTGAAGATGAAAAATGTGATTTTTTCGTGTATAGTCCACTATTTTTGTTGAATAACGCAAAAACGGTTGAAAAATGGATAGGTACATAACATTAGGAAAATGTGGGCAATTAAATTACCTATCTTTTGGTATATTCAAACATCTGAATTGACGACTTTTTGTCTGAGTTATCCACTCTGCAAGTTACAAATCTCGGAAAACTTGAAGTTGTTACATCTAATTCTGCTACAACTTTGCTCCAGTTGAAAAACCCAACACTTTATGATAGAAAGTACATTCAAACACCACCAACTACACACCAAATTATAGCAACTACTACTTTGGGAAAGGTAGGGCCCACCATTTAATATGCCGCAATCCCCCCTCCCCCCCAACGTCTGCTGGGAGGGGCGTAATGTAGAACTCTGGCCTAGGGCGTAAATAGTAGCTAATCCGGGCCTGGTGCCTTCAGGGCTACCTAAGACCTGATTGACCAGTCGTTGGTACCTCAAGGACCTATGTAGGCCTAAAGGTACCAGAATGAGCGAAAGATAAAAGGAAGAAAGAAAAAAGAAAAAGAAAGAAGAAAAGAAAGAAAGATAAAAGGCAAATAAAAGGAAAATGGAGAACGAATTGAAAGTTTGTTTCCCACTCACGTGTAATTTCAGGCCAGCCATTTTTTTTTTTTTTTTTTTTTTCAATTTGGACAGGAATCTTGATTTTAAGTTATTGTATTTGACTACTGTTGAATCCTAATAATAAAAGAAAAATATTCTGATGTTTCAGAGGAATTTGTACAACATGGACGAAGGATTGGATTTGGTTCGAAGGTCGAACATTTGGGGTGTGATACATTTCCACAAGAACTATTCGGAATCACTGAACAAACTAACAGAAACGCAAGTGCTTGTTGAGGATCCGGATAGAGACTCAACCATTGACTTCGGAACTATTGATATTCATTTGGATCAATCAAGTGAGACAGTTTAATTGCCTATCAATTCGCAATTATGAAAGTTTGGCTAAAAATTGAAATAGGTAATTGAGCTGTTCACTGGTCAAAATTGATTGAAACCAGAAAATCAGTCCTTTCGTGCGTGCAAAATAACTTTCAAAACTATACTCAGGAATTCCCTCAAATTGATCACGGGAAAGTGTTCTTGAAAGCTGTTCTCATTATGATTTGAATAATCCTTTTCACTACTACCATGAATCATTGCCCTCTGTTCCTATCCCAATACTCATATATTAGAATGATATCACGAAAATCTTATGTTATTCCAACGAAACACACAATATATTACACATAATATATTTCGATTCGATCTCTAGGCATTGTTATCTACCATATCCTCAAAAAGGATCTTCAGGACAACCTACAAGAAATGATGGGCGACCTCGCGGAGGAATGTGGATATCAAGTCAAAACCGCGAAGCTACCTCCTATCAAGGTACAGGATCTTCAGAATGGAGATGCCTCTTGTATCAAACCAATATAATTCATATTCACAGTTTCTACTAATTTCGTTTAGAATCAATCGCTCGCGTCTGTTGAAGCATGACCGTAAAATTCGAAACTGTTTTTAATAAGAATTGAAGCATTTGATGCCAAATTGAATGAGTAACTAAGTATATTATGCATGTCCGGGGGGTGCGAGGGGGAGAAAAACTAGGCGATTCATTCTCCAATTCTTTATCACTTTGGCACTTTCGCCCTCTTTCGAACTTTCGTACTTTCGCACTTTTTATATTATGCATGATACATCTGTAACAGCCAGTTAGAATTAATATACTACACCCTAAATATCTGGGACTTTCAAGAATGTAAACGAAATGCCTATTGGTTTATTATTCATTAGGTAATAAACCGTCGTAATAGCCCAAGAAAATATATCTAAACACATTTTGAGTGGAATGTTTGATATATGGGCATTATTGAATGTTATTCATTTTGAACTTCTATATTTTGAACGCTTTCCCCATTCAAGGCCTCTTCAGGAAACATCTTCTACATAAAATTTTAAAAATAGGTCCTGTAAGTAGCTCTACAAGGCTGGAATTGTCATTAATAGGAAATTTCTAAAACAGGAAGTTCTTTAAACATCATTATTTCAGCGTTGAAAATATTTAGAATTCAGTGATAAATGGTGAATTCTCCATTAGGAAGCTTTTATTCAATTTTATATTGAAGGCCGGCAAAAGAGTGATTTTCAGCTATCAATGGTTCGTTCTCTTCCATATCACCTTGGGCCGAACCCCTTTAAGTTAAGAAATTTAGAAAATTTATATATTAGAAATTATAAAGTTGCTGGATGGATTTAGGTTAATAACTAGGGAATGGTCTTTTTCAAATCATAATTTATTGAAACAAAGGAGTAATAAACAACACTGTACGATCATTTGAAGCGATATTATTTCTATCTATAAACTGATTATGAGCACCAATATAATCAGAAAATTGACGCAATGGCGCGCACGACCACATAATGCAGCTAATCAATTTTTTTTTATTTCTCCTCTAGTTCGAAGAACCGATTTACGCTCGTTTATCAACCGGAATCAGAGACTACATGGCTCCCGCCTTCATAAGCATGTAAGACGATAAAAGGTCATTCAAAGACCAGTGGATTTCAAGTTCGAACCAGTGGCATTTGATAAAATTACTCGAAGCACTAATTTACTTTCAATTACTCATGAAATATCTTTTCCTTGTTTCTCTCATGAAGATTCGCCAACATTTATTTATGATTATTTTTCAGTTTGACGTTTACAATGCCCATGGCTTATGGAGTCGTAATAATCATGGAAGAGAGACAGTGCGGAGCCACAGCACGGAGCGTTGCAGCCGGTAAATTGAAATTGTTCATTTACTGTCAAACAAACATTGAAATTTAAAAAAAAATCTTCAGCAAAATAAATTTCCTCATCAATGCCAACAAGTTTCTTTTTTAAATTAAATAAACCAACCTTGTGTTGAAGTATTGACAAAAACCATAAATTATAATATAATAAACATTATTTTCCTTGTCGTCGCATTTTTTTGTGTTCAGGGGGTGAGAGGAGGAGAACAACCTGGCGACTCATTCTCCGATTCTTTGTTGGCTGGTCGAGCACTTTCGCCCGTTCGGGCATCTTTTAGGTGACGTGGAGCCATAGGGTCCATCGGGTCGCCCGAACGGGGGAAAGTGCTCGCCCAGCCAATAAAGAATTGGAGAAAGAGTCGCCTGGTTTTTCTCCCACTCACACCCCCTGGATACATTAAACATTATACATAATACAATTACGTATGATGCATTAAAGTCAATAACCAATTCTTATTAACTATTACGTTTTTCAGGAGTGACCCCTCTTGAACTGATGACTAGCCATCTAATCGTGCAAATATCGATCCATTTCCTGCAGTTGTTATCATCATCTGTTCTCATGTATGTCTTTCTACAATACGAATTCAACAACCCTTACGTCGGACTGGGGCTACTGTTCAGTTTGGGTTTTCCTGGCATAGCAATGTGTAAGTCAAGCTGTTGATTATGAATGCAGGAACAAACATGTTCTACTTTAACGCTGAAACGAACAGTGATTATCAAATATTAGGTACATCCTTATTTCTTGTTAAATATTGGGTACCTTTAACGATGCGAACGATGATATTATAATGAGTCATGTCTGCTCAAACTTGATTCCAATCAAAATAATTATTTTTTCAAGTTCACATTCAGTCGATAACAACTAACTTTTCTCAATCTAAGATACAGTTAACCATTACTATGTACCACTTTTCATTACGCTTACTTTTCCAGCATTCTTCATACCCTTACTGATGGATTCTACACTCGGTGCCAGCACTATTTGCACTGGATTCGTGATCGCGAACGTCTTGATCGGTGGTACGTACTTGACTAATTCGTGCAATGTAACTGAAATCGACATATCCGATGCCAACCAGAAATTTTAACAAAAGAAAACAAAAAGCTTAATTGACCGAATATTGCTCAACCAATAAAAATGTAATGATTTTTGATGAAATTTATGAATTAATGCATTTGATAAATGTTAATGTATTGAGATGGGAACTAGGGTGGTCAAGGACAATTATCAAAAATGTAACATTAAGAATGCTGCAAATGATAGTACAATATGGTTTATTAATCCGTCGCTTCGATGATTTTTTTAAAAGACCATTCAATTTGTGATAATAATTATCCCGAAAATTTGTATGAAAACAATAACATTGAAAAATAATAAATAAATAAGACGACCAGGAAAATCGTATAATTGAATCCGTTTGTTTCCTTGTTTACAGGCACATTTTGGCCTGTGGAAGGTATTCATCCGATCATCAAGCCCGTTTCTTGGATGTTGCCCACATATTTCTCGACTCTTGCCCTAAGGAACGCGAATTTCAAAGGCTGGGGATTTTCGGAGCCAAGTATAATTTTCGGTTTTGCCTCAATTTTCGTGTGGACGATAATTTTTGTCAGCGCTATTTATATAACGATAGTCGTAACGAAAAATCGCGTTTTCCTCGGGAAAAACGCCCCTTGAATACGACTTCTACTTGCGCCTCAGTTATGTGATCTAGTCATCCAAACCTTTATCGAACGAACGTTCATCAAGTCATATTATTTTTATCAAATGATACCTAATATTAATGCCAAGTTTAAAGATAAATCTTAGAGCTATGTACTTGATTTGAGAGAAGTATAATGTAGAATAATAATTATGATGTTGGTTCGTTTGCTGTAAGAACTGTTTCAAAAATATTATGTAAGTTGAATACTGTGTTTGAAAGTGTTCAGATTTATTTTGAGATTGTGAATTAGAATAGTAATAATATTATAATACGTGATTGTTGAAGGTGTTGGTAAAGAGGATACATCTCTCAACTGGATGAAGATAGTTCAATTTTTTCAAGGTTGTACATGAAAATAGCGATCACGTGAGTGAAAAGTTCACTCATAACGTAGACACCGATTATAAAATCACAGTAATTAATTGAATATGGGCGTAATAATAATTGCGTAATAATATTTTTACCTAAAAATAATATTATTCACGTTGCGGATTTTAAATATTAGGACGTTCGTGTGAAATACAATAAATTTTGTCGTGGACTGCTATGTATAATTTGATATCCTATGGGTTGAATGGTAATTGTTAGAAGCATAGCTACGTCATAAAGAACTTGTTCCTTTCTTTTTGCCATATATGCGACTGGAAAGTAAATTCGGCCGTAAAAGCTTTTCTTGCTTTACTTATATGCTGATTATGATGAATATCACAAGTTTTCATATCCAGGGCTTGAGAATAATAAAAAAAATCAATTTTCTCTAGAATTTTCTTACGGGTGGTACTACTAGTATGGTAGGTACTTAATTTCAAGGAATTTATGGAAATGGAGCATAGAAGCAATCATTTCGAACAATTAAAGGAGACTCAAAATTGAAATAGCTGTTTGCAGACGATGCAACTCTACTCGCTAATATTCAGATGCAATAGTTCTAATATTTTCTAACTAGTCTCTATTTATTTCTATGTATTTTCTAACTCGTCTTTCAAAGCTAGACCATTTCACGGGGACATTGGAGGTGCTAGTCAATAAAGTGTTTTCGTCACATCCATATTTCCAGCGGGATTGGAAATAGTAACGTAGGTAACAACTAATTATCAACTAAATAACAGCTAATATTAATTCTCGACTTATGTTTCATGCCACATTTCACAAAACTCGATAATTGCCCTCATCAGCGACGGTAAATCGTGGACTGTGCAATCGACGTAATGGGCCGGTAGAATCCAGCGTTCAAAACTAACTAATTGATGGCGGCAAAAGGCTGGGAAAGAGAGATTATTTTCGTTAATGCTCCGGTCTAATTCGCCATACTTAAAAATGAAAAATGGTCTCATTACGATTGATAGTTGATCACTATCGAACTCCAATATGAAAAAGTTTGGTACGAGGACACGCAGAAATATTTGAAGGGTGAGACTGATGGTATAATATATGATTATCATGCGGTGAACGTTCGATGGCTAATACTACTTTGCCCACAATTGTGACTCGGATAAACCATAAACTGAATCTAAAAAAGCTTCTTTAAATTTCCTTACGGTGTTATTCTAAATTAGTTTTTCTAACGTGTACTGCGATAAAAACCTCTTGAAGTTATTGAATTTTTCTATTTGGTGGATGATTGGGGACAAAACAAACAAGACTCGACTTCTTATCCTTCTCTTCGCATTTCTTGATGTTCGGGGGTTGTGAGGGGGAGAAAAACTAAGCGACTCATTCTCCAGTTCTTTATTGCCTGGCCGAGCACTTTCGCCCATTCGGGCATCTTCAGGGTGACGTAGAGCCATAGAGTCCACAGCCAAGTCGGCTCAGTTTAGGTTATTTATATTAAATCACATCCTGTCTGCCTGGTTTCCCTATGTCATAAGTTGGGGGGACAACCTAGTGACTGAGCCGACTTGGCTGTAGACCCTATGGCTCCACGTCACCCTGAAGATGCCCGAATGGGCGAAAGTGCTCGGCCAGGCAATAAAGAACTGGAGAAAAAGTCGCCTAGTTTTTCTCCCCCTCAAAACCCCCGGACATCAAGACTCGACTTGTATCCCGAGTAGTAATCTTCAAGAATTTTCTTGTTTCGTTGTACAACAGCAAATAAATCAACAAATTTAATGTTTGAAGCTCCTTGATTACGAATAACACCTCAGTTTTGTCAATGTCTATGTAACAATCTTTTCTTACTATGATTGTACTCAAACGTGTTTCTTTAAACGAGTAAGAGCCATTCTAAAACGATTTCGGACATTCAGGGAAAAAATCATTTTACGTGCTATCCCGTTTGACGGTCAATTGAATCATTACAAGTCAAAAATCGTAAACCGGGAATTCGCAAATAAAAAAAAGAAAAGAATAATAAATAAAATACACCAAGAATGTGGGAAGCCTCAATATTGGCATAAGACATGTCCTCGAAGCTACGTGCCCTTCATCGGGGTCTAACCTTGACGGGTGTTACAAGCTGAACTTGAAGGTAGATCGAGTTTTGCCGACAACCTTTGCACAAAATAAAACATCAGTAGCAAGAAGAAAAGAATAAAAATTAGTTCAAGCTCAGGAATTCTACTTTATCGCACGAGCTGCAGTCAACATCAAAGGTGGTTACCTTATGAAAGTAACTTCGTCATCTAAATCAGTTTGATCGTCTTTACCATACAACTCCGCTCTATCTGTGTCTTGTAAGATGAGGAAGTTACCTTGAGAAACGGTTCATTTCAATAGCTCAAGTAAGCTTGATGAGCTCAAGAAGTGACCACGACTGGTTTTTTTTATAGCAAACAGACAGGAACTTGATAGCCGCTTTTGACGGGATTGGCTTCTCGGTGTGGATATGTGGGTGAATAACTCTCATCGACATTGATCGAGTGCGAAAAAACTACGGACTATAGTTTGAACTCGGCAATATTTAAGACTTGAGACACGATCAGGTTTGCTCCCATGATTTGGACGCATTTTTTGTTGCTCACACGGGACAGTTCGCGAACCGTTGTCTTCGGGTAACTACAGGTTCCTAAATGAACTCTTATGAGAAGCTTCTTCAGAACAATTGAAGACCAACAATACACTGATCGCGGGAATATCTGAGGTAGCGGTAGTCCGTTAAGCTAATACTAACAATTCAAAGCAAGAGAATGAAAATGGCCAGAAATTATTTACATTAGATTTTAAACAATGTTGATGGTCCAGATGAATTGCAAATTATATAACACTGCAAGTTATTGTTCCAAATAGCATTTGCATTAATTATGATTGAAAGCTCAATATATATATCACTGTGTTTAGAGTGAATTTGAACGAATCTCTTTCTCTTCGCTGTTGAGATTTAGGGGGGGGAAACACGGCGACTTGTTCTCCTGTTTTTTATTAGCTTATTAGCTAATTAGCAAGCTTATTAGCTTGCTTTTTATTAGCTGCTTCGTAGCACCATTACAAGGTACAACGGCCCCCTCAATCTCAACAGCGAAGAATGATCGATGCGACAAAACGACAACGAATCTCTTTCTGTAAATTTTCTTTGCAAATGATGAGGTGATACGAAAAAATGATGATGATAACGCACTCTTTTATTTCCAATTTTTTTTTCTCGATCCTCGATTCTAAGATTCTCATTATACAAAATAAGGTTAAGGAGCTAGCATAAATATATCCTCATTCGAATCAAAATGATTTTTTCTATGACCTAATTTTATATTTTAATCTGAAAGAATTTTCCTACAAAATAACGTCGATGAAAGTGGCTGACGAGTATTGAACAAATTTTAGTTTCTAACGTAAAACATCTTACTTTGAGAATACATAAAATTGGCTTTGTTGTTTTACGGAAAATTATTAGATTGCACAGTATTGGTGGTGTCAATTTAAAGCTAAAAAAAATCATCGTTAGAGTGCTGATGGACTTGTTTTTAGTGGTATTATAGGACTCTTTTCCCTCGATCATTAGATCACGGTGAATCCTAAGAAACATCGGAGTAAATTTTCTCACTCTCGTCCACCGAAATGTTAACCCGTTTGAACTCAGGATATTTTTTTTTAATACACGAGGAATATTCCCATTGTCCTCATTCAACTTGAACCAGGCTCAGGCGTTAAGGTCAAACAAGCTGATGATTTTACATAAAATATGCTCAAATCTGAGGAGCGTATTTTTGTTCGGACGTTGGCGATTAGGTAATTACAGGTTACGCATAAGAAGTGCCTTGACAGTACCCCAGATAAACCTGAAACGTGGTGATTGGCTCAGTCAAAAAGCCTGAGTCGGATGCGTGATACTACGCAGAATAATTTATTTGACGAAGGTCGATAGTCCGTTTACCGCCTATTTTGGTTAAAATAATTTTGAGATACCAAAATAAACATTACCAAAACCACAAACCAAGCCACCAAAAAACCATTTTGAGCCAACCGCGTTCTGTTTGGCGGAGTTTTTTAATCGGCCACGGATAGGTCCGTTTACAGACAATATTCAGCTCAACAACGGATGAAAATACTTAGCAATCAAACAGAATAGCTGGTAACAGGTTGTTTAGAAACTGGGTCTTACCTTCGTCTAACTATAGATCGTATCAAGACGGGTTGCTCAGTGACGAGCCTTGGCGAGCCTTAGCCAATTGTCATTGAAAACCTTAGAAAAAATTAAAACTAGGAAGCGGTAGTGAGTCGAGCCATTCTTTGCACAAAATGACTTTCGATGACAACGCTCATAATTTCCTCAGATAAGCGTTACGGCTGACGGTGAAAAAACAGAATTGTTAGTATTCAACATCGTGAGGTTTTTGCTTTTTCCGGCGTTTTTCGACTGAGGCCGTATTGGGAAGTATTAGGGAGTTTTTGCTTTCACCGCTGTTTTTTCGCGGTGGCAGTGGGGAGTATTGGTTACTTTGTAAAATCATCAGCATCTAATGGTTACCGTCATATATGCACCGTGAATTGTGATTTCTGCTAGAGACGTGATTTTGCTAAGAAACCTAAACTCCACACGGCCACCTTGGGAAAACCCCGGTAAACGCAAAAACTTCCTATTGATATTGTGTGTTTTTAAACATGAAGCATACAATTTTAAGGAGGTTTTGATTTTTTTAAATTTTTTTTGTGCTGGATTTGTAGGTTGTAATTAATTGCTCGATGTCAAAGTGAAAGGACATAATATAACAATTAATAAATCGGTGAATATCATTCCATATTTTTTCGTCGGAATAAACTGGATTTTGGGGAATTGATTACAAAATTAAATATTATTTGATTAAAGCTATGATGACGTTATAAGCCCAACTTTTAGCCGGTTCTATTACAAATAATGTAGGTGAATAGTATCTTTATTCCAGGCGCTAATAACTCGTCAATTACACCGGAATGTCCATGGATATCGATAGGAAATCATTTTTCATAAAATAGGGAGCATCAATCCCTCAAAGATTCAGATTCAGCTTTCAGATTGATGAGCACAAAACTTTGCGAGACGAAGAGACAAAACGGTTGTTCTGAAGCTAAAACACGAAGTGGGATCTGCAGAGCCTGTATCTGTGCCTTAAGAAATTCAACTCAGACCACTCGGTCTTCCTCAGTCTATCCAAAACAAGAAACGGAGCGGTACTCGCTTCTTCATTCAGTCCGAACTTGACTCGCTAGCTGTTCAGATTCCAGTGATTTTTTTCGGTGTGTTGTTTTTAACTAAAAAAAATAAACATCGTGTTACTAAAGCTGTGTTATGAGCAGCGGAAGTTTTATATTTAAATCGATTTTACCTCGCACATCGGTTCGCTTAGTTCGTAAAATCGTCTCTACTTTTTGACCACAAGGTAACTAGTAACAAAGCCATGAAAAAACATGACTAACGAACAAAGGCAAATGTTCATTGTCGTTATCGAATACTTTAATTGGTGTATCAATAATTTTGATAATGAGTTAATCATTCTCTTTTCAATTTTTCCAGTTCAAAATTTCCTTGGGAAAAAAATAATTATTTAGTTCACTATAAAGAAGGAAAAAAAACCAAGTCAACTATTTTAGTATTTTAAACAAGTAAATACTTTCAAATGACAATGAAGGAAACAAACAGTTTTTGAAGGAAACAAGCAGACGACGACAACGGTTTCTCCTTATTTTGGAAAATTTATAACCACATTTTAACGAGCTCGATAACTCAGTAAATCATTAATTAATACCCTTCTCATTTAAGTATTACCCAATAGAATTAAAATCAGTGTTGGTCGGTATAATCATTTTTCAATTACTCTGTAACCAAACAATCTCAAATTTAATGTTTGTACGTTGAAAGCCCTTTTTGTCTAGGTATATTGAATATTTTTATTTATATCTCTCTATAGATAATTATATTTTTACGAATTATTTTGATAAATTAGGAAAGAACAGAATATTGTCCCCTTATTAGTTCATTTTTAATAATAATTATATTTTACAGATATCTATCTCTCTATAGATAAAGTATACAGATACGCAATTTTTATATCCTGAAAAATTACTTCCTTTTCCTTCAAATTCTTTTAACTCCTATCAATTTCGAAGTTGTGTATTGTGTAGTTAAGAAGCTAACTGAGTTTATAGTATGGCCACCATAGACAAGAGCCAAAAACTTGGGAATGATTTTGCTTTGTGATATATTGAAGTTTCAACAAGAATTAAAGTCATGGTA
The DNA here is from genome assembly GCA_037159825.1 of Tupiocoris notatus. Classification (NCBI taxonomy): domain Eukaryota; kingdom Metazoa; phylum Arthropoda; class Insecta; order Hemiptera; family Miridae; genus Tupiocoris; species Tupiocoris notatus. Next base: position 654,678 of record JASJUZ010000284.1, read on the forward strand.
CAAAATGAATACAGGCTACATAACCATATGACAGTATGAAAGCTACACGTAGATAGCAATTCCAATTTGAGGGCTCGAAACGAAATGGAATTATTTTCTTTTTTTTATTTTATTGGTGTTTTAATTTTTTTTTTTTTTTTTTTTTTTTAACGTGCGCAATGGAGTGTTTTAATGCCTTTCGTGTTTTTTGACAACTCCTACGTTTAAGTTTTCAAAAACACGAAATGCATTAAAAGCCACTAACAAAACCAACCAAAATGTTATTTTTCCTTTTTTACTAATTGCGAATGGGCAGCCTCATGTATAAATCAAAATGTTAATCTCGGAGGCAACGCTCTGTAACTGAAGCACAGGCAAGAACAGGTGAGAAGAGTTATTAGGAACCTTAAATCTCCTCTTACTTCTGCGAACAGATAAAAAAATAGTTCGAAGGAAAATTTGATAGGCAGTACCTAGTAGGCTGAAAAATAACACAAATTTGTTGAAAATATCAGCTCAAAAAGACGAAAACTGCGAAAACGCTGCAAATGATTGTACAGTAGTTTATTATACCTTTGCTTCAATTACCTATGATTTGAGAAGACCCTTGTGATAGTTACTATGCCGAACATTTGTGAACGTGTCCACTTGAAAACTGCTTATCAGAGTGTTTTAAGAACATTCCATCAAAATTCCAACACTAATTCCACACAAAAGCTTTAATAACTTGAGATACATTGAAGCTATCGGCTGCATTATGATCTCACGTGATTCAACGTCGGAAAATCTATACAGATTGATACCACGCACACGAACGTTGGAAAATAAGAGTTCTACCACCTCAAAACCAGCCAAATATACCCTTGGAATTGAGGTAGCGATTTGGCTAAAGAATTGAGCCGTGGTCAGGCCAAGCATGATTTTTGGTGCGAATTTCAAATATGCCAGTCTTTCAGTTTCCTCAGAAAAGTGTTGACGGCGTACGGCGGACCGACAGATTCGTTTTATCTGATATTTTATTAGATTCTGCATGCCTTAAAACGCAAATCATGAATATTTTGAAGGGGTTAGAAAACAAAATTTTCTTGGAGGATTACAATAGTTTATTTTTTAATAATAAACCAAAATCTATTATTCCAATTATTACTGTATCTGAAAAACCAAATAGGTGATACATGTTCAAAAACGTATTTTTCATGCCTCTTACATTTTTTAAAGGCAAAGTCGAAAATCAAAGTTAGGAGATAATACTTTACACGATGACCTTTGTTTATGAGCTTCTTTTTTCCTCATCAAATACCACCCTCGTCAATCTATGATATATCCTCCCATCACCATCGTTGTGTAGATTTATGTTGAGATAAAAAAAAAGCATTCTGAGGAGAATTGAGATTGTTGCATAAACTACATTTGGGCCTTGTGCATTGACGTCAGAAAATAATCAGAAGCAGTTGAGTATGATAATTCGGTACCAACGACCCATGAAAAATTCCCACTTGCTATCAAATAATGAATGTACATATTTTTTAAACAGAGGTCCATAATAATTAGTTATTCTTTTCTTGGGTGTCGCATCACTCCTTTACAAGGCGTTGACTTGCAATACAGAACCGTGGTAAAATGACGTATTTTCTCATATATTCTAAAAATGTTTCGTAATGATATCGTGAAGATACATTCCTCAAATATTTTAGTTTCTCAAGTTCTTTCGGCCATTTTCGCATGGTGAGGGCTAAAGAGCTTTAAGGGAGCGCAAACGGGCAAAAGTATTTGGACAAAGAATTACATGAAAACATTATTGTGGTGAATGATAAAGCAGTATATTAAAAATTATCATAAATATTCACAGAATGATGTACTTAAGAGTGTGATTGTGGTATTTATAGTTATGTTTTATTTTCTATATAACCAATTGAGAACACCAATAATAATGTTTTACCTCCACAAATTTTTTTAAACTAAAGTCATTTCGACGATGCGATGGCTTGAATCTCTAGCTGTTTTGCTACGTGTATTCTGAAGATACATTTCCTTATTCCATAAAGGGATAATAAATATCCATAAGGGATAATAAAATATATTTATAATATTCTGATATATTGCTTTTGCCAGAGGCGGCAGTAGTTTGCATTAAGGCTCCATATTAAACTCATACAACTACACCAATTAAATAAAAATACTTTGAAAATGGGTTATGGTTCTCAATATTATTATGGTTCTGTAATATATTTACGGAATTGTGCTTCGTGGGTAATTTGGTCGCACTTTCGAAAAAGTTCATGAAATTTATAATAAAAATAAACCATAATGGCAGTACTGTTAAAACGTCGCATCGTTCGAATACCTTTTCGGAAGTAAGATCGACTCCACGTATCTTGCTTATAACGGGTCAGCTGCGTTTCGTTTAGGACAGTTAATCTGGAACATTCCAGATTGAGCGTTCATGCGCTGTTTTCATATATTCTTTGTCTTAAGAAAAACTTTTTACACCGCGCATCGCTATTCGAAACTAGCTCTTCCAATAATTCTACCATAGGGCTTGACATTCATCTCATTGTTTAACGCATAATGGAGCTACTGCTGATTATAATTGTTAACTCCTATGTTTTACTCGTATGCTCACATTGTCGCGGCATGTTTTTTTTTTTTTTGTTTTTTTCTGCATAGAAGACTATTCTCCAATATCGACTCTGGTTAAGAATAGATCGGAATGTTCACTTGCATGAATAATCTCTAAATGAAACAGCCTAGCTACCATTGTATAATTACGTTCGTTGATTTCCGACGTCCAATCAAACTGTCCCAAGGTTAACAAGCGTAACAATGGTGATACGTAGTCCGTGTATGGCCAGGAGTTTACCGATACTCTACTTAGGTACTTGAAACGAACCCATTACTTCAACGAATCGTATTTTCTTCCTGTCAGCTGCTTGACTGTCACGGTATTTAGAGTAGGAGAATTCATCATAATTACTATTATACTTCTAAGACGATCTTGGTTCATAAGAAACCTTATTCTTGATCCGATATTACTGAGACAACAAACCCTAGAATTACAGAAAATTGGATTTTGAAATTCCATAGTTGAAGAACTAGTTATATAGGTTGTATTTTCAGCAAATGAACACTTCAGTAGCGTTCATTGAACCATCCTGTCGAATTCTACTAAACAGAATTTTACCACTCGAGTATTACATCATATAGGACTGCAGCAGTTGAGCTCTTATTGGTAATTCACTTTTAATCCAGCCATTGATGTTTATTTATCTTTCAAAAGAGAGTAGATCCCTCAAAATCAGCAATCCCCTTGCAAAATTGGGCAGTACTTGGACTTAAATATCATCGAAACAATTTGAGATCTTGCACGAATACTTCTCTTGTGTATTACGAGCGGACGCTAACTCGCAGTTACACTTCAAATATACAGCAAGGATTCAGAGGAGATTGGAAATCGGAGTGTGATAGGTTTTTTTTGCCAAATTCGGCTCATCTCAGGCGAGCGACACTTCAATTTCATGCAGCCTTGGTAGATTTGATGCTGAAGTATTCGTGAGCGCCCACCTTGAACTCGACAGCTAGACAAGAATAATTCACAAAAGAGATAATATTACCTGAGGCTGCTTTAAAGCAAGCTCCATCATTTATTTCAGTCATATCACGTCCGTAGTATTATCTGCGGTGTTAATCTTAGGAGATCTTGAAAAGATGAATTTATTACCCGACCTGGGTTTTGATGAGGCCGCTTGAAGGACCGAATAATATTCCAATCTCTAGCTCAGGGTGTGACATTCTGTCTAATGAAACGTGGCTAAGATTAATAATTGCTAGCAGTTATTGACGGCTCATTTCGTAGCTTGGTAATTGTGTACTGGTTTGATTATATTTATGCAAAATACTGATAATTTAATCTGACGGAAATCCTCCGAGCCCGAGAAGCACGAAAATATTCAGTCAGTTGAATAAAAAGCAGTTGCTGGCACACTCATGCTCCTCTTATGCGTTCATCCAACTTTCAGAATGGCAGCGGCAATGAATGGGAGTCTCCAGAGTGCAATAAGCGTACGCGGCGCGTATAAAACTTACGATGGGCGCACGTTTATTCTACGAGGACTGAACATGACCGTCGACCGAGGAACTATGTAAGTAAAACGTCAATTATTATACCTGTGGATAGAGAAAAAAACAATTACTTAATGTTATTCAAGAACGTCTGGTTTTGCCCATTCACAGGATGAACTCTATAAAAATTTAAAAAATTATTTTCACCATGGTAAATCACAAGTTTTATTATATTTTAACCTCAGACAGACGTTAGTTGACGTACAGTTTTATGTTACTCAGCGTTTAACGATCTTAATTTAAAATATCTTTATTTTTCCTAATTAAATCATTTAAATTAAAATTCATTACATAACGATACTGCTGAAGAGAGTGTTTGACGAGTTTTCCAACGAGTGTAGAACGATCTTTATAGCTCTTAAAATGATCAAGTTTTCTTACCAAAAGTGCCTCGAAAATTCCGTATAAAATAACTCGCGAACCATTAAAGCTATTGACATATTTATGATCGCATTCGATTCAGCGTCAAAAAATCTATACTTATAGGGACATTGATGTCGAACATACCTACGTATTTATACCCAAGGTTTAAAAAAAACTTTGAAACCTTGAAACAAAAATACCCTTGAAATTGAGGAAGAATTGAGCCATTCTCAGACCACGAATGATTTTTGGTTAACGTTTGAAGAATTTAGCTACTATAGTTGCCTCATAAAAATATTGACGACAGCTGCGCACGGAAGATGTACGCTCCGTTGAAGGTATGCTAATAAAAGTGCTGCTAAAAAAACTTGCTTCTGTATCGTACGTACGAGAACCTGTGAGATAATCACGGTCGAGGAGTCCAGAAATTTTCGTTCCTGACGTTACCAGAAAACAATACTACTATGAAAATGTGATTTACTACAGAAGGAAACCGGTTTGTTCAGATAAGAAAAAGATGAATAAAAAAGATGAATAATTATAGTAGGTATGAGGGCGTGGACCAACGAATCATCATTAAATTATAGTTATTATGAGAACTATGTATTAAATATTCTTATCACCCAGCTCGATCACATCTTAATAATTATTGCCCAGCATGGGTTAGAACCAACTAACATCCATGTCAGTGTTTGAAAGAATAAGGCGACAAAACAAACATTTTTATCGTCCATGGGTTGTGAGGGGGAGAAAAACCAGGCGACTCATTCTCCAATTCTTTATTGGCTGGCCGAGCGATTTCGCCCATTCGGGCATCTTTAGTCCGACGTGAAGCCATAGCGTCCGCAGCCTCCGGACATCAAGAAATGCGACGAGAAGGAAAAGAACCCGGATTATGTTTTCCATCTAAACATATATTATTTGCTTCCTCGGCTCTGCAGAAGTGATGGGACATCGGAGGACTTTTCCTCCGATTTTCAGATGGTAACCGTCGTTTCACACATAGTTAGTTTCGACCCTTCGGACTCTTGGTATCTTCATACATTTCATCCAATTTGGATGAAAAGTCAGCGATTAAGCGAGAGCACCCCCCTATTAAATTCAGCATGATCAGATTGGTGTTTCTGCATGAGGCTTTTTCAATACTTATCCACATGCGTTCTAACACTCAAGCTGTCAAGATTACATTGCCTACGTTAGAATTAATGATAACACACAATCTCGTCCACTCCGCGTTCGCCCACAATACTTGCTATTGAAAACGTTAATATGAGACGGAAACATGAGAATTAATTCTTAACCAAAATCATTTGAGGAATGCTGTATATTGTGGTTACAACTTGGTTTTCCGAGCTTGTGAGGATTGAGAAATGAGTGTGAAATTAGTATTAAAATTAATTCGAGGATTCGATTGATTGATATCAAGAGTAATCGAGGAAGTGATCGTCTGTCATAAGAATCCTTCGACCAAGCAAAGATGTTTTTTTTCGCATTGCGTTTACCTTGACGGAAATAAAACGAAGTAGGTAGCATTCCATTTCAAAACACCGTACTCAGGAGCAAGGAAGCTACTTTGTAGCTTCCAGAGCGTTTCATAAGCTAGTCAACGGCACAGTTTTTTTTTTTTTTTTTTTTTTACCGCATTGCTTATTCTCAGCCGTCAGACGTCACGTGTATTTTTTAAGCGTCTGTTGCGATTGATTGCTAATTTCATACCTGAGCCATTATCGCAATGTAAGAATCCATAATAAGCTTGTGTCAATGTGCTTTCTTACCAAATAATACCCGTAAACCATGTTATTAGCAAATTGCCATACAACCTCTGTTTGTGCTGAGTTCATGCCTATTCCACTAATTATCAATCCACCGTCTAATCGACGGTATTTATGAGCTCAGACAATTACTTATTCATCTATGAATAATATCTTCGAGACTGGTGACCCGTGCTTTAGTGTTCAATGTGGCAAATACATAAATGGAAGGAGATTTCCCGTTCTTGCTAATAACCTCAAATCTCCGTGATGGTGTATAAAAAAAAATTAATTTTGCAACAAAACAAAAAGGGCCCTTCAAGGATATGTTTTTTTCAGTTATGATATGATTTGCGGAAACTAATGACTCAATTTAATCAAGGCTTTATAGAACCAAGGGTATCTTAGGCGTAGATACCTTTGTAGGTCCTATTTTCCACCCATAGTAGCAGAATTTACTAAGTTCAAACCGAGTTCGAGAGATAACCTTGTCGAAAAGAGGAACTCGTGAATTCCTCGCATACAGGTATAAGGAAAAATATACCCAACCGCATAAATAGATAGTAATTCGTTTTTATAAAAGGTTATTCATGTGAAACCTTTAAAACGCCAGAATGATTTGTAGAGACGCGGAAGTTGGAATAGAAGCTCGTATTCTACCAGGTGACAAGAAAATATCGCCGCTTTCATGCGTTCTTTTGAGCGTTTACTCTCAGATCTCAAATAATAGAAGCCACGACGATGGGTCGACTGACATAAATCAAAGGAAAACCAGTGGCGTCCATATATCACGGTGTATTTCCATGTTTGAGTCGGTAACTAGATTTACCAAATATAAAATCAAGAGCCTCCTACTAAGGGTGCAACGTTATTACTCTAAAACTGTTGAAAAACTAGCCATGTCACATGTACTCCGAGATGAGAAAGCTACCAAAAACCAACATTTTCATATAGCTAAAATCACGCAGTTATCCTAGATTCACTATACCAAGCTATTAGTTTGGTTTTTTACTTTCGCAGGTTCTTCATGAACAAGGTTTTTCTTGAACGAAGTTTTCAACTCTTCGAGAATCTCAAATACTAGTGAATGGTGAATCAAACGGTCTAAAATATTTTACCAGCGGAGTCCTCATAAATAAAAATATCTCTGTTCTCCAAATCACCCATCCCACGCTGATGAGGGGCAACAACCTTTTGTTCTCGGCGTTAAAAATACATTAGATGCATTATGAGTTGGTGGATCATGAGACGGACTCACAAAATAAGATCAATGAATATTTTTGTAAACAACGCAATATCGCCACGAACGTACATGGTTATTTAAATTGGTAGTATATTTTATTTTATTTATATTTCATTTATATATTTACGTGGGGGTATCAAGAGTTGATAAATTAGATCTTAAGCGATTAAACCGAATTCAATTGTAGTCTGCTTTGTAATTAATCTGCAAATTGAAAAAAAAATTGGTTTTCGCCTTATATTGAGCTGTACAGGCAACGCCAAGAAGCAATGTTAAAAGCAAGAACACGCGTTGTTGCTAGTTATATTGCTCGTTAGTGCTGCCTTACAGCTAATCCTAGTGCTAAAACCAACTCAATGTCTTTGGTGAAATACACCATTAACCTTGTATCTCCAAATAGTTTCATGTGACCAGTCATCGATGTATGCTTCTAACACGTTCAAATCAGGAAAAACTGTTAGGATGTGTAATTTATGGATTCTATCGCTTGGTACCATAACATTTCCTAAGCTATTTCGTATAGATCTAATTTGCATTTCATTCGTGAGATTGGTATTAAAACGCTCGATCCCTAGCTTAAGCTCGAAGAACATCGAGGTATCCCAAAAAAAAATCAAAATTGATTCTCTTTTCGTACCTGTTGCGTCACGCACCTTCGTGGTTCCTTTACAAAAGAAGAACCAAGAAACGTGTTATTTAAATTAGATACTGAAAATATCTGCTCCCCAAAATAGCCACATAATGATAGTGCAAGAATCATTAATGAACCAATATCAATTAATGAATTTTCATCATTTTTATACGTTGACTGGCAGAGAAAGAGAAGACAGCTCTTTCTTGGAGATTATTTATTTTATTTTCTTGCTGGGTTCTTTCGCCTCCCGGGAAGTATTCAGGACACTGCGAAGCAAATGAGTGCATAATTACGAGCCCTGCTTTTTCCGGGTCGAACAAACCCTGAGAGAAGCTAGAAAGGAGAAATGTTTTTGGGCAGTATAACTTTATGGACATTTGATTCTTCTTCCCGATCGATTGGAATAATGACGTTCAAGTGTCTGCCATTATCAATGACTAACTCATTGACTCGTTATAGATAGCTTGGTGCAATAAACAACTAATTTTTTTTAAATATCGATGGCCAAATATGGTTTTATAACCAGTAAGTTTAGAGAAAAATATGATTCTATACTCACTGTTCAAAACCCACCTCCAGAGGAACGTCCCCTTCATTTGATATCTCTTTGAGCTTCTTCTCCTTCTGAAAAATGTAATCGGTTTTAATTTAGAAACGAGCGTATGTTAAAGCGGGGTATGTTAATGTTCAATAAAATTCGGTCCAAAAACAGCACGGGATTGTCTCCGGCCATCTATGCAATTTTTTGCAACATTGGTTCTGAGTATATTATGCAATTACATAATAAATACACATCGCGCGACACGAGACAGCTATTTTCGAGCTCTCCTTCATTTTATAGCTCTTTCATTCTTTACTACAGCCGGCTTTAGAGAGGCAGCGAGCTACGATGAGCTACATGGTCATCCAGTGGACAGTTCTGTCAGAATTTTACTCCGCTAGTCGAACCTTGAAAGCTTAGCAGTTGCGTGATTAACAAAATACGCTGATATTTAAACGAGATGTGAATGAAGTTTGAAAATAGCAAATAGAAGGCTGGGCATTTCAAAGACTTGAAAGCTGAATCACCATCAATTGACCTGATTCTTTAAAAAACAGCCGATCTGGGGGCATATACAACTCACGGCCATCACGGAGATATCCACCTAACTTGAGTCCTTCCATCAATATCATTAGTTTTTACGGTCGTTCTCTCCTTCAGAAAAATCTAATCGGGTTTAATTTAGAAACGATTAGATACGTTAACGCTCAATAGGACTCGGTCAAAAATCAGCACGGGATTGTCTCCGATAATTTGGCCACCTATGCAATTTTTTTTTTCATTACAATTTTACATAAAAGTCTGAACAAGTTGAGAAAACTAATTGAATAGATTCTCGAAAATTGATTAAATTCTGGTCAATAACTTCAGCGCTTACACATGCAAAATGACGTCATTTGACCGATTGTTACAAAATTATTTTATGAATGAACAATTATGTCCTGGAATTATCATAGAGCCTTTAAGTATATTCATTACCATTATCTTATTTCTTGTAGTTATGGGCTTCTGGGGCCTAGCGGGTGCGGCAAATCGACATTACTCAATGCCGTTGTGGGACTTGTCGGACTTGAAGCTGGTGAAATCAGTACACTCATGGAGACCAAAAGTGACCTCGGATTTATGCCTCAAGTACGTGGAAAATTTATTCAAGACTACCATTGAACTATTTTATTACATACAGTACATCTGTGTAATTTTTTTTTTTTTAAATATAAATAATCAATAGTTGTCAGTAGGATATAATTTCAACTTTCAGTTGGAATTGAATATAATTTACAATTATTTGAGGTAGTGTGGTAGTCCATTCTTAATATTCGAAAGAATCAGATATGCCTAGTGGGAAATATGTTTTTTTTAAGGATTACAATTGTTCATTATCCGATACAAACTAGGTACTACCTAATAAAATATTTAGTCCATGAAGTTGTCCATGGTTTAGTCAGTGAAATAATGATTTTCAACGGTTGACTGTTTTGATTTAAAATTGTATATTCACAGCAAATGGCACTATACGAAAGAATGAACACATACGAAACTTTGTCTTACTACGGATATATTTACGGCATGTCCAAAGAAGAAATTAAGAAAAGGTCGCGATATCTCATCAAATTCTTGGAAATCCCAACGTCTGTGAGAGACAACGTTTCTCTCAGGTAAGCTACATACACGAAGTACATACCTACTTTAGAATTAAGAGGACAAAAAAATTAGTTTATTATCAGCGTTGATTATTATAATGTTCGATGAAAATAGTAGTATAGATTAAATTCTCATTAGGATTATTAGATATTAGAAATATTAGAAATTATTAGTAATTATTATTAGATTAGTGTTGGAGCCCACAGACGCTCAGCGAATTAGTGGCCTCTACTCCACTTACGAATTATCGCGCAAAGATTATTAGTCATCAAATAATTTTTATTCGCTAGGTCAAAATAAGTAGTTTTCAGAATTGATCTCGTGCCTTATATGCAACATTCGGTTTCCTCGAAATGGTTGAGGAAATCCACAAAGCGTATGTGTATTCTAATAATATTGCCGATTTATATAATAGTGCAATAACGATATTAATTTTAATACGCCGTGGGAAGTAACTCTATTGTTGTTGAGCCTGGGGATCGAGTAAAGAATGAAGCAGTATTCTTTATTGTGACGAGTTGATGCGACCGTTGATCCCCATGCGCTCTGTAATGCAAGCTATGTGATTTCATTGGAGTTACGTCTAAGTCGTATTTATTAGGAACCATTTAAAGATTGTGTTAATTGCCAACTGTAGAGAATTTCGAATGGGCTGTTTCTAAGAATTCGTTTTTCTGGCCTTTTGATCATAAGAGAGAATAATAGAACATCTCATGTCTGATTTTCTTCCTATTCATTTTTATACGATTGCACTATTGCTTATACGAGGAAGTAGTTAGTTTCCAAGGTCGCATACTTCAGTTTCCGCGCATAAACGGACCGAGATTTCACCAATTTCCATTTTGAATTAATTATTGAAATCTGCTAGTGTTTCATATTTTCATATAGATTGTAGTGGAACGCACACATATCAATTAAAAATGAGATAATTATAATCAGAAAAATTTCCTACAATATTTTTATCGAATCGATGGGGCTGAATTTGTAGGTGATCAACAGCATTATTAGTTCGATCTGGAAAACCACAGGGCCCAACTTAATTGTACAGCCTTCCGAGACGATAATTACTTTAATCGCAGTCATTTAAGAAGTAATTATTTCCTTGATAATGCTCACTTGCTACACTAATTTTATTCGATGCAGAAAGTGTCCAAACTAACTATGAAACGTAACCACGAAAATATCGATTTTTTTCAAATGCAGCGGAGGTCAAAGAAGGCGGCTATCCTTGGCTGCGGCACTTATTCATAACCCTCCAGTGATTGTCCTCGATGAACCAACTGTTGGGGTTGACCCTCTCTTACGGCGAAGGTGATGTACAGACTAATTAACTTACCACACCAAAAATCGTTTGCATAATTTTGACGTCCTAATAGTAATTAAACTGACATTAAATATTTTAGACTTGGCGCATGATTATTTTGGCATTTATTCTGCATCCACGCTACAATGGATTAGATCTGACGTTTTTCAGATTGGAAAATTGTAACATCAAAAGCGTAATCAAAAATGCATTGAAAGACTTGATGGATTGAGATTTTAATGTACAATAATACAGATTAGGATGATATACCTGATGAAATAAAAATAAACATTTTGATTGATTTCAGCATATGGGACTACTTGATGCACCTGACCGAAAAAGAAAATAAAACTGTAATCATCACCACGCACTACATCGAAGAAACGAGCCAAGCCCATAAGGTCTGTAATGGGTTTAGCCTCAGCAATCTGAATTTGACCAGATTATTCGAAACGATTTTCAGAAAACAGCTTGTAAATATAAATATCGACCCCTTAACATAATTGTAACATTCTCTAATTTCATAGTGGTTTTCCAATAATTGACCCATGAAATATGCAGATTCGTGGAATTAATTCATAATCACAATATTATAAACATTCGTTTGTTTGTCGCATATTTGTTTTGTTGGGGGTCAGAAATACCTGATGGTCCGACGTAGCTCGGAAGATGCCCGAAAAATCTAGGCAGTTGTGGAGAACCATGAAAAAAGATTCGCCTAATTCACCTCCCCCTCATCCCAATGACTACTATAAACATGTTAGAGTACCTAATAAATAAAAACGAGCCAGAGGTTCCATTGTCAATTTGAATTATTCAAATGATCGTGATTGATTCGCCCAAGAGAAGTGATTTCATGGTATGTTTGTACTTATTACAGATAGGATTGATGCGTTCAGGTGTCCTGATATGTGAAGACACGCCGAAAAATCTATTATCCCAGAACAACTCACGGTCTCTTGAAGAGACGTTCATGAGGTTGAGCCATCTTCAAGAATGTCACGTAAGCAATGGGACGCTCATAACTTGATCATAATGTTGTATCCTCATTATTATAAGGAGGATTATTTTGACACTAGGGGCTGAGCGCCCCTGGCGGCTTCACTACCCAACCCTCTGTTGGGGGGCTCGAATAAACAGATTCGACAATAAAAAAAAAATACGATTTAATCTACTCAGAAATTTCGATTTAATTGACGAATATAGTATCAAAATTTATTTATCGCCTCACTATTTTGCTCCACCCGTTTGGTTTTTTTTTAAACGAAATTTTAATTTCAATTTTGGAAGGCCGACTTTTTCCAAAAACGAGATTTTTCAATACGTCACAAATTTTTTAAAATGTTCAGGGGCGAAAATCAAAATTCTAAAATTTTTTCAGACGGTTGCTTTAAATTTTAAGCATACCCTTTTTTTGCATCCAAATCCCTCCGGCCAGTTCCTCAATCAATAGTATACCTTCTCCTCCTCCTGGTTGTGTAGTTTTTTACCTATAATATCGAAATTATTTTTGACGAATCTTGCAAGATACCTAATATAATACCCTTGTCTGGGATACCCTCTTCCGACTTGATCTCAGTGAAACGTTTGCGCTCACAATTTCAGTGGAGAAAAATAAATCATATAATATGATGATTCATCTGACATTTTGCATCAATAAATTCGTCGAGTCAGACCCTGAATAAATGTTTAAGAAATCATTTTAAATTCAATGCACTTGGAGATTCGCCTATTTTGAAAGACTTGAGTTTTTTTTTAGAAAGCCTTCAAGTTGGGAGCAAGGCCCGCAAGCATGGAAGAAGCAGATTAGGCTTCTCATAGTATGCAAGAATTCTCGTGGTAGGCAAGAATAGGTTTCTCAATGTATGCAACTCTTCGGAGCACAAGCCTAATGTGATGGTCTTCAGGATGGTAGCGCACTCTTGCGAATGTTTATTCAACCCATCAGTTTCTTAGTAGTTCAGCAGAGAACGAAAGCCGTTGTCTCGTTTTCGTTTGGGGTCACTAAAGTTTGGAATGTGATGCTGTTTCGTCAACAAGTGGTGGCTTCTTTCCGTTTTATGACAGTATCTCGTCAAAGGCCGGTTCTACTGAAAAAGCTTATTTATTATTTTTATAGTATATCAAATATTATAGTACATATTTATTTATAGTAGATTAAATTTACCGCGATTTGGGAGCAGAAGAATTTGTACACAGGGAAATGGTGATGGTCAGGAATGGGAGGAGGGTTGGAGGTAGTTGAAGCAACCGCCACCTATGGAGAGTTTGCTTTAGTAAGGAAGTCCGCCTGGTCCAGAGTAATTTTTTACAGCACCATCTATTGTGCTACGTTCTGCTTTTTGATTGACTACCTGACGTGGAATGCTGCCACCTAGCCAATCATAATTTGAAACGCAGCAGCGCAAACGCATTGACGGAATGCCTGTGAACCCGGTAAAGCCTGTGAGCCCACCAATAAGACACCGAATGGCTCAACAACTCCCTATTTTCTACGACACAGCTCGTTCATGGCATAATATTAGTATGCATAAATATTGTGAATACATATTGTTCATAATAATATGTGCAGTTCCGATTGCCAATTTTCAGAAAATGGAAGAGCAAGAAAACGACGAGATGTTGCGCCAAAAATCATTTCCGAAGCCATCAAAACCAACATTCACGACAAAAACCCAATCCTTCACATACAATCGTTATAGAGCAGAGATAATGAAGAATCTTTTATTCGTCAAAAGGGATTTCATGTAAGTATTTTTCCTGTACTAGGTACAACGCATCAAAAAATTAAACCCACCAACCAATAAAATCTAAATTCGGGACACTCTTTCACCAAAATATTAGTGAGTTTCAGTGCATTTTTTTGTCACTAAAACTTTTTACTTATACTGACATTACGAGAAGAGAACAAGGGAACAACATATTATTTCTTTACAATAAAGTCTCCTATTAAACAATGTATGCATTTAGCAAAGATAATGATTATTGAAAAGCCATCAGCCATCATTGAGCTACTTTTTTACTCCGTCATGTTTCTATTTCAGAGTCATCCTATATACAGTGCTCGTACCGATAACAACGATACTTTGTGCGCATTTTGCCGAAAGCAGCGAACCATTTCCATACCGGCTGGGAGTTATGAATGAAGAATTTTCCATAGGATCTAACACTTGCAATGGGTGGCACTTGACAGACAACAGTACTTGCGAATTTTCCCATTTGAGTTGTCGGTTTCTGAAAAATCTTGAAAAGAAAAACATTTTTGCGGTAAATATATACATTTAATACAATCAAGGGTCAGTATGGGAATTAGATCAAACCCCCTCAAAAAGGAGATGAGCCAAGTCAGTGATAAGAGAAGATACATTCGGATGGCATTCCTCTATACCTATCAGATGGATGATGGATGACTAAACAACAAAACAATATGATATTTGGAAGTAGCTGATGAGATGATGAGTTTGGTAGATGTTGCAAAAATAGACCTTACCATTATCCCATTACTTTTTATTACTTCCATGTTTACGTAGTAAATGGAAGTATTGAGATCGTCTGAAAAGTCGACTTTTTTTTTATGTTTTTGAGATTACGTACAATATTATTTTTATTCAAATCGAGTATCGTATTTAAATAGTATTTAAAAACACAAAACATTGTATTTTCAAGAGGGGTCACACTTTGTAAAGTTTTTTCCAAGGTTTGAATGGTCTGTTCCGCAAAACAAAGTTGAGTACATTTCAGCCGCACATCTCCTTTTAAAAGCATTCAGTTCGTATTCTTTTCTGTAGAACTAGTGGTTTCCGGTGGTTTTCTAAGCAGTGTTCAGGAATGCAGTAGTTGCGATAGGTACCTAATAAGAGCTAAAAATATTGTGCAGGTGGAAGTTGCAAGTTGGGAAGAAGGGGTGAACAAGGTACGGACTTCTGAAATCTGGGGAATCTTAAGGTTTCCACATAACTATTCGGAAGCTCTTGAAAAACGGACAGCAATGCAGCCGATCGTGGATAGCCCCGAAAAGGATATGATAATTGATACGAGCACTATTGACGTATGGTTGGATGAGTCGAGTATGTTCATTCAACATTTATTCATTTTCTTTGAAATTATAATCATTTTACCTAAACGAATTTTCAAGGAAATGTCTTACTTACTTACAGATGTGATTGTTGATTATCTGTTGAAAGTTCATCTCTACGATGTTGTAATTGATACGCTGTCCGGCGTTTACCATGAGTGCGGTTGGCCAACAAAGGTTGTCCAATTACCGATAAAGGTAAATGATAAATTATAACCCAGGGTTCCGACCTCTATAATATCGAGTACGAAGTATCGTTGAGCATTTTGAGTCGAAAATATTGTACAATTAGACATTTACAGATTTCAGTACAGAACTGATGGACCTTTTAAACCTTATGCCGGACACCTAGGTTCAATTGGTAGCGAATCCATTCAAACTGGCTTAAGTAACGAAAATTCCAAAAACGCTCCATCATCGATGTAATCATTCTATAATCATATATGTGTTACTACTTTCAGATGGAGACACCACTGTTTTTATCATCTCGACCAGAACGTTTCGATTTGGATCCGCGCGATACTGTCGTACCTTTCATGATCATCATGTAAGATGGCACACGTACCTATCTATCACTTGAATTGCTGACTCAACACTGAGCGAAAACTTGGGGTACATGTGTTTAACGAGATACCATTCACTCCCAAGTTGGCAGGACTCTGAAGTCCTGTTGATGATTGAAAAAAATCAGCTAGCCTACAAGATCAAAATTAACCTGATAAATACAGTGTGGGGAATATGAATCTCCAGACACCAGGACTTCAGAAATTTGTATAACCACATGAGTACCTAGTGACGGTGCTTCTAGGTATAGCATCTAGATCGAGAAAATTCCATTGTTAAGCGTACGCAAAACATTATTCTAGTAGATTTCTCTTTTTAGACCTGTTCGCTTGTTTGACCAGAGCTGACTCGAAATTACGTAGTTCTTGAAAATTTCCTTCATGCTCATGATTAATGTTTGCAGATTGATGTTCACTATGCCGATTGTATACGGTATAACCGTGTTCATGGAGGAGCGGTTATGCGGAGCCTGTGGCAGAAGCATCGTTGCCGGTAAAATCCTTACATACTTTCAGCCGAATTGTTGCTGTCAAAAAATGAATCATCTCTTCATTCTGAAAGAGATTGAAGAGATTTAAAGATTCGATCGACCAAATTAATTCCGTAAAAGTCATGTTTTAATTTTAATTCCTCGGTGTAGTGAAAAATATACGACTAATTTTCCATGAAATAGTCCATTAATTATGTTTATAAGAATAACTCGTTAATCGAGCATCTAATTTTCACACAAACGCACTTACAGTCTCGTAAACAAGTAGATCTGAGTCGTAGACTTGCAAAAAATGATGGGCTACTCGTCCATCATTTGCCCCCTATTCAATTTGCTAAAGCGAGAGTCTCATTGGACTGAAAATAATACACTAATGACCAATGACAGCTTTCACTGGCCATTTAAACTCTTGGTAAATCTAATTAACTGGAAATCTCCATCATACCGTAATATAAACATGTATGTGTCAATAACCGCTTGGTTAAATAATGTGCATGAGTTTGAAATATTCAGAAAAGTGGTAATAATTCGAACAATTTTTAGGGGTTACTCCGTTTGAATTGATGATCGGCCACCTCGTCGTTCAGCTGTGCATTCACACGTTACAAATGTTATTCGCATCGTTGATGATGTATGGAGTTCTCGGCTACGACATCCGCAACATTCCCATCACTTTAAGTCTTCTATTCTTCCAAGGATTCCCTGGCATCGCGTTTTGTGAGTTTAATTTTCTCACGTCCACAAATGGTATACCTATTAAGACTATTAAAATAGTTATTTGACCTAACAATAAAGCAAAAATGTAAAAGCCAAAATTTTGTCAAGTCCTTCAGAATAATGGAAGTTATGTTTTTCTTACGAGCTCCTTCGGCATACTTCGGGTATTTTGAACGCTACAAGATAAAAATGATGATCGTTTCTCCGCTAGGGTACTTTATTACCACGTGTGATAATTTTTCTCTACACTTCATCATCATTTCTATGGACCATATGGTACGATACGGTTCTTTGCTGACCTGAAAGTACCCGAACACACGTGCATTATAATACATGAACGAACAGTGCGAGCAACGTAAATAATTTAGGAACTTACATGTTTCAAAAACTGGTTTCTCTTAACCGTACCGTTACAAAACTGCGATACAGAGAGAAAAAAGTCAGCAAGTCTCAATATTATGGCCCATAAATGTAAAACTACGTCCTCTGGGTAAGAAGCTTGATTATGTTCAATCGATTTTTCGCAATTTTCTCATAATTATAATTATTATGATTTGAATTTCAGCGTTTTTCATGCCTCTGGTGCTAAACTCCGTTTTATCAGTGGGAACGATATGCACTGGTTTCGTATTTCTGTGCATTACAGTGAGTGGTGAGTGTTATAATTTGATTGCATAATAACTCTTTTTAATTTCTATAACAATATACTTTGAATTAAAAGCCTTTACCTAACTGAATACACAAGAGAAAAATACAATTCTCCGCACTTTGCACAGATAATAATATGGCCATTAATTATTTTCTCATAATGCGTAACCAGGTCATCCAAAAGAAAACAAGTACGATTTTTCAAAGACTTGGAAATGAACTTGCGAAACCTACTGTAGTCCATAATTTCATTTTCCTGTATAGCTGTAATAAAAATGTATTGAAACCTGCCATTTTTTCCAGGAGCTATCTGGCCAGTGGAAGGTTTTCATCCGCTGCTAAAATCTATTATTTGGGCTAACCCATTGAGGTTCTCATCGGAGGCGGCATTTTATTCAAGTTACAAAGGCTGGGGTCTGAACGAGCCGACAATTTTGATCGGCTACACATCACTGTTTGGCTGGACAGTTGCATTCGTTATCGCTATCTACCTATCCATCGTTTTGTCTAAGAACAGAGTCTTTTTAGGGAAAAACGCTGCTTAATATAGTTTTTCCTGAATTACCTAAGGTATATGAGGTAAAGAAAATTCTGAATCGGGCATGATCTGGAATGATTTGGAGATACATAGATAGTTCGAATTGTCGATTGATCAATAATGTCTTTGTAAATAACATGAAACTGTACTTTTAGTGAGTAGCAATAGTTTTCGTCGGGGTGCTGTAAATAATCGAACGGCAGTAATTATACACAGCTTAAAGTTGTAAATACAATATTTGGCAATATCATCTAAGTTCATGAACAGAACAAACGCTTATTTCCATTTATCTCCAACTCCAATTTCAACGATCCTAAACGGTTATTTCTCCAATGATTACTGATTTCTTAAATAGTTTGCTATCGTAACGGATTCGTTCGTAAAATCTAGATTTGCCAATACCTAGAATATTAATTAACGGACTAGAAAGTTAAAAAGGCATTCCGTGAATAACAAGGATAGACCTCCAAAATAACGGAAACCCCTA
Organism: Tupiocoris notatus; assembly: GCA_037159825.1. Classification (NCBI taxonomy): domain Eukaryota; kingdom Metazoa; phylum Arthropoda; class Insecta; order Hemiptera; family Miridae; genus Tupiocoris; species Tupiocoris notatus. The sequence goes on from JASJUZ010000284.1 coordinate 673,771, forward strand.
TGAATCACTTTGACGTCCCACTAACCTAATGATGATGATCAGTGACGACGATCATCATGTCCTCCTAGGACAAAAAGCATATTCTGGAAACACGATTTGAAATTAGGAACAGCAATTTGCCGTATGTTTGACTCGAATCCCATTTTTTCTACGCTCAATTTGAATTTAATAAAACAACTTATTTTTACATTAGTTAATTCATTTTGATCCCCAGCCTCTAAAGAGCAGGATAGAAAAATGTTGTTTTTGACAACAAAAATGTTTCTCTTCTAAATGACGTCTATATGCGTTCTACGTTTCAGAACTTTCGAAACATTTTTTATTGTGTCAGACGGTTTGTTGCATTGGCTTTGTGACAAGCAGAACCTCTAAAATATTTTCAACTATATACGACGATATTTTCGGAGATTCTGTAGATTATGCTCTGGATGGCCGATAAATTTCCGATTATGCTCTGGGAGATAAATTTCATATCAAACAGACCAGCTGTAGCCTTTACAGAAGGAAGCGTATGAAGCACTCATTGCAAGGAATTTTTTAACTTGTCAATGGTTTATTATTAATAATAAACTCAATAGAATCAACAGAGGCTCATTCAGTATTTTTAATGTATTGGATTGATTTATTCGGCGGTCACACTAGAACTGAACGTGATATATTTTTTACTAGATATTATTTGATCATATCACAGGCAACCTTGCGTCGAATGGTAACCCACTGTATGTTTCCCATTACAGTATTTTGTGAGTACAGTTAACCCTAAACATTTCAATTGATCCTTCACTGACCCCTCCACTCATATCTGGACTGTATCTCTTCTGCAAAAACTGACCAGATCGGTTCCCGCTCTCGCAGTAGTCTTGACAGTGGAACATCGCGCCTCGATCGCTTCACGTCTGTTTAGAGATCAGCTCAAGACAGTGTATTGATTTCGCGGTCATTAAAGGGAAGTGATATTGAATTTTCAATTCACTGGTGAAGCTCTCATGAAAAAACTGAACTAGCCCGCCCAAGAACCGACCCGCAAGAATCGCCGAAGGTCAGAAACAGCAATATTGTAATTAAATTCAGCCTTTGTTTAATCGAAATTATAGATGCACACATAAAAAAATACAAAAATGAAATTAATTGCAAAAAGAATGTATGGGCTTAGAATCTAAAGGAGAAAATATTTGTATCCCGATTATTGTTGTAGACGTGATATTGTTGTTAGAATTAATATCATAATTAACGCCATAACCATTGATTTGATGGTAGGAACTTGAGTAAAAAAAATATACGTAAAATCTGCGGATTATTTTTATATAAATGAAAACTTGATCATAATATAAACTTATCTTTCTATATGCCGAAAAACCTAATAAACAAGGCATATAACGATCATGATTATAAGCATATTAAAATTCTCCTTTTCCAATATTTGCGAATAAGAAACTTATGAACACCGAAAAGATACAGTAATTCTGATACAACTACTGTTTAAAATTAACGTAAGCCCGTTGTTCCTTCATACAGGGCTTTTACTTTTACCTATATGTTGTCCTCATATGAAACGTCGAATTTCTACATTTAGAAACACTGTATCTTCTGGGTCAGAATCAACAAGTGTTTGTCGTCAAAAAAAGAAGTGCGGCACGACTTCGGTTTAGCTCTTTCCCCGAAATAAGCTCAAATTATCTCTCATAACGATCTCTTGCTGATCCCATGAGTATTAATACTATGGATAGTATGGGGATTAACAGTTTCTGATTAGTACATTCGAATTCACACGTCCCTCATTTTCCCAAAACTGAGTTTCCTCATACGCCTTACCTTGGGGGTATATATAACCTCCGACTTCAGAACAGCAGGTGTAAGTTTTTTGGTGGCCTGTGGTTAGTACTGTTGTAGTTAAGAGCATTCCAATTCTGAAATCCTTCTTGGTTGAGTCGTCGCATCTCTCATCGTACTGGGTTGGTGAGGGGGAGAAGAACCAGGCGACATGTTCTCCGATTTTTTATTAACTGGCCGAGTACTTTCGCCCTGAGGATGCCCGAAGGGGCGAAAGTACTCGGCCAGTTAATAAAAAATCGGAGAACATGTCGCCTGGTTCTTCTCCCCGTCACCAACCCAGTACGAATTCTGAAATGTTTTTCATTGTGTTTTTCAATAATTGTACAAACTGTACAATAATTGTAAAAATTACTTATTTTGTAATAGTCCTTCATAATATAATTGGTTATAATACGACAAGGAATTACTGTGTATTCACCATTTTTTAGAGTTGCTTGGATGATACATAAGTGGAAACTCATTCTGATACTGGTAAAGGTGCTTTACTTCCGAGACCACTTGAAATTAGGGCAATGGAATTGAGAAAAGGATAGCAACTCGCCGACGATGCAGGATGAAGTGCAAAATTTGTAATACATCGGAGAAACTCAATTCTAGGGCTTTGTACTTTAGATGAAGAAAATTTCCTCCGTCTTCTCCGATTTACCCCTTTTTTGAAACATCATTGTTTGGTGAGTCATAGACAGTATTGTCCGATGACGCTGATCTCCCCATAAATAATAAATCACGGACCTAACGATTCCTATTCGCCTAATTGCTCGATTCCAGTTAAAATGATTGGTTTGTCGCTATAAAAACGCTCTCCACATTGATCTCACCTGAACGAGGAAGCCGCCGGACCTTCAGAATCGCTCGTAATTGGCGTTCCAGCATTTAATGGAAGACAATTCTATTTTACCTAGATAAACCACTGAACGGTTGAAGGAGACCTCTCGGTAACGATATTGGATACATTCGTACTCTCGTTTGGTTGGTAAAAATTTTCATTCGCTAAAAAGTAATAAAAACGCAAGCTAAACATGTCTAGACTTGAATGCTGGTCTTTTGAAGCAACTTGAAATGAAAAGATGTATAATAATCGACTCAGTAATACGAAATATTACTAAATTCTCTGAAATAATATGAATTTAGTAGCTAGCAATAATTTTTATGCTAAATAGCATTATTCTTGTTTTTCGATGTAAACTGTCTCTTGCGTAGGTAAAAAAAAAAAACATTATTACTTGAAGGTGGAAGTGACGTCAAGTGGGTGAAAGCGCTCGGCTCGATACAGCAAATTTGAAGAAAAAGTGGCTTTATGATTCTCCCCCTCAACCGACTAATATTGCTATTTATTCTGATATTTTCCAGATAATACCTAACATGACGACAGAAGAAAGTGCTTTGCTCGTTCGAGATGTCTATAAATCGTACGACGGGCAGAAGTACGTTCTAAATGGGCTCAACATGACAGTCGACAAAGGAACGATGTAAGTGACGTTGGCAGTGTAAAACTGCTGCCAGTGCATATCAAAGATGTCTATTTATACTACTTATTAAGGTTATAAATATTTGAAATTTCAAATGAAAAAGTATCTCTTCCCTTTCTTTCGAATTTGCAATGGTTAAGACACAGAATCACATAGCTTGTTTTACTCGTTATACCAGACGCCAGACTAGAAAGGGAATCTTTGTTGTTTTTTTTTCTTCAATAAACGGCAGCGGAAGGCGAGCGGAGTATGATTCAAGGTCAACTTTTTCTGAAATTTTCTGCCGGTCTTGGTTGTATCACGTGGGTTGGTTGATACAATAAAACGTCTTTTACAATGCTTCGAAACGTTTCTCAATATAATAAAGATCAGTAACGACTGGGGTAATTTTAAAATTAATTTAATTCAGCATTTACGTCAGTATGAATAGTTTATGAAATATTCTGTTTTCGTTTTCCAATATCATAGGTAAATTATTCTGCCGAAAAAAACTTCTATCTTTAATTACTAATCGTATCGTTTTGATTTTTTTTCACTCAATAATGAAAACATGAATTTATAGATACGGCCTTCTTGGACCTAGTGGCTGCGGTAAATCGACCCTACTCAACGCTATGGTCGGCCTCGTCGGATTGGAAGGGGGTGAAATCAGCTCAATGATACGAGATAGGGCAGACCTTGGTTTCATGCCTCAAGTTAGTATGATGGCATCCATAGTTGAATGCGTACAAAATATTTGGGTGAACTGGCCCTCTAGCTGTTTATACGAAAACAATGCCCACGAATCAAATAATTAAAATGCATTGTTTTGAAAACTAGTTCCAGACCTCTGTGGTACTACTCCGGACCACTTCTAGACCTCTGTGGTACTGAGAAGAACCTTTTTGTACTCGCGAGCCACCATTATCTATGAACTTATAGATTAAAAATTTCCAATTTCAAAACTACCGTACCACTCACCGTTCCTTGTGTCCTTGTAACAAGATAGCTCGCTCAATGTCGATGACGATTAAATGAAAATTTCACCATTAATGCCGGTGTCGCTCGCAAAGAGCTCCTATAAATTTCAAGCAGATCGAAAAGGCAGTTGTCCCTGTGCAAAAGTAATATCTCATTATACGTGAATACCTCGCAATCGAATTCGATCATATTTGGAAAAGGCTGGGACCGATAATAAAGTTAATTGGTGACTTCTAAATTCCACAACAATTAAATCTATCATATCCTCGACACAAATCCGCTAACACAACTTACAACAACAACAACTGAAACACAATATTCAAAAACAACTGCAACACAATATTCTGCAAATGTGAAATATTGATGATTTATTGTGATTGCATAACTGGAAAATTTTGATGAAATATTCAGGTTTTATGCGGATTAAACGTACGCAAAACAGTCCACAGACATTTTACTATAATCTGGTCGAATGAACAATGATGGGTCCATGCACAGTGCCCTCGTTTGGGAAATTTCAATTACCGCCTATTCGATACCAAGTTTATTTCTCACGGTTGGGAATCCATCAACGAGCGAAATTTGCATAATCAATTAGATATGTACTTCGTGCGTGAAGTTGAATATTTTTTGCAAGGAACCAACGATGTTGAACGGGCTGTGACTGGATAGCTTGGTTGAATAGAATTTATTTTGAACATATCCTGAATCGTGCCGAAACTGATACTGCTTTATAATTAGGGGTTGGATCAAGGACGCGTTTTTACGAGCTTTATCTCATTTCCATCGAATTATCGTCGGTTCGGGGCTTGAAGCGTTTATGAAGATTCGTAATGGTTCTATATCTTGAGTGTTTTTGTTGCTACTTGCCCATTAGATTGTAACGACAAAAAGATGAGACGGTTATTTATAGCAAAGAATCCTTTTCTTATAATTATATTATCAGCATACATAAAACTTTTACTACATTCTTTTGCTTGCGATTCAATTTTATAGTTTTTTTGTCGTTATGCTATAAAAATTATTATGCTTAGCTAATTATTTATAATTATTTTATTTATAATTATTTTTTCAGCAAATAGCTCTTCATGAAAGGATGACTGTAAATGAGATATTCAACTATTTCGCGAAAATATACGGATTAACAGAAAAACAGAAAAATGATCGATCGACCGAGCTTCTCAACTTGTTGGAAATACCAAACACCTCTAACCGAATCGCTACGCTCAGGTAAATTAATAATTGATGCAATTAAACGGAAATTTAACATTGATCTGACTGGCGGATAATTTTAATACCTTTATTTGGTTTGTAATAGTTGTCCTACCAAGCAAAAAAAAAAAAAAAAAAAAAAAAAAAAAAAAAAAAAAAAACGGAAACCGGGTGCCATGCCGCATTAACAGACAATTTTGCTCTGAACGATTTTATCACGTACCGTCCACTTTATCTCCGCATTATAAGCCATTACAAAGGAATATAATCAAGTTGAAAATGTGTGTCCATTATATAAGCTGTAACTAGCAATCACTCTACGTTTATATTTTAATTTTGAATTTATATACTGCTCTTCTTGTTGAGCTTTAACCATGTCCGCCAGCATCCAAATTAATACGTGCGGGAAGAACGTAGAGGTACTGGAAAATGTTAATTTTTTCGTTCAGCTCAGAACCATTACCTCGTTCCTGAATTACAAGCTCAATATTTTTCTGTGAAGATATTTCAAAACTTTACTTTACGTCAATCCTATAATAATTTTTCGCCATATAGAATTTTAACCCTTGCTTAAAGCTGTCCCGCATAATAAAAATCACGTAAAAATTCGTGATTAAAAAAAAAAAAAATTACGAATTCCAAAAGAAGTGCGAAGATTTTGATAAAGAAACACAATTATGCGAGCGATTTATACTTATCTATTAGTAAAGCATGAGTGTTATTTTTTTGTACCGTTGATATAGAGAATGTGAATATTATTCATTTTTCTAGTGGAGGTCAGAAAAGAAGGCTTTCATTAGCTATTACCCTCATCCACAGCCCGTCGCTTGTGTTATTGGATGAGCCGACTGTAGGCGTTGATCCAGTCCTCAGAGAGAAGTATGTGTCATGTAATTGAAATTCTTCATATCAATCGTCCCATTGTACCTACCCATAAAAAATGATAATTATTATCCTCCATCATCACACATAAATACATCGAATTTAATTACTCATTTCTGAAGCCCTCCTCTGATCTATCAAATTTTTAAGCGGGCTTTCCTGTAAGAGAATGTAATTAAAAAATACTGATTTTCGTGATCAACTATTCCAATGCAACTAAATTTTCTCGTAGCATTTGGGGATACCTTCTGAAGTTGGCTAGAGAAGAAGGGAAGACTGTGATCATCACTACTCATTACATTCAAGAAGCGACAATGGCAAACAAAGTAAGTTTCATCTTATCTGTGTATTTATGGCTGAAAAGGTATCGATTACACACCAACTCGACATGTTTTTCAAATCGATGGTTTAGCTTCTCAAATCAACAAACGTTACGCAAGATAAGTTTACTCCTAATCATCGCTCCAAAAAAAAAAAAAAAAAAAAAAAAAAAAAAAAAAAAAAAGTGGACATAATCAGGAGTAAAATGAAATTCTAGAAATTAATCCCTAAAACTAGTTACCACAATGTTGAATATTTCGTGAGTTATTAATTATGATGAGCTCTCAGAATGAGAATGATATTCTGATGATCAAATAATATTAATGACACAGTTATCGTAAAATTCCTATTATTGCTTGATCTGACAATACTAGAATGCATTACGTAGAATTCCTGTTTACGTTTTGAAATCACAATTGCGTTTCATTGCCCTTTTGTATGATGAGCAGTGAGTTCTTTTAAAACACCAACCTCCTTGAATAATTGAATTGCATTTTTTTTTTCAACTTCAGATTGGTCTTATGCGTTCTGGCGTGCTGGTTTGCGAAGATACTCCACAAAATCTCGTTGTTCAAAATGGAGCCAAATCACTGGAAGAAGTTTTCTTGAGACTGAGTCATTTACAGGAAGCAGAGGTACGTAATCGAATCAGACAACGATAGCCTTAACTTAAGTCCTTTTTTCACATAATCATTACTTGGAAGACCATAATTATTTTATATGAATTCTACCGAAGTATGTATTCTTCGTCAATCGCTCAGCGGATACTTTTCCGATTTTTACATTTTTTACCCAGCAACTTATACTTACATATAATAATTTGAAATGATCAGTAAAGTTTTATCTTATCAACTTATAATTTTCAATTCTCAAGACATTAGTAGTTTTCAAAACGCTGCAAATGATTGAACTGTAGTTTATTATGGGTCAAAGACCCAAGAATCATACTTACTGTCTACACTAATTAATACTCATTAGCATTCTAATAAACAATTTGCTTAACGCGGGTATAATTTAAGTAAATTTGCGGGGGAAAGGAGTTAGCATAATTAGGAAAATTATAATTATGTCAATGTAATCAATTTAATTTAATTACCACCGTTTTTAAATTTTATCTTTTTCTTTTCTTATATTTTTCCACACTAATTTTCTGAATTCGTTCTTCGGATGTGTTTAGATTCTCGAAAGTGAGCGCCAACAAGTGCCCGCTCCTGGCAAAAAAATAATTAGACAGAAAACGGTGACGCCAAAATTTGCAAGATGCGACCGTCCTTTCAAGTTAGATCGATTCAAAGCGGAAGTTACGAAAAATTTTCTTTTCATACGACGTGATTATTGGTAAGATTCAGTACGTTGCTCTTAAATTTCTACCCGTGTTTAACGATAACTAGAAATAAAAATGAGGATTGACTATGAGTTCGATCACCCACAAGTCGTTTAGGAAAACTCAAAGAAAAAAAAACGCTGCCAATGATTGCACTGTGGGTTATTCTTCCTTCGCTTCAGTATGATAGTAATTTTCCTTTTGTGATGGTAATTATTCCGAACATTATTGGCGAATGTTCCCTCCGAAAACCAAAAAGGTAACTATAGGGTAAAACTCCAAAGCAACGGTTGTAATCTTTCCCCGTCACACCGAAAAATGCGAGGACAAGGAAAAGAAGAATTTTTAGTTTTCTCAATTTCCAAATTAAAAGCTGAAGTTTTCGCCTAATGGTGCGTTTGAAGAGAGTGTTTGACGACCATTCCAACGAGTATAGAACGGTTTTTATACCTCCAAGAACTATCGAGTTTCCCAAATTCAACGCAAAAGTGGCGATAACTCGAGAACCATTGAGGATATCGGTCGATTCAGCGTCCAAAAATCTATAGAAATAACACCAAATACACCATTTTCTCAATAAAGTTGGAAAATACGAATTTTCTCCCCCTCAAAAATACCCTTAAAGTTGAGGTAGCGATTTAGTTCAGAATTGAGCCGCTGTGAGGCCAAGATTGGTTTTTGGTGAAAATTTGACTATAAGAGCTATTATAGTTTCTTCGGATAGGTTTTGACGACGTGCCGCGGACGGACAGAATTGGTTTTACTGGATATTCAGATTCTACTACATGCCTTGAGACGCAAAACTTCAAATTTTGAGGGGAGTTAGAAAAAAAATTTCTTGGGCGATTACAGAGGTTTATTATTGAATAATAAACCAAAAAAAAAAAATCAATTCGATTTTGGAGTTTTGTCTTTGATAGGATTCAACCTCGTAAATAGTTCGAGAAGATTCAATGAACAATGTTGGAGGCCAGTTTGGCTGATTATTTCCTGGAATCCTGCACAATAGAGTTATTGTTACTCATTTCAAAACCACAGAATTAAAAGTTCTCAAATTTGAATATGAACTTTTGAACTTTGAATCCGCTGGACACTACTAAATGCGTTGCATTTGATTGATTTTCTACTATAAAACAACAAAAATCTTCCTTTTTTTACAAATAAGTGTTCCGGAGTATTGGACATGCAATACCTACAAACATCACCACTTGGAGGCAGATATATAATTATATCTACCGACTATTATCAATGGAGGCAAATTTATTTTTCGGAGAAATTTTGGAAATACTAGCATAATTGTATTTCTTAGGCTTAATCTTAAACGCATTTCAGATAGAGTAAAATCATAAAACTCTGAATATAATTTTGTTATATTTCAGGACAACAATGTTCACTATTCTTGTTCCTCTATGTGTAACGATTTGCTTCCACTTCGCCATCGGACAAAATCCAAGCATGTCCTACGTTGGGATCATGAGTGAGGAGGTACCCCACAGTTCTTCATTTTGTTCACATTGGAAGCCGCTGAAGCCTTGCGATTTCACCAATTTGACATGCCTGTATTTGAATAAGCTTGGAAATAAAAGTATTGGTACCGTAAGTGGAAAATTTAAGTTTATCTAATTCGCAGTAGGAGTGGTTTCCCAAAAAATGCCTGTTTGTTTTAATCATGCCACATTACAGATAGACGTGATAAATCTACAAGAAGGAGTGGAAATGGTGAAACGATCTGAAATCTGGGGAGTGATTCATTTCAGCCGTAACTTTTCACAAGCGATGCATCTCATGTCTAATACCAAAGTTTATAATCAAAATGAAGAAGATGAAATGGCTTATGAGAACGGTGAAATTGAAGTTCATCTTGATCGGTCGAGTAAGTGCAAAAAATTAGTTATATCTATGGTTTTATGTTCTATTTTGGCTTTGGACATATAATTATCAGTGCTTAAGCTTCAAACTGCTAACTATTTACCGAATGTAAGTGCGAACCTGATTGGTTCTCGTACGCATCATTAACTTCCAACGACACGAACCACCACTTCTCTATCCATTGGTACTATGAGCTAGGATAGGATTATAAGGCTCCTTTCTGCAATGTTTAAGCGTACATCAATATTTAAATATTCTAAGGAATGTTTTTATTCGACATCATTCTAGATGTAGTAATGGATACTATAATTACGAATCATCTGTATGACAGTCTGAAAGAAGCTATCGAACAGTTATACGGAGAATGCGGATGGCCGCAGAGAATTTCTCAAATTCCAATAAAGGTACCTATACTGATGCCAAAACGCTTCAAGAATTCTCTACTACTCTATTTATAAATATGATCGGAACAATTAGGAAGTTATTTATTTCAACCAAATTGCTTCTTACACAAATTTTCATTTTGCCGTCAGTTTGATAAATACTTCTATGGCAAGTTGAGCACGGACCTCAGGACATCATTCGCCCCAGCACTTATAAATATGTAAGAAGAGATGCACTGAGTTTTACGGGAATTCCCAGTAAAGGATATTTACGTATTTACTAAAATCATTTTTCATCATTATTTGTATCCCTGATATTTGCATTCTTTGGTAGATTGATGATCACAATACCAATGATGTACGGAGTGGTGGCTATAATGGAAGAGAGAGAATCAGGTGCAACAGCTCGAAGTGTAGCTGCAGGTAAACCCGACGACGTACACATAATATTATTTGACTTCCAGGGAATGTGAGGGGGAGATAAAACAGCCGACTCATTTTCCAATCCCACAGCCTGTGGACCCTATGGGACCCTATGGGTCCACGTCGCACTGACGATGCCGAACGGGTGAAAGTACTCGGCAAGAAAATAAACAATCGGAGAATGAGTCGCCTGGTTTTCCTTCCCCTCAGAATCCCTGGACATGGAAAAATGCGACGACAAGAAATTCTAAGCATTATGTCATTGATTTTGAACATCTGAATGTTGAATATTGCGAATGTTGAAGTGTAAGGTGTGTTAAAATTGGGTATTTATATGATTTGCAGACTCCAGCTCTAGATACGATAGAACTTGACGTGTTACTTATTTTACGAGTACTTTTCTCCTTAAATTTCATGATATTATACTTTATAGTGTTATAATATTTTCATCCGTAATCAATATACCGCATAAAAAGGAAAGAATTCTGCTTATGAATGGTATTGTTATAATATGCTTTTTCATCGTAATCAACTCTTACTTTGTCATGAATTGGATTCCAGGAGTGACTCCATACGAACTATTGGCATCTCATCTTGCTGTGCAGCTCTTCATCCATGTAGCTCAATTGCTGGCTGGGGTGTTGGTTATGTATGGTGTGCTCGAATACCAATTTGAAAACCCAATTATTGGATTGAGCTTGCTTTTCATGCAAGGGCTCCCCGGGATAGCGATTTGTGAGTTGCCTTAAAATATTATTTATTCTAATATTACGCGTACATTACACTACTAATATTACATGTACACTAATATTAGTGGGATGCCAGCACTGTAAAATAAATGAGTTGCTAATTTATATCAAACGCGAAGTGTGGAGTGTATTTGCATTAATATTTACCATTACTAGTTGGACACTTGAGAAAAAGACTGATTCTCAATTTGAGTAATCTTGTATTAGTGTGTTCTCAATCCTGGAACTATACCCAAACTAAATTCAATGAAAATGCATATATTTCACCAAAAACCATAACAATATCATATTTTAAAAAACTGAGCAATTAATGTTTTCCTTTATTGGGTACGACAACCGATAGCCAATCAAAACGTTTACAACAATGTCATGAATTTCTCAGTAGTATAATATTGATAATATTCTTTCGGCTATCTTGATCCTTTCATTGTTACTGAGTGAACATATATTTATGTGATATAAATATGTAACATTACCACCTCAATCTGAGTTCGGCGGACTCTTCCTTCAATTAATTAATTAGTCTGATAAGATGATGTGACCTCAGTTTCTTCTAGTTTCTTATTTCCACCATTATATATTGAGCCATCAAGGAGCCGTTTATACTATCTTCTTGACCAATGGCGCCTTTACAAAATGAAAACGGCAAGCCATCAAAACCGTCAGGTTGCACACTATGTATTTTTTACGGAAAGCTTTCAATATTTACTTCATGATACATCAATCTGAGACTATTCAATCATTGCAGTAATTCCAATAATAAACCAATGTGTTCGAAAAAATGATGACCCCTCAAAATTTTGATTTTCAACGTTCCAAGGCATGAATATGTAAATTCCGAATACAATAAAACAGTTGTGAACGTTTCCACCTGACAACAGATTGGCAACTGTAAGGGGAAGCTCTGTAGCAGCTATGATTATATGAATGAATTTTATTTTTATTAATTTTCAAATTAAAAGCTGAATTATTCACCAAACAGTACAGATGAAGATAGTGGTTGACGAAAATTCCAACGAGTAATTTAAAAAAAAATTATCGAATGTATTTTCTGAATGTTGCAGCTTTTTTCATTCCACTCATATTTGAAACTTCGTTCATCGCCAACTACTTCACCTGTGGGTTTGTGGTTGCTAATGCATTGAGTTGCGGTAAGTATTTCCAGAAATTAAAATTTCAAGACATTTCATTGAAAATTTCCAAATTTATTCACGAAACGGCATAATTTAAAGGTGCTATCTGGCCGATTGAAGGCCTCCACCCATTGGCTCACTCGTTCGCATGGTTGCTACCCACTTATTTCTCTACACCTGCACTTAGAAACGCCAATTTCAAAGGTAAACTAAAATTAAAAATAAACAAAAAAGAGCAGCATACTCAGAGTCAATTTGTGAGAAAAGTCTCAGTGTGTGTCTCTGTTTGTGCGGTGTGTGTGTGTGTGTGTGTGTGCACAGTAGTGATTAACAAAAATCACTGTAAACTCAATTGAATTTTGAAAATCGTTCACTCGATCTACGAACAAACTCGTAAACTACTTATTGAGTGGCTCGTGTTCCAGGTTGGGACCTGCCATGGCGCACTATATTCTATGGGTATGCATCGCTATGCATCTGGACGATCGTCTTATTTGTCTTCATCATCATCAGAGTCCGGATGACGCAAAACCGGTGTTTCCTAGGGAGAAGTTAATGTTCATTTATACATTCCGTAATATTGCCCGATCGGGTGTTTCATCGAGAAAAATTCGGTAGTGTCGGCCTTTCCCTCGTTTTCGTGAGTTCCGTTCAGAGCATATTATATTCAAGTATCGGCTAATGTTTAGAACAATGGGACATACAAACATATTTACAATCTGACGCAATTACGTATGCTTACCAGCCAGTGTTTGTGGAAGGAGACAAGGGATTTCCTATTCGTTGTAGTTCGCTTTTCGAATGGAAAAAATGGAGCAGCGTGTTTTATTAAATTATTTCTGCTATTTCTAATCATTCCATTGTAACCTATTGACGCAATAACACGAGCTAGCTGTAAGCTGTTTCGGTGAGAAGTCTCGTTTTCTGGCATATTCATAAATAGTAGGCTAACTCTGTTCACAGGAATACAGTGACGCATAATGTGTTGAGGTCGTTAGGTGGAGAAAAACTGGGCAACTACGCCCCCGGCCTTTTACCCCCTGGCCGAACAGTTTCTCCCATTAGGGGACATCAGGGTGATCTGCATAATATTAAGCTGATTGTTTTCGTGAGGTCAGGTTGCCGGGTTGCAAATCCAGAATACTTTCGTGGAACCATAGGGTGTTCAGTCAAGTCGGCACCATGGGGTTCTCACTGGAATAGAGAACGCTGACATAAACTCTTATATTTATCAAATATTTCATTATCTACCTGTACCTAGTCAACCAAAGTTCCTACTATCTAAGCTATTCAAATTATTAACTTATTATCCCTGAACCTTCTCAAAATCAGATGTTCATTCCTTCAATTGCAAAAATTCCTAAACCAATGCAATTGAAGTCCACTCACTATTGGTGATTTAAACCATAACCTGAACTTAAGATCCACACTGAACTGATACTGAACGTCCATAAAATTCCTGATCCTAGCAAGGGGTATGATTTAAATATTAACGACTGTGGTGATGTTTCTGTAAATACTCTAAATATAGTTCCACGTTAGCAACCTATGGATAATTACACGTTGTAATCTATAGTACAACTCTAACCTACCTACCTCCATAATAACAATCATCTGAATGTTGTTTAGAATGCCCTGATTATGCCTGGATGGGCAAGAGCACTCGACCAGCGAATAAAAAACCGGAGAATGAGTCACCTGGTTTTTTCTCCCTCACCATGAACTTTTCAATGTGTTCCTAATTTAAGAAGAACATGTTACTTAGGTGGTTAATTGATTCCATACAGAGTAAACCATATTTATCACGTGTGTATACTATCTCCTGAATATTACTATAAGTTGAATTATTATTTGAATTTCCAAGCAAACTAAATTGGTGTAAATCACGTTATCGTATACGTATTCGTTAAACATTATTTCCTTGAACTGCTTAGTCCAGATGTCCCAGAGCCCTTCAAACTGACGAATCATTCTCGGTATTTTTGTTTACCGCATTTCGGCCTGATTTGTCTTCGTTCAAGGATTGTTTAAAAACCTTGGATCTGCCCTCCTGTATTCATAGCTTCAGTTTAATTTCCATAAATCTACAGTTAGAACCAGCAAATACGAAGGGAGCCTTCAAAGTTTGTTCTTTTAAGTGGTTACAAGAGCAGATTCATCGTTCGTACCCTCGAGCAAAAAGCGTGGTATGCGAACTATAATGATGACGTGTGAAGACATGCAACTAAGCTTTGAAATAGGTACGTATGATTCATCACTCTTCTCTATCCGGAAACCACTTTTCCGACCGACTCATTTTGGTTTATTATTCAATAGAAAACCATGGTAATCGCCCAAGGAAAAAAAAATTTAACAGCCCCTCAAAATTGGAGTTTTGATGTATCAAGAATCCGAATATCCAATAAAAACCCAGCAAATGATTGTACAGTGATTTATTACGCCTTCGCTTCAATAATGATTTAAGAAGGCCACCGAAAAGCAGATTGATTGGAGAGAGCGTGTCAAAACCATGCCATTTGATGAAAATCTTAGTGTTTTCATAGTTTTCAACGGAAATGCTATGGCATATAATTATTTTTCTACCTTCTTAAATATGACGAAAAACTTGATTTCGAAACAATTGTTGTAGATACGGCCTAAAAAATGTTTAGTTTTAGTCCAAACAATGCCAAACTTCGATCGTGCGCACTATACTTGGATTAGAACAGTTGAGGTTTGCAAAAAATGAAAAAAAGCACTTATCATTCAGAAGTTATGGGGTCTCAAAACATAGGCTCATAAAAACATCGATTTCTCCCTTACTATAGGACGTAAAATTGATTTTTTACCATCGTCGGGAAGCTCCTGTTGAGTACTTTCAAATACTAGAATGTTCATGTTTTTTCTCGACATGGCTGCGAATGGTTCTCGAAAAACCTCAAAAATGTGAACATCTGCATACGTTTTCCGTTACACTTTCTTCTCTACACGCCATATCAAAAGACCGAACAAGACCTTCAAGTATGGGCCGATAAATTATAAAGAAAATGAGTAAAAAACAAAGCAATTGAGCATTTTTTCTAGAAGTTATAAGCTCGCAAAGTCAAAAGTTCCTATTTTCGCTAAGATCACGATTTCCGGCATTTCTTCAGATCTGGGGACGTAATTACTGAATTGAAGAAATTATGAGACCTACCTGGGTATTCACGATCTCTAACAAGAAGAAAAGCAACCCCGACTAAAATTTAAAAAATTAAAAATAAAAATAATACAAAAAAAAAACGACAAGTCATCACTTTAGTAACCTCCTCCTTTTGGATTCGTTGAAAAACTACTTACATTTTCAATAAGATGCATTAAAAAAATTTCGTTTAAAAACACTAGATGATAAAAAGTCTTAAAATTTTTTCCACCTCTCTTCCCGGCATAGTGTCTTCAAGACGATCTACTACGTGAAGGTCCTAGAAGCATCTTACCCCTCCTGACTCTCGCGACTGTCAACTCCCACGTTCAACCCTTTTTCTTCTTCGACGTCCAGCTAATTTCAGTCGAGGCTGCGGTCCCAGGTGACCAGAAATATTCGTTGTACCTAGCCTACCGATCGGCTGCGTCGTTCTTCCACCTCCGCGAGCATCCCAGTCAATAGCCAGCGGCTGTCCCTCCCGCCCCATTTCGTCGGCGTCTCTTACTCAATACGATTATAATGCACGGCACTTCGTACGCCACTAGTTCGTGAGACATCGCCCGTGAGTGTAAAGCTTTGCCCTCGCTTAGCCCATAGTCCGCGAACGTCAATTCGTCCGTGTCCAACTTCCCCTGTACTGTTCAAGTAAGTCATCCCCTTAATTTTAATTATTTTTAATAATTTTCACAAATTTCGGGAGGTACCTATATTAAAAAATTTATCGGATCAAAAATTAACATAGAAAATATAGGATGTGGATACATACACTAAACTAATCAATTTTTCTCACCGATGGATTATTAGAAGAGCTCTTTTTTTAGCGAGTTATATAAAACGCGCACAAAGCACTTTTAGGGTTGGTTGACGGGGGTAGCCGGCATCTGCCGTCATCTTGGTTCGTTGACGTAATCTAGCTACTTCAAAGACGGGGTGGATATCATGAAAAAATATCCTTCCACCCTTCCAAGAACGGGTGTGACCTATCTCGAATGTGTCTATTACTCGTAATATTTTATCAAAATCAAAATTTTTAAATGAACCAAAAATCAAATAGTCGAAATTGTTCAAAACAAGTTTAAATTCTTACATAAATGAGTAAAATTTCGATGGATTTTTTCCACGAAATCATTTTTCTGACTCCCTTTTCCTAACATACTTTGCGTGCTAAAATGTTTTCAATTGTAGTCAGTATTTGATTGGGAACTCAGTATTTTAATCGATGACAAATATTTACGATTAAACGGTATTTAAATTTATAACGGTATGAATAATTTATGAGTGGTTTACCGGAACACTAATAATTTCAACTACTACCTTACAGGCTTAGTTTTTGAAGTAAGAATTTGTTTATGCCGTAAAAATAAATTATGACTATAATTGTAATTCACCTTCTTCTCATGACAAAAAAAAATGCTTTAATAATGAAGAATTGTCTGCGGAAAAGCCGAGACCAAAAGATTGTATCACTTCACTCATCCTATTTATTTTATTGAAAAACTAATTAAGAAACTCAAAAGACCAATACAACAAAGCTCAATCAAATAAAAAGGAGCATTTTTATGAGAACAATGTCACCAACTCTATCTCCTCCTCTATCTTGTATCTATATTGAACTTTAAATAGAAAGATCAGTCGATGCGAAATGGCGTGCGAAAATAGTTTACTTTTCGTAACACTAAGGGTGCTCGGGTTGACAAACCTTGAGATTTGGCGACCTTGTATTTCGTATACAAATAATAACAAGCCGTGTAACGGCTAAACTAAGCCAGTTAGGCAACATAGCAAAATATTGACAGTACTACTTTTTTCAAGGTGAGAAAATTGACATAGATGAACATCAACAAAGACAATATTGTGAAAACATCAAAAATAATTCTGCCATGTGTATTTTTTTCTTTCTTTTTAAAGTCATTAGTTACTACCAACTAGTTATTTATGCCGTTTGGAATAGGAAGTGCGTTATTGCATTTTGTTCGAAGCTACTTATTCCTGTTTTTTATTTGTTGCAAAGGTATAGTTGAACTAGGGCCACTCTCACCAATGATAGAGCGTTTTTGTTCTTTGGGTTTAATATTCCTCCATTTTTTTAAAAATTAAAAAAAAAATTGAACTTATATTTTGCTCAAATATAGAAAAGGTAGATTGAGTTTCTACACTGAATATAGGCGCATTAAGACAGTAGTTTATTCTCGCTGCAGGTTCTCAAAATTCCTTTGCAGAGCTAAATACCGATTATTTGTAATTAATTTGTATGAAGAATAAAAACTTAAACTATTCAAATTGATTTTTGTGTTTCAAATAGATTGTTTTTCCGTGTTCTATCAATTTCATTTCGCTTCATGTCCCCGTTCTTTTCAATTCAACTCACTAGGTCCACCTAAATTTAAAATTATTTTAATGATTAACTTAAAAAAAAAGTAAGTTCTATCGCAAAAAAGTTCTAATAGGTACCGGAAATAGGACGTAATCGATCACTTAGTGGTTTAATAAGCACAGGAATGAAAAATCTACGTTATTTTATCTTCCCTTTTGATAAGGTGCAAATACATCGACGTGCAATTTCATGATTTGGTCAATGAGGCAGCTAGTGGTAGAAATGTCAGAGATAAGCAGTCGATATCATACAGCTGTACAACGAATTTTGCCGTTTGTGCTCATCGCTCAATAATTAGTTGCGTTTTTATGAAGGCATGAGGTTGGTGCTTACTATTTTAGTTACAAATAATTAACATGACATTTGATGAAATAATGTTCCGCGAACTAGCAGTATGTGACAGATTTCGTTCAAGGTGGTGGGTATAGTACTGTGCAGTACTCAGTAAGTAGTTGGTTCCTTTAGGAAGCAATAACAAAATTACGATTTAAATTTTTGTTAGCATAATTTGATGTTTCTATAGTGATTTTTGGGTTCACTGGGTGCCTTGAGAACGGTTTTTTCGAACACTTGGCTGTGATCACTAACCGTTCAAAACAACTTAATATCCTATGGTACTTGGACAGATTACTGACGATTTCAAATAGACCAAGAATACGCACAACGCATACAGAAATAGGGCCAATCGGTCCTTTCTTCAATTTCACACGAAAATACAAACGACAAAAAAAAAAAGAAAAAGAAAGAAAATTAAGTTAATTAATCTTGAAAATATTGTGAAAAAAATAAAAGTAATTGTGGATTTATGGCGAAGTCGTGCGTTTTAATAGACGACAACGTGTAGTGATGTAGCTGATACGTACTTCGAATGATACCACGATTACTTACAAAACTAACTCAACAAATGACCGAATGAGTGGCAAAAGTAATGGGACGCGTTACAAACCAATATTCGTCAATGAAACTAAATTCATTTTCAGTCTGGAGAGGTTAAATCAACAATTATCTTCGCACTGTGCAACTGCTTTTGTGTGAGGTTTCAAAATTATTGTCATAATCATAGATTGGTAGCAGTATTTAATTACGATAATACATCAATAAACGGACGTTATCGTCTCTATAGCAGCGATTACATTTTAGGTTTAATTTCATCAATTTTTGTATATTCATTTTTTATCATCATATTTCATTGTTATTTATAATTGATCCAGTTTTTAGTTTTCAAATTTATTCCTTTATTGTACCTATTCAAACCCTACAGCCACGAATGACAAGACTCCATTGATCGCCCTGTCTTTGGTCAAAGAGTCTTAAAATACCCGATAGTTATCTTTTCAAATTGCTTCCGCTTTTTTCTCAATTGCGTTGTTCGACCTTGACATTGTTCCACTAGCAGCCATCGCCCATTTCGTTTGTACCGAAATCTCTTCTAAAACTCAAGCTTGTTTGCTTCAGCAGTATCGCGATAGAATTTCGATTATTTTATCCATTCAGAATATCATTTTTCGTAGATGAAGGGATTAGCAAAAATATTTCAATCCCTGTCGTCTGAGCCTCAACTATCACCTGCCTGCAGAGTCCCTAATTTTTTCACTGTCAGACTCTACCCTTTTTTTAAACCGCTGCGATGCGAGTTCTGATGAATTAAATTTCAAAAACAAGCTGTCCTTTTTTTAAGAAATTTCGTCCACCTTTATTTTATGACAAACGATTATCTTTATAAAAAACAGTCTGCGAGCTATATTTTTTTGTATATATATGTGAGAAAGTGAGGCATTTGGTTCGGAGGACGTGGCTGTGTGCCAACTGCACGGGTTGTTATTGAATCTCTCTAGTCCACACTCTCGTATTACTTAGGTAGTAGAAAGCAGTGGTCGCCTGTACGTACACATAAATGAGCTATTCGTCACCAATACGAACGCATGAACGGGATTCTGAAGCACTGGCGGGAGGGCGAGACTGACTGGTCGGCTGTGTCCCAACGCAGCGTTCATCGTTGCAACAGTCAAGCGGTGCTAATTTGAAACGCCTTTTGGCGGTCAGCCTGCGTGTACACCTTAGTTTTCTACAATCAAGCGTATTGTGACTCGGAGGCTGCTAACGTATGTTTCGATACCACGGGCCGATCATCGTTCCATGAAAAAGGCCAAGGGCTTCAGGGCTCAAGCGTTCACACCAAGTTACTAATTGAGTTCGGAAACGGTTTTCTTCGTAATTGAGAAAAATGCTATATTTTGAGGTTTTACGAATGGAAAAAATTATGAATTATACCTATTCCGTTCCAAATTCACTTCTTGGGACTACTACTTAGTTCTAATTAACGCGTACTAATGACCCGAAATGAACAGTGAACGACGCACATACAAACGAACGTAGTCATCATTATTATATTCGAAAGCTCTCTCTATTTGATCCCCTGATCTATGGAACCAATTTCGTTCTTGTTTCCCGGGGAAAATTCGATTTTCGAAAGTTTTGGAGAAAGACAAAAGCATCATTTTTGGCGAAAATGTGCTAAAAAATGTACAGCAATTTAACCCAATTTCCGTTACACGGAAACGTTATTGCAATCTGGCTCCTTTTTTTTGTTTTTTAATATATAATTTTTTTTTTAATACGATTTTGAACTGTCCAATTATCATTAAGGACCTCAACGCTTTGTTGTCTGGTGAGAAACCATTGTTACTACTAAACTATAAACACTAGTCAATTTGTATTCATACCGCTAAGCTGGGCTCGGGATTCGCGTCCTCCAGTCTTTATTGCGAAAATCTATTCCCCGTACGTTTTTGTCGATCTGAATCCTAATTCGAAATAGCGTTTCGGAAACACGATTTCTGTTAAACCGGGTGGTACATTTTTGACTGCAAGGTTTTTAGAATAATCTCATACTGCCAATTTTACAGCTGAAAACTTCAGTGCAGAAATTAAATTAATCAATCATCTAAAATTTCAGCGTAGTTATTAAATGTGTATTGTTAAGTGATGAATTCATTACAAACTAGAGTATAAAAAGTACATAAAATCATTTATAATTTGATACACCTGGCCTGAGACGGACTGTGTTAGCGCTATGTAAGATTCACCTAGTCTGGTTTACGAGGCATGTTCTATAAAAATCCAATTCAAAACTGATATTTTTTTCTTTTCCCTCTCGTCGCATTTCTTGATGTCCGGGGGTTGTGAGGGGGAAAAAACCAGATGACTCATTCTCCGATTCTTTATTGGCTGGCCGAGCACTTTCGCCCATTCGGGCATCTTCAGGTCGACATGGAGCCATAGGGTCCACAACCAATACACAATCGGAGAATGAGTCATCTGGTTTTTCTCCCCCTCACAACCCCTGATATTTTTTTGTTCTACGTACAGAAAATAGAAGTAAATAATGCTTTCGTTGTTGCACCTTACAATACCGGTTCCATAATGGTGTTTGGTTAAAAAGCAATGATCTATTATATTACATACGTTCAGCATTTAATATAATTATATTGCCTTGAATGGGGAGAACCAATATGATGTGTGAGAGTATTATGTTTTGACTTTCTTGAATAAAAATCAAACCCAGGTGTATTAACACTCAGAAGTTTACATTCCAGAGACCGATTCAAGTTCTCATCTCAAGTATGGGTTCTTTAGCAACCCATTCGTACAAAAATTGACTTATCAAGTGCATTTTTCATATACTTACACACAGTAAATGCGGTTACTTATACATTTACAGCTACATACCGAAAATTGTGTGCTCTTGCCTCCTATAAGAATTTTGACAGTAATTGCAGTATCGTCTATAATCAATTTTTTCATACAGTGCATTTTCTACAGCTGAAATCTGATTCTTTGAAGACAAATTCGTAGTATCGGAACAATTCAAAACTGTTTCATGGAAAAATCGGAAATCAAGACGAATCCTCCGGACACAAGCGCATTTATATGCAGTTTTGAAATTCGAGTCTGATACCTACGTGCGTTATGAATTCTAAAATATCACCGGCACCTATTTACACAAAGCCCATACTTTTACCATAGAAACAAAAACCTGTATTTCCATCCTGATTACAGTGATTTATGCATCGCGCGTCGAATTTTTGGAGTCTCATTAGAATATCCCCCAGCGGGAATCGGCCTTGAATTAATTTGCATAATATAAATCGTTCATCACTAGTCTAGATGACCGATCTACATTTCCGCCTATGAGAATTGAACGATATGCAAAAAACCTTCACTCGCTTTTTGTATTTCATCAATCCAGTTGGATTCCTAGAGTGACTTCTCAATGACTGAGTGATGAATGAGTGACTATTTCGCACAACGCTGAACTGTAGAATGCAAGAAATGCTCGTAAATTGGAGAACCGTCGATGTGCGATCTGGCTGGAAACAATAAACTTGCATTGTTCTATTTTGAGCTAAACTTGTTTCGGAAGATCAAAACTAAATCAAAGGAAGCCGCAGCAACATAAAATAGAAAGAAAAAAAACCCTTTACTCGATATAATGGTTTTTTTCCGAAACGTGAGTAATAAAATTTTTAGTAGGTATGTCTTTAAATTAACATCCTTTTCTAGTGCCAGATTCTCAGTTAGTAGAAGTCCTTCTCGTTACTCAAACTGCAACACTGGTCGCTCAAGAGAATCAGGTAGATTCGAGGTGCTTATTCGAGTTTTTGATTGCTGCCTTGTTATTATAAGGAGAATATTATAACAACTCGGTAACACCTGTATTCTGCTCGGCGCTGCCCTCCTCAGTAAACTGTTCATCTGTAATGCTTCTTGCTTCTTATATTTATGTACGTGATTTTTATTTTTTATTTCAGCGGACATGCATAGCTGAAAGATGGACGACATCATGATCGAAGTACGGGGGGCGTACAAACGCTATGGCAAACAGCACCCCGTCCTTCGAGGGCTCAACATGACTGTGAAAAGAGGAACTATGTAAGTAGAATAATATATTATGATATAATATATAATTATCATTTCAATTTAGCTCTCCACAATTTCTTTCTAACTTAATCGGTACCAAGGATTAACGAAAGGAAGCAGCTTTCTGGAGAATCGGTGTTCGATTGAACGACAAATTTTGGCGTAAAAACACTGAAAGGTTTTATAGCTAGTCTCAAGCACTTATGTCTTGATATTAATTGGATCCGAGAACCGAGCAATACCTTTAATGGGCTATTATGTACCGATAGATGTTGTCAATCTAATCTGTATTGTCATCGGTAAAGTGCTTGTTTGCTTTGTAAACTTCTAACAATGAGCGAAATTTATCAATTTCAAATTAGAGCACGATGCCATTTTGTCATCTGAAAACGTCTGTTAGCCTGGAGAAAATTCAGAATTAACCTTCAACGTTATGACAATCAAATGCGTTTTCAATAGGTATTAAAAAAAAATTGGGAGATTTTTTAAATTTGCATGTCCCTCAAAAAATACCAATGCTAGTCAGCTATGGTCATGAACCATTTTCTCCCATTGCCAATTACACTCGATTTTGATATGATGATGATTTATACATAAATAATGAAAATCCTTTTCAGATAGAGAGAGTGAGAATGTTTGCTTAATTTTAAGGTCCATTTTGGTTTATTATCAATAATAAACCATTGTAATCGCCCAAGAAAAAAAAATTTATCGCCCCCCTCAAAATTTGATGTTTTACGTTTCAAGGCATGTAGAATCCGAATATCCAATAAAAAAATTCTGTCCGTACGCCGTACGCCGTCAACACTTTTCCGGCCAAACTATAATAGCTGATACATTCTTGAAATTTTCACTGGCAGTAGGTAATCGAAAAGTTGAACAATATTCGTCAAATTGGAGCCAACTCACCGGCTGGAAAGGCCTCTGTTCAAATTTTATTGCACTTTTAAGTTTTATGACCCTGTTTTTCGCGTTTTTTTGCATGTTTTTCGCCAATAACTTTTGAACCGACTACTTTTACATAGGTCTATTACTCAAAGGCGAGAAAGAGCTATCGAAATCCCACAATTTGGTGTATTTAATTATATTTTTATGTTATGTCCCCGCGGAGCTATTCGCGCTTGAAAAAAATACAAAACACGGTTTTTGACATAAAGTGGAATATATCTCGAGAGCTATCATATATGCTAGCCTTTTTCTTATTCTTAATGGATTCTACATTAAATTTCCTATATTTTCTTCAACAGCACCTAACCGTTCCCATTTCGCGAACGTGACGAAAAAAAATTTCAAAGTTGAAACTTCAAAAGTATAAAAATCGTAAAAAATTCGAAAAATATTATTAATTGCTCGAATTTGATTGTTTTTACTTTCGAATTCTACGTCTAATTTCCTGTAAGAATCACTAATTAATCAAATTTGAACAGTACTGTAAGTATTTGCAACGGATTTTCAAAGTTGAAAAACGTAAGAGTGGCGTAGTATTAAACTGGAAAAACTTATAGTTGTCGTGAAATTTCCGCCGTTTTGACGTCATATTCGGATTCAGCGTTAAATTTCCTATAAGAATAGCTTTCAAAATCGCTTTAAAACGAAAATTTAATCTTTCACTATTACCGATGCCAGCGGAGCTCGGAATTTCGGCAGGCGAAAAACTCGATTTACGGAAAATAATTTCTCTGGCTCTGTTTAAATTTTTTTCACCAAATTTTTTGCTATGTACGTGTGTAAGGCGTTCAAATGAAGACTCCTGCATAATAAAACAATCGATTCGCATTTATTTTGACCCCGAAAATCACGGTTAAAGTCCAATTTTCGAGCTTTCAAAAACCGATTTTTTTAGACCACTTGCAGATTTTTCCGAGAAATAAAAAAAATCACAAAAATACATCATGGTAAGACACAACTTTCCTTAAAATTTCAGATTTTTATATGTATTGAAAGACGAGTAAAAATTCGTTAACTGTTCGGTTGAAAAAAATCGCAGGGGTACCCCTTGGATTTTTCGCGAAAAATTTTTTGAAATAGATTTTGCTCAAATTCAGCATAATGATAGTTGATGATGTTTATATCGATAATATATGGTTCATTCTTTGTTTCTTTCGCACTAAATAGATGAAAATAACGTTTAAAGTTGAACAATGTCATGTTTTCGTGTACAGTCTACTAATATTGTTGAATAACACAAAAACGGTTGAAAAATGGATAGGTACATTACATTAGGAAAATGTGGACAGTTAAATTACCCATCTTTTGGTATATTCAAACATCTGAATTGACGACTTTTTGTTTGAGTTATCCACTGTGCAAGTTACAAATCTTGGAAAACTTACAGTTGTTATGTCTAATTTTGCTCCTACTTTGCTCCGATTGAAAAACACAATACTTTATGATACAAAGTACATTCAAACACCTCCACCTACATACCAAATGATAGCAACTACTACTAAGTACTACCTACTATATAATAACAACTATAGATTCCCACTCTCCATACACCAATAATAAACTGCTACTACCTATACCTATAAATACTATATACCATATACTATATATTATATATACTATATATATATAGGAGTGATAAGAACACTACCCCCGAGTGATTTATGTGCCAATAGCTGAGGGGGAAGCCACCAGGGGCGCTCAGCCCCAAGTTATTCAAATATAGCCATATTGATGATGGGAAGTTAGTGATATTTGGAAGATGCGAGGTTTATCAGTACCTTCGGTGAAACCACAGTGTACGAACTATAGAGAGAGAGAGAGAGAGAGAGAGAGAGAGAGAAGTTATTTATTGACAAATAGTAACACAAGGCAAAAGGTAACACAAAGAATCCCAACTAACCTATGTCATACATAGGGGCTTAATTTTTATAGAACATACATTGCTAGATTCAGAGATGGTTCGACCTTGGCCCTTCCGTCGGGCAACCAACCACAGCCGGTCCTGTTTGGTCTCGTGAAGTGGACAACATTCTTCACCCTCAACATTCTAGATAAAGAACCTTCTAGCAGCAGTTTCGATGGTAAAGACGATTGAACGTTGAAGAATGCTAGAAATTGTTTCTTACGGGGAGATCACACTTGGCGCACGAGCAGAAAGATGCGTTTTGAAATGGGCAATAAGAGAAAGATGACTATACGCTATACTTTCGGTTACGATGTGAATAACAATTCATTGTGATACAGATAGAATAAGCAGTATCAATTCAACATCCACTCTTGAAATTTGTCATCATATCGTCGTTTTGAGTCGCGTGAATTCAAATTTTAAAATTGAAGATTTTAAAATTGCCCGATTATAGGGACGTGGACCAGTCGACTCCAAACGATGGGTCGAAAGTCCGGATATTCGTTAGAAGCTTCATAACTAATTGGAGCAGGAATACTAAACCTTTGTACAAACATTTGCAGGGTTTTTGGTTTATTATTGATAATAAACCATTTTAATCGCCCAAGAGAAACATTTTCTAGATCCCCTCAAAATTTGATGTTATACGTTTCAAGGCATGTATAATCCGAACATCCAATAAACAGATTTCTGCCTGTCCGCCATACGCCGTACGTTGTCAACACTTTTCCAGCCAAACTGTGATAGCTATACATTCTTGATATGAAATTTTGATATGAAATTTTCATCAAACATCAATCCCGGTCTCACGACGGCCCAATTCTTGAATCACATTGCTAGCCCAATTTGAAGGGTATTTATGGGGGGTTTTGAAGAGAGAAAATTCGTATTTTCCAAGGTTTTTCAGAAAAAGGTGTATTTGGTATCAATTCTGTGGATTTTTGGACGCTGAATCGAACAAGACCATCGCGGGGTCGATAGCTTTATTGGTTCTCGAGTTATCGCAGCATTTGTGCCGAATTTTGGAGATTTTCAGAAATTTGACACGAGGACTCGAGAGTTCTTGGAGCTATAAAAATCGTTCTATACTCGGTGGAATGGTCGTCAAACACTCTCTCCAGCTGTATCGTTAGGCATATGTTTAGCTTTTAATTAGGAAATTAAGAAAAATAAAAGTGATTGAAATTTCAATAGTTGCTACGGAGTTTTACCCTATAGTTACCATCTGTTATTCGGTGGGAACGTTCACAATTGTTTGGAATAATAAATTACTATCACAAATGGATAATCTTCTTGAATCATCATTGAAGCGAAGGAATAATAATCCACTGTACAATCATTTGCAGCGTTTTTAAAAAAGAATAATACTGTACTTAAATTGTGCTATTACACAAGAAAGCGTCTAGTTTTTTCCATTGTGAGTTTAACTCACTGTTTGCGAACAATTTCTTTTGCGAACCAGTTTCAGAGGAAAATTAGTGGGGAACCGATATTTTCAATGAGTACTCATAAACACTCGATTATACTAGATAATAGCGATTTTACGTGATGCGCGAACTCCTCTGCCTATATCATCGTTCTTTCTTCTGTACAGAACTGTTGTTTGGAACTTCTTGCATCAGCATCATAGCCTATTACATAATCAACACTGCAACGCGTGGCGTCAAATTTGACACGATCTTAAAATCAAAAGTTGGTACTGAAGCTTATCGATAGGAATGTTCGAAATGTTAGAGTTTGGTTAGCTCCTTAACAGACTCGTCCGATCGAGCCATGGTCCGAACTAAATCGGAATCACTGCTAGCTGGAGAAAAATGGGGTTGATCCCGACATGGGTCTTATGAGGCCAGGTGTAGTAGGTGATTGTGCCAGCAAGCGAAGGGAACCAGGTCTTTAGGCTGGCTGGTTTGACTTCAGTTCCGTACCATTAGGTAACAGATAGACCCCTCTCGACAACTTCTCAACAACTCAGTGAATGGAAGGATAAGGAGGAGGTGAACGCTCGGAGGTTGAATCTTGGTTTCACTTGCTTCCATGGACCGACAGAAGACAACAGACCGACAGATAGTAGAGAAAGTGAAAAATATTTTCCGATGATGATTTAAAAAATGCTAGACACATAAACGATTCGAAATGTCAATAAATTCGCGACATTCGTTGAGGTCTAGATCGTAATTTAATTTATTTTTGTGGATTCCTCAGAGAAATTTTTCTATCGGAATCTTATCTTAAGTGAGACAGCGGTTTTTCTCAGTTCGACAATAACTCGAGTTCCAAATTTTGATAATTAAATCATGACTCGAAAATGGTGAACTGTCGTCGATTTTTTGAAAACTTTTTAAAGTCGTAAATATATTTTTATTATTACTTATTTTATTTTTTTATTTTTTGCAAATGTATGTTTAATTTTTTCAGGGATTTTATTTGAAATTATAATTTTTGCAATATGACTGGGAATATTTTGAAGAGTCAAAATTACGTTTTCCACTCGAAAGCCTTCATAATACGAACAAAAATGCTTAACATTATTATTTTGCAATACCCAGGCTCGTCGTGAATATTCATTCTCTGTAGGAGATAAAATACCTAGGTTTAGGCCAATTGCTCCCAGTTCTCAAACTTGTTAACAACAGTGACATTTTTCTAGTGATTCGAATTTCAATGGAAATTTTCACAGTTTTCGAGTTACCTAGGAAAACGCTTTTGTTCCTGGTTTCTGCACCGTTCAAAATTCGAGAACCTGAACAAATGGTATTCACGAATTTCACCTAGGCGCATCATGTTTCGTAGCAAAAAATTATTCATAGGTTCACTCAAATAGGTTGGCTGAATAGATTACCTATTTAGGGATAGGTAAATATCAACTCAAGAAGGACGTCAAAAAACGTGCAATCACCTAGCATCCCACTCCAAAAGCTTGTCGTGGACTAAGTTTACCCAGAGCAACACTGATGAGTTCAAGGAACGCAAATAAACCTTGATGTATCCCCCAACTAGAATCAGGTCGGTCACCTGTCAGCTGCCGTCATACTGAGAAATGCTATGTCATTAAGTAAGTTAGAATATTATTTGAGTTCCCGTCTGTA
Source organism: Tupiocoris notatus (assembly GCA_037159825.1). Lineage (NCBI taxonomy): Eukaryota > Metazoa > Arthropoda > Insecta > Hemiptera > Miridae > Tupiocoris > Tupiocoris notatus. Next base: position 702,726 of record JASJUZ010000284.1, read on the forward strand.
TGTCTATACAAAAAACAAATCTCAAATATTTTCAAAATTTATTCCCCTGCAAATTTCAAGCGTCAAAGGAAAATTTCACCAAATTTTCAATCGCGTCGTTGAAACATAATATCTATACGATTATTTCTTAGTCCATTGTTTCTTTGATCACATTGGCGGGTGTCTAGATAGTAAGATGTTTATAATCCAGGTCCTTCGAAAAATCCAGGAAATTACCACCCAAACCTACCATTCACGGAAGCAGCGTCAACGAAATTACCGGACTATTCAAATTTTGAGAGTGGTTGTGGACAAAAAAGGGGCCTCAGCCTACACCGAACCGATACACCGGTTCCATCTTTATTTATTTTTAATCGACAGCGGTGGCCTTAGTTTTTACATATACTATGAAATCAAGCGCTGTTGTGTTTATCACTTCTGGACAAAAAGAAATGGAAGCTCACCGTCTTTAGCTTTTGCCCACCCTGATCTAGTCGCTTGAATGATTTGATTATGTAATATAAAGGTGAATGGTATAGCAAGGTCTTTGGAACGCTGATCCTATAAACAGGAAGATTTAATCTAACAACAACTCTTCGTTAACGAAAAATCAACTCATTTTGATTGATAAATTTGGCGTTCTTTTCGTAAGTTTTCGATAATTTGCTCTACTTGAAGGTCTAATCATGAAAAATCAGATGCAAAATGGTGAAAATAAGAATAAGAATGGTGAAGTGGTGATGGGGCTTCCGCCTTTGGGAGCGTCGCCTCCTTACCTCAATCGGGATGGAATTTATATACCGAATATTTTCATTTAAGATATCTTTCAAACTATTGAATACACTCAAAATTTCCGATGAAATCAGAAAGGTCATCAATTTAACTCAGCAAGTAGTACCTATAAGAAAAAAGAAAGGTAATCAATTTTGTACGTCCTCCCAGTATATTTATAATTATTCATATTCCAATTGTTTTGGAATTAGAAATTGATCGATGGTTTTTTCTGTATAACCTTTTTCAAGTTTACTATGGCTCCACACGGTTGAAAGATAGTTTGACGAAAGTGGACTGAAAACATCTAAAAAGTTACGATTAATGACAAAAACCCAAAATTTTTAATAGTTTTAAACACCAAAAAAACATTCGGTTCGTTCAAACTACGTACGAATTTGTCTCTTTTGTTAGAATGAGGCGCAAATATAAAATAAAATTCACCCGGCTGTATGAGTAATTTTACTTACAATCTGTAGGCTCTGGCATTACTGGCTGCTCACATTTCGCATCTTCCAGGAACAAAATCTGGGCCGCCGTCGCTGGTACATTCAGTCAGGTAATCCCCATGCGCTTGGGACTATAATGAAAGTATCCTGGATGGGTGGGACTGCGCGAACTTATGAAAGGACTCATTGAGAAATCATCCTTAGCTTTGTAGTCATCTCATCGCAAAATGCCTGAGGGAAGGCTTCAATAATACCTAGCAGAAATAAGTAACAATTCGAGCAGTATCAATATGATATAAACATGTATTATAGAGGGAAACTTAGAGACTATGATGATTCAGATATTTGTAGTAAAAAAATCATAAATTTCTCTTTCATTGTCTCAACTATTATTAAAGACCAATTAATCGCATTGATAAATACATAGGTACAGAAAACGGAATAATTCTTCTTTTCAAAAGCTCTGCTCGTAAATAAAGATGATCGCCAAGGCAATCACTGTAAAACAAAAGAATCGTTTGACCGCGAAATACGATGACTTGAGCAGTTTCTTCATTCCTGTGAAACATGCTAATCAAACTAAAACTTTAACAAGGAGCGTAAGCATTTCAAATGCCGCTTGAGGTAGCTGATTCATGGCTCTCCTTTCACAATGAGAGCCCGGTTTTTGTTTTCCCTTTTAAACAATACTTGCGTCCTATTCTGAAAAAATGAGGCTAATGGCTTTAAGGTCATGAACGAACTTGACAACGCTGTCAAGCCGATATAATAGAAAAGTTTCACTACTGCACAGTATAGAGAATATTGCGTTCGTAAATATGAAACCGACGAAGCAATAACATAGCAAACAGAAAACACTGTTTATCTGAAGGTTAATTACCTGAGGAATCACCTGAGCAAAATGAAAATATAACTGAAGCATATCGGTTTAACTTCTATCGTCGATTACAACTCAATTGTTCACAATTACGCTTATAAATCTCAAGCGCAGTTTAGTAAAAACTATCTTCATGCAAAAAACTGTTACTTGCATGTGGACGTCCAAACGGAAGAACTTTGACGTAGAATTTGAATTTCAAGTGAAAAATGGCCAATTGCGAAGATTTTAATTCATTTTCAATTTTTTTCTTAATTTTCATATTTTTTTAAGTTTTAATTTCGTATTTTTTGGGTGATTTTCAAAAAATAATTAGCACTTAAATTTAGAACCAACTAAACATTAAAAACAAAACGGTTTTTTACAAGCTAAATACGGATAAACGGTATAAAAACTTGCTCTTGCTTTGCATCGAGTGCTAATAACACCGTGGTGATTCAACATAATATAGTTTCAAATATACCGAATTGTAATATTATGATAGCTCGTTCTCGCCTCTGAGTAGTAAAAAAGTGTAAAAGTCGGTTAAAAAAAGGCCAAAATTCATTTTTTAAAAACTGTTCCATAAAATTTTAAAATTTAATAAAACTAAAATATAGGCCTAATGAGAACTCTCAATAGACGGAATTTCGTGAAACCAAAATGTTTCCAAAACGAAGTTCTTCAATACTTTTTTTTTGAAAAGCCAGGGCGAAAAATCTAAATTTTAAGACTTTTTTCAGCCGGTGGCCTTAAACTCTAACCAACCCCTATTTCTTTCCAACCAAAGCCATCCAGCCAGTTCTTTAATCAATATTAATTACACCTCTCATCATTAGCTTATTAAATTACTCTTAACTGCCGTTCAATTGTAAATCCCTAATCAATCTTAGTACAGACAGTTCGGTCGATTTAAAAATGTATGTATTTTAAATATTATCCATGTTCTCTGTTATGCTCAATCACAAATGTGCGTTTTAATTAAAACAGTAAAAATCCTTGAACAAACTCAACATACTTGAAGGTAATTAGCAACTGAACCGGAATAGCGACAGACAGAGCACAGTCTCGGTGGGTATATATGGTCGGAAATAGAGCTTGACGTCATCTTGATTTGAGTACTAGTTTCCTACGATTGCACATTCTGTGCGAATAGGAATTCTGACTGAATAGTTTAAAGGTTCAACGATTTCTTCATTTTGTCGGTAATGATCTCAGAGGATATACACTTGGCAGCTTCAAATTTCAACAACGGATCGGCGATTCATTCAATTGAAAAAAAGTAATAAAGGAAAAAAGGAAAATTTAAGAAAGGAATAAATACGTATAGTTGAAGTTTTAAGTATTTCTCTTTAATTTGAGCTAGTGTTCCGTAAGTACTGCATTCTATTGTATTTTGTATGGACTTACGAGTTTTTAGCTTGGTTCACTTTTGTGTTTTCTACAGAAAATCGAACTGATTTTTCGTATTATGAGATCATTAATTTCTGCGTAACCGACCATTAAACGGTTGGAGTTCGTGACAAACGTACTAATACATACACACTACTTGTATACATAGATATCAGTTGATGATCTATCTCCGTGATTATGAAATTTATTATTTTGGTAAAATTTGACAAAGAAAGAATTGAATGATAAATTGAATCTATTATCGTATTAATACTGTCGGTAAAGTGAGTGCTACACGTAAATGGCAAAAAAAAAAAATTTATTACGGTATAATGTAATGAAGTTATATTGCAAATATACATTGGTGTTCTTTTGATGCACGTATGCAACAGGGGATGATACATGATGATACATGCACAAAATCGGGTCGTCCGATGGTTCATGCGCGAAAGTTTGACGTGCTAAACCGGTGGCAACCCTTGCTATACTTGATGGCGATGGTTCCGTTCGGTTTAGTTGGAAGGCTGACCTTGATATGACCTGACTTGCGCACCGCAGCGAACATATTTTACGTAACTTAGCCTGACCAGACCGGCTCCAAGAGCCACTACAGGCTGATATCGGCGTAGTCGTTTTCATTACATTAGATTGAATTTATTCTCCCTCAAATAGACTTGGTCTCACGCGATGGCTTGTGAGGGATGAGGTTTACATTAATTATCCAAAATCTCAGGCAGCGGTGTTCTTCCTTTTGAAGATTTTATCGGAAGGCAATAATTATCATGAAAACCTTCGAAGCGTAACCATCGGAGCGAAATGTGCTAGCGCAACGTAGGTAGATATTTTTAATATTATGCTGAATAGTAATGAAATAATAATATTCATAGTGATACAATGGTAAATCAGCTTTTAATTTTTCCCCGGAAGTTTTTGATCATTTTTTTTCAATTTTTTTATATCGGATTTTGTTTTCACCGGTTAATTTGTGAATAACTTGAAAATGTTTTAAATGTTTTAAAGTGCTGCAAATGATTGTACTGTGGTTTATTATTCCTTCGCATCAATTTCGACTGAAAAAACCATCAACTATTGATAAACTATCCTGAACATCTGTGAACTTATCCGAATAACCACAGACTGGCGATGTTAAGCGAAAACTCTTTTCATAAAGAATGGAACAGTTTTTATATCTCCATAAATTCTCAAGGGCCAAATTTCTCAGAATCTCAAAAATTTCACGCAAAAGCTGCGATAACTTAAAAACCATTAAAGCTGTCGACTCCGTGGTGGTCTCATTCGATTCAACTGTCAAACATTCTACCTAAATTGATTTCAAACTCACCCATGTTTCAAAAACATTGAAAAATACAAATGTTCCCCCTCAAATTCCCCCAAAATACGCTTAAAATAGAGCTAACGATTTGGCTAAAGAATTGAGCCATTGTCAGACCAAGAATGATATTTGGGGGAAATTTCAAGAATTTAGCTACCTACAACAGTTATGTCAGAAAAGTGTTGACGGTGTACGGGGTACGGCGAACGGACAGAATTTGTTTGTATATAATAAACCAAAATATTGATTTGTGGTTTGTTGTCGATTTAATTCTTCGAATGAGAAATACAGGAAAACTACATTAAAATAGAATTACTTATTGTAAAATCTTGGAGTTTAATATTTGTTTTTATTTATCTTGGAATACTTGGAGTTTATTTTGTAATCAATTTTATATTGATTCAAGCACATCTTACAAAATAACTTCTAATACCACAACAAAGCGCTTTTTTTCGAAATAGAAACTTGTAAAGTTGATACCGTTTTTTGAACGCGTTTTCCATTGAGAAACAGACGGGCATTTTATGCAAAAAAAGAAGAGAAAATGGTTTGACTATCCAACTATTGGGGTATTAAATTATTTGATTCATAACTATTGTTAAAGTTATCGATGGTAGAAGTTTTGAACATCCAAAGCCCCAATGCCGCCGCAAAGAACATCGCACTGATTCAAAGCATATTTAGTTCAAAAGCACATGTAGTATAATTCTTCTGAACTGATTCGTTACTCATAGTATAAAACGCAAGATGAACAGTTTCTTACACTTTCTAGAGTTATGAGCACTTTCCTGTTTTTTTTAATTACGATTACCATTTTCGTTCATATTATTCATAGTGTTTTTTCAACTTTACGGACAAAAGAAAGAAATGATAATAAAACGTCAACAATTGGTGGACATGATTCATATCAATTTACTTTTGTGGGGTTTATTGTGCCGACTTGATTGAGACGTTTTACAAAACAACAACAGACGAGGTGAATAACAGTCGAAACCAAGAACACTAAAGAACTCAAAAACAAAATGATCCAATAGGCTCATAAAATGTTGAATAAGGTAATGATTCCAATTGCAGTTATATTATAGTAAAAAAAGTAACAAATTTTGCTTTTCTTGAGTTAACATTATCCACACACTTCTCTCCTGTAGACTATCTATCTTATAATAATGAGGACATCGTTTTCGCTGCGTTAGCGTAGGAATCCTTAAGCAAACAATTCATGAGCGAGATATGGCGGAAGGAAGACGAGCGATCGTCTCAGTATTAAGATTCCATTCCTATGCTCCCCTTGTCAGCGAGTTCTTGTGTCCGCTCTTGGCTACTCAGCAGAACTCGCTAGCAACTCAGTCAGCAGGACTGAATTGAAAAAAACTGTCGGCACGAGGAGTGTTTTGTAAATTTACGCGAGTTTTCAAGGTCGTGAGTTTTTCACTGACAATACCGTACCTATGTTTCTGATTTTTATTTATTTTTACTTTTTTATCGTCCCTTTTTAGCCAAGAAATTGTCGCGGCTTAAAAGCTGGAATTTCCTAGCAACTTGAATGACTAGTATTAGAATCCATAGCAACCAGGATACCTAAGTAACAGGATACTTATCTCAAAAAAATTTAGGGTAGCGATCCAATCAGAGAACAGAGCAGCGGTTGACTTTATTTATTCCATATTTGGATTATACTTGCTTTGAATGGTAAAATCGCGACGATTTATTTCTTATTGAATATTTGACCAATATTGCTGCTTACTTAGTGCCATCCTTAATCGAATTTTTCAAAAAAGTTTTTCAACGTTATCGAAATAGTTTAATAAGCATGAGTAAGAATACCTCATAAAAACGTATGACAGCTACATGAACCCCCAAAAAATTTAATAATATAATAATTAGTACTTAATGAAGCTAAAAATTCACCTTGACTTTATCTCTCAGCATTCTTTGGTCTAGAAACTCGCAAATACGGTCAAATTCAATTTAATTTAGTTGTGAACCGACATAAAGATATATTAACATCCTCTCATCACCTCCTACCACACCTGCTGTAGGCAATACTACTCATAAAATAGACTATTCTAAGGAACCTTTCTTCCTGTAAACAATCGCTTAGGTTCTTAATACTTCAGAGCAGCGGATGAACGAAACTCATTATTAGTGCTCACCAGCATTGAGGATACGGAAGCAAAGATTTGGCCTCAACGTGCTTGTACTGTTCTCAGTTGGCATGGAGATCAGCCTGTTTAGTATGAGTAAGCGATTCTCGCGTCCATTCAGTTATCGGCTATCGTTTCCAATATCCATTGATTTCTATGTTATTATGATCAATTTTCCTTTCAAATCAATGATACGGAGATGATCAATATTGCTGGGGTGACGGGAAGATGAACTAGGCGACTCTTTCTCCATTATTTTCTTTATTGGCCAAGATCTTTCGCTCATTCGGGCATCTTCAGGGCTACATAGGTCTCAGCCAATAAAGAAAATAATGGAGAAAGAGTTGCCAAGTTCATCTCCTCCTCACCCAGCAGTCACGTAGACAATGCGACAAACAAAAGTAGATGATCAATATTGGTAGATATTCCTATCCTATACCCCAAACTATTCGAGCATGTTGGGTAACCTGTGGGTAACCTTGGTAGGAACCCTATTAGCTATAGCTATAATTGTTCGCTAGGGATATTGGTTGCAGGGCACCTAGATTTTTTGGCAATATTGCTTACTGGGATTCTTATAGGCACCTTGACAGAAAATGTTCTTCAACTCATATCGCGAGGTATTTAAGTTGCATAGGAGTGAGACCATCGACCGACTTGACAAAAAGCAGCTGAAAGTTTGCCGTATGTTTAGCACTCGAACAATGCATTCTAAATGCTTTATCACGAAAACCTATTCGATAGTAAGGATGCGGAAAATGTGAAGATGGTTCAGCAGTTATTTGCCCTATTCAACGTATTCACGCATCATGTAATTTTGCATATCTATCTGTATTTACATGACGAATTATCACCTGCCATTTGCATTCTCATTGCCAAGGCCAGTTTGAAGTTTTAAACGATACAACAGGTTAGTCACTCGCGAAAAGATTCGTCATGAGCGGAGAACCGTGAGCGCTATTCCTAAGTAACGGAGTCAAAGAAATTGCCAGGATTTTTTGTTAAATTAAACGTTAATTTCTTTTCAATGACTTCTCAGACATGATGATGGTTTCCGGATTTGATTTTCCTTTTCCTTAATTGCGGTCTCATGGAGTTATGGAAAAAGAGGGTAGATACGTCATTAATATACCAAGAGGAAACAAGTGTTTTTAGAGGTGCGAAACAGGATACTGCGAGGTTTTGCGCATTTAGAGGCCACCTTCAAACTCATGTAGAAATGGTTTATGTACCTACCTAATTTGTGGTCTACATGATCGTCTCAAACTACTAACTGTTGTGTATACGTTTCAAAAGTTAAGATTTCCAGTTGGTACTGCCTGGGTTCAGATGATGCCTAACTTACCATACCTACCGATGTGTGAAAAGTTTCATTTGTCCTGTGACAAAAACAGAACGCTGCTTCGATGCGGCGTTTTCAATTATGCGATTTGTCATATTTATTGAGCTATATTTTCATAGATATTAACTTCTTCCAATTTGTCCACTTTTGACGAGAAGAATACTGTTCCGAGTGATTTAATAACGGCCACGAGTTGGCAGTCCAATGGTAGTCAGTCATATACGATGTTAGTAAGTTATCACACAAAAATTATTTGAGATCCTTTGTTCCGCTGCCGTTTGTCCATCTTATACCACTTCACTTCCGGCGATTAACTGTGTAAACAAATGGAACGTTCTAGAACATCTATCGGTTGACGCATGCATGGGTGGGAAGGCTTTTTGAAAATAAGGCCATTACAAAGCTTCAGGATCAGAGCTCTTTTGCACTCGTTCGCATGTTTGTCCTCAAAACCGACGTTTTCTTCGCCCGAGGGCAAGACGTTCATTCAGACTTCAGTCAATACTGTCGGTAAACTGATTCTTCAATTGTTTTGAAAACGGAGCAGTCTGTGGCAATCGAATTTTTCTCTAGCAGCATTAAAACTGAATCTGGATACCTTTAATAACCTCTGGATGGTCTTTAAGTAATTAATAGTATCACGATTTATTCTAACTGAAACTGAAATGGGTGGGTTCTGAAATGGGATTACTATAGGTACCTACTGGTATGTTGCGGGAGAGATTCATGATGCGACTTTGTCTTCTTATGTTGAGTCAAGGGCATTCACCGATTTGGGCATCCTCAAGACTCGTCTTCTCGGTTCAATAAAGAATGTTTTGAGAAAAATTCGCCTCGTAAATCTCCTTCTTTACAAACCACCTTTCTAGTGATAATGCGAAAACAAGACACAGAAATGGTTTGTGAAATGTTCAAGAACCACCACAAGGGAAAAATTAGTTATGAAACCGTCGAAGGCGCCAGCGATTGAAAATGAAAATCGGTCGTCACAGAGTCGCAACCTGACATCGAAAAACAAGTTTCTTCATAACAAAAAAGTCAACAAAAAAGTTCTAAAACGACGGCCTTCGCTCCCCCTTCAGAAAACCTCAAGGCCTTGAATGCAACGAAATTGATATTTTTACTTATTGTTGTGATATTTCTTTCGTTAGGTAAGGTCCAATCCTCAAGACATAAATAGGTGCATGTGGTATCGATGACCATAGGAAGAGATTTTTTATACTTTACAATGAGCGGTATTTTTGAGAAATAAAAAAACTGTTCTATTGTATTTTATTAGCGCATGCAATTTTATCATATCGGGGGACTGAGAAGAAAGCGGTCGTAGACTCTATGCGGTTCTACGAAAACCTTATAGTACTGTGTAAGTTCTTTCAAAGAGCGAGCTCTTCTTTTATATCTCATTGATTCGATCATCACGGCCACGACCACTGTCATCGCCAAGTCACCGGAAGTTAGACCGAAAGATTAGGCGACATTACGTGGGGAATTATTAAGCGCTATAGGGATTGATGGTCATCACTGTCATTTGTTCTTAACCATGATGCTTCCTCTTCGAGATGATCTATTCGGTCATTTTGACCTTAATTCTCATTTTCGTCGTACGATCAAAATGTGATTCACTTCGAAGGTCCCGGTTGATGAACATTTTCAGGCATCATAATTGCTTCAACTGAGTAACACTGTTCGATTTGATTTTGCTGTTGTCAGAACGTACCGAGCTCACGTAATTAACCAGTAGAGCCTAGCCTTGCCATCCTAACTCAACTTCGCCTGCTGACTTAAGCTCACTCAGCTCACCTATTCAATATCTTCTTGCTTGAAACACCTTTTCGTTTATTTACTAAAGTAGAAAGAAGAATGTCTTATCTGTACTTGATCTACATACATCAACTGTCATCATACCTATTTAAAACAAAAATAAATTTCATCATTAAAATAAAAACGTCCTGTTGAAACTTTTCCGATTCGTGCAAGTAATCAGGTTTACATTTTTCGCTCGACTTCGGAGAAAACCCTGACTGAACTCTTTTTTTCACTAAAAGATCCTGAAGAGGCGCTCATAGTGGCCAATTTCGTAGTCGTACTAACGCAAGCACCATGGTAATAGCGACAAGATAGGTACAAATTAGGTAGGTACAAGTATTGAAAAAAAAAACTTTCTCGTCTGACTTCAGCTTCATTAGGGAGTTCATTAATGATATTTAAATTTGGAGCACGTCACGTGGGTTCACGTGGTTTCACTCGTTCGTTAGTCTGTATTTTCCCAGTAGTATATATTTTTGTTATTACCCGTTTATGAACCATTGGTGGGAAGTCACCATGATGAATCACATTCCTGCCCGCTGTTACGATAATCTATTCCAATTAGTTCGTCGAAAACAACCTATCGATTTCTGTTGTTTTCTTGGAGCGAAAAGGATTCGGTTCTTATGACTTCGTAACGGAAAAATATCACTCAGAACCGGCATTAGTGTGCGTTGTGTAACTCGCTGTAAGGTCGTATCAACCTGTGTCTAACGACGTTATCGCTCTATCCTATAGATAGACGTTATAACAACTGACGCCACCTTAGTAAAATCTTCCATTCCGAAAATTCTTGGTTGAGGGCTCTAGAGAAATCTATGCTCAAGTAGTTTCCCAATTTTCAACATTACGCTCATACAATTGTTTCTGGTGCGACCACCGGACCACTATGACAGATACCAGTATGACATACAGTATTTCAGCTTGAAATTGATGAGAATCTGAATCATAGCATCCGATTTTTGAAAAAAAGGAATTGTGCAGCGTTTCAAAACTGTTTTTGAAATTGTGCTGAAATGTAGAAAGAAATTACAATTGAAACTTTTATTCCCGCCCGTTTATTAGGAAAGAATGTTACGCTAGGTCATAGGTCGAAGACAAATTCTAGAGATATTAGAAGTGTAGTATTTTTTGCCAATGACGTAACATTTTACATGCTGGTTTGTTTGCAGATATGGTCTCCTAGGGCCAAGTGGCTGCGGAAAAACAACCCTCCTCAGCTGTATAGTCGGCAAAAGACACCTTGACTGCGGATATGTCAAACTTGCAATCACCAGGCGGAAGCATTTTGGTTACATGCCCCAGGTACCTAATTATTTCTATTTTAAGTTCTGAAAAAAAAACCGTAGCATTAAATTGGTCTTTGATGAAATTAGCTGTACTGAGTTGTTTTTGGCACCTATTGTTTGAAACGGGAAGAACGTTGAGGACAAGGTTTATAATAACGATAGCTGTACATAGTTGAGTGTTAGTAATCAGGTGATAACGCGAAAATTTGCCCACTTCAGGAGTCAGTTGGTGAAGGAAAAGTACCTTCCGATGAATTTTATCGGACGGCTTTTTGAGCACTGAGCAGTTGCTAATTAGTTTCAACTGTCAACTACGTATTCATTTTCCGCAAACAACTCCTGATTCTGGTGATCACATCTAAGCAAAATATATGATTCTGGAAGTTTTTTTAATCTTCGGAATTTTCTAGAAGTAACTCTTCGGTTAAGGATCACGTGGGGTGCTCACATAATATTATTTTTATAGTTAATAATATTTTATTTTCTTCGGGCCGCAAGACTTAACTTCTTTGAACGTTTCAAGTCTTTACGTGTTAAATGCATTGCTCCTAGATGCAGCCTCATGTGTAGTAGCAATAATCAGTGTTTCAAAAGCTCTATTTTCAATAAGTATGACAGCAGGGCACATTATAATTATATTCTCCTCCTCCTATTAAAATGATCTGCAAGGCGTTACGCAATTAAAATGGAATTACATTTTAAAATTTATTAAAACTACTTGAATTTCCTCCCGAACATTACAAAAATATCCATCGGCAGGTACGTTTCTTCATTATTCATGGAGTTCGTTACACCGAACAACCGGTTTGACATACATAAATCTTATGGACTTCCTCCAACAACTTAGGTATTCCTCAACATACCTAATTGATGGGTTCTCCAGATTATCAGGAGTGCACCTACCCAGGAGGAGGGTTGCAAAAGCTTCACTGAAACCGAAAGACTTGTGATTCAGCATGATCGGCCTACGTACATAAATAACTTTTTATTCATTTTTCGATATTCTCTAATTATTCTGGCAAATCGACAAAAGTAAATCGCTACCTAAGAGGAGCCGTCAAATTGTGTGTCAGCGATTGGAATTTTTATCGATAATGAAAATTGGCTGACGAACTGATCATTTTCAGGAGGGGAAAATCTTATTTAAATATTTCCAATCAAAAAATGCCTTTCGTAAAATGGCATGCAATTTTCTGAAAGCATGCTGGGCGATTCTAATTGTCCGCAGCGATTGAGAAAACTTTTATTGAGATTTCTTTGGAATGTAAAATGAACGAACTACTTCGTCATAATGTTGACTCCTATGAATTATGAGTGAATTGGACCGTTCATTACGATTGAATGAAAAGAATATGAATTTGAAAAAGACATTATAGGGTGGAAAGGGCAACTTCGAGTGAAAGAATGGTGAACAATTTCTTCTACACTTGAAGAAGAGATTGCAGACGGGGAGTAGAACGGGGTATTTATTTATTGTTGGCATCAAGTTGTTGAATTGAAGAATGTAACCATTCTTTCATTCACGACTAGATTGTAAGTAACTATTTTTCTAAACGATTACTAATTTCAAACAATTTTCAATGACTCCATTTTCTTCCTTAGGATATCGCCCTCTTCCAAGAGTTCACAATATCTGAAATTTTTTCTTTCTACGGAACACTGTACGGAATGTCACCAGGACGAGTTGAAAAACGAGCAGACGAACTTAGCCTGATGTTGGAAATTCCTTCTAGAATGCGGTACATTCACTCTCTGAGGTCAGTAGTCATTTATAAGTTGAAAATACAGGGTTGTAGCATTATCAGTGAATATTTGTCTCGATAAATCTGAAAATCTTCCTTCTTGAGTAGTCCCTTTTTGATTTTGTTAACTAATCCAGGGCAAAATTTTCAATAGTCGAAAGTGAAGCACGCTCATTGTGAACGCCAACGCTAGGTGTTATGTCTACAATGGGCGCATTTATAATGTTTTATGCAATTTGATGCACTAGAACCCTCCTCGTTCACGGTTGTGGTTAAGGGCGAGAGATCAACTGCAGTAATGTTTCTGTAAGATTATTTATTATGTATACCCGAGCGCTTTCGCCTTAGCGGCCTCATCACGGACACAATTATGGGCTGGTCCATCGAGCGTCATGGTTTAACAGCCTATGAGCGATGGTCTTCCTCAGGTTGTAAGACTTTACAGCATTCTGTTAATTAACACATTTGAATATGATGTGAAAGAATCCATAACTTTGAATAGAATAGAATAAAAGAGAAGTTGGCTTTGGAACCCCACTACAAGGTGAGCATACGTCGACTTTTTGATACCCTGGTCCTTGGGGAATCCATTGTCTCAACAAGAAACCACCGGTTTATCAAAGTATTATTTTGGAATTGAAACCTACGCCCGTGACGAGATAATATATTCCCATTTAAATTCTGCCGTGAACAAAAAAACGTGCGTTCGCCTGATGATTATCTACCCACCGATTGAAGAACGATTCCGTGACTCGGTATCACCTAATATTATGTAAGGAAAGGAAGGTTCTTCGTTTTTGATCTGTTTCCTACTTTTTTATGAAAACGGCGAACCCAAAGCGAAACCAGTTTTTTCGATTAATTATATATTTTCGCGCTTTTAAACCGATTCTGACGGGAAAAAAACATTGAAAATATGTTGTGTTTTTTTTCTCGCATTCACGGGAATGGAATTAATGAACATTCGAAACACGCTAGAAATCGAGCGGGAATACTTTATTTAAATTTAACTTCCCCAAGTAGGCGCAATTCATTTCCGATGTTATTTCGATGACACGACGGATGAAGGTACTTAATTGGCTGCCTCGCCGATTAATCCGTGCTACTAATTGTTCAGTGGAGAAATAATGAATAATGTGTATCATCTGACCTTGCATGTTTGTATATTATCGGGCAATTAAAGTTTTTTCAAAGTTGGTTTTTATGAGAGCACGCTTTGTTATTGCACGTGATGTTTCTTACCGCAACAATAATAACACCGTAAATACTAGTAAAAAAGAAAATTCTTAAGCATTTAAACGCTATTGATGAATTATTAACAGCGATATAAATATGTAAATGTACAAGATCTGACAAGAGGAGGAGAAGAAATGCATGTTTCAAGGTCTCTTTTCTGTATAATGTTTTTATTTATTTATTTCTTTTTTCTTTTTTTGTCTAAATTTTACTTAAAACTATACTCATTTTTTCTCCAAATTTCTCCACTGTTATAAAGCACCAAACTGAGCGAAAACGTACTTTTGGTGAACTCTATGAGTGCGGAAAATGATTGTGTTTCGTAATTCAACGTCGCGCTAGTTCTATCCGTTTCAATTTTGATCTATTTTGCTGTTACGCCACCGACGATTTGGTTTTCCTTGAGAGATAAAAGTCTTTTTTAGTATTCAACAAAGTATAGTATTGAACAGTCCCATGAAATCAGTGGCAGAAAGATGGGTTCTTATGAGAAAGAATAGTTACTGTACGTGAAGCAATAATGCGCGGTCTAAAAAATAAGGCGTTACAGTAGGTGTAAAGACAATCCACTGTCCATGTGACGGTAAACATCAGATGTGTATGATTTTACGAAGTAACCAGTACACCCTACTGCCACCGTAGAAAAACACCGGTAAAAGCAATACCAGTATTTTTGAGAATTTCCTCCCCTAATTGTGATTTGTTTTGTCAGTGGAGGGCAACAGCGACGGGTGTCGTTGGCCGTGGCCCTTCTGCACGGACCTCCTCTTCTCATTCTGGACGAGCCAACAGTCGGAATGGACCCCATCCTATGTAACACGTGAGTTAACAAATTATTATAATAATCACCCCCTAAAAAATCAGTATCCCGCTTTTGGTTTATTATTCAATAATAAACCATTGTAATAGCACAAGAAAAAAAAATGTTCTAACCCTCCCTCAAAATGTGATGTTGTACGTTTCAAGGCATGCGAAATCCGAATATCCAATAACAAGATTTCTGCCGTAAGCCGTCAGCACTTTTCCGGCCAAACTGTAATAACTACATTCGTGAAATTTTCATCAAAAATCAATCTCGGTCTCACGACGGTCCAATTCTTGAATCATATTGCTAGCTCAATTTGAAGGGTATTTTTGGTGGGTTTTGAAGAGCAAAAATTCGTATTAAATTCGTATTTTAGAAGGAAAAATAAACCACTGTACAATCATTTGCAGCTTTTTTTTTAATATTCGCCCCTTTTTTATTGCTAAGATGGCTTCTGGGAGCAGTTTTCGAATTTTTTTAAACGACATTATAAATTAACCCGAGAATCTACGAAGCATTTTAATTGGAATTGGAAGAATTATGCAATATGGTGGGAGAGTCATCGCCGTTTTTACTCTCTATTCTATCTTCATCGCTATTTATTGTACCATTCATTGGTGAGATATCCGTTTAAATAACCTTTCATTTCTGGCACCAGGATTTGGGAATATTTAGTCAAACTGGCTCACGACCACCGAATAACAATTGTTATTACGACGCATTATATAGAAGAAGCTCGGCAATCTAATACAGTGAGTAAACATTTTGTTTGCATATTATTGATTTATTAAGGTTACGCTCTGATTTGAAAGCCACATGCAATGTTATCAGTTCGATCATTTGGACTATCAAGTTTAGATCGGTTTAGGGCCGAACGGTCGGGATATTTTTGTGAACCTAGATGAAAGAATTATCTATAAAAACAAATTTCTAAATGATAAAGGCCTAGAGCTTTGTTCCTTGAGGCCTTGCTAGAGGCCTTGCTATACAATATGTTTGTTCATGGCAGTCCTTAATATACACACTCAAAAATAAATTATTATTTTTTTTTTTTTTTTTTTTTTTTTTTTGTTGTGGTTTTGTCGCTCTTTCCGTTCTTCGCTGTTGGGGTTGAGGGGGAGAAAACCACGGCGACTCGTTCTCCTGTTTTTTATTGTTGGCTTGCCAAGCACTTTCGCCCATTCGGGCATCATCAGGGCTTCGTAGCACCATTACAGGTATCCACGGCCACCGGATACCTGAGGCCGTGGATACCTGTAATGGTGCTACGAAGCCCTGATGATGCCCGAATGGGCGAAAGTGCTTGGCAAGCCAACAATAAAAAACAGGAGAACGAGTCGCCGTGGTTTTCTCCCCCTCAACCCCAACAGCGAAAAATAAATTAATAATTCATGACATTTGTGGTACACAGAATTAGACAAAAAAGATCTTCTTTTTTTGTCGTAATATTTTAATGGTTATAAATATGGTTACGTTATTTCCGAAGTGATGGTTCCAGCTATATTGGAGAACACTTCCAGGTTTAAGATAATATTTTATAATATTCTAACGATCTTCGGCTTTTCCCAGATAGGTCTTATGAGGCAAGGGCAGCTGCTCAGCGAGGAATCGCCGAAACAGCTAATGGAAAGTCAAAACTGCAATAACCTTGAAGCTGCTTTCCTCGAACTGAGCAAAAAACAACACGATCTCCATAAACTCGAAATACAAAAAGGGGTATGGTGAATGAGATGAAGTAATAATTAGCCTACGCTTTTATTCTCCGATGACGTACGCTTGATTTTACGGGCCTTTAACTGTTCAAATAATGTTTCACACCATCTAGTCCATCGATGAGAAATGAATCTTCGGCCTGACAAAAATACTATTATTTATCTATAGATGACCTTTAAGCACCGTAAAATTTTTGAAATACGATTCCTTTTGTAACCATGGATGATTGATTGCAGATACATTACACTGAGTATCCCACGCTCAATCGTAGCGCGTCGCCGCTGTCACTCGAAACTAAAGAGTGGTTCAGTTTCCCAAGGTTCCTAGCTCAATTAACGAAGAATATCAAGTGGACGCAACGAAATATTGGGCAAGTACACCTACTTTTATAGAATTTCACCTGCTTTGATGATGAACGTCACAAGTTTGAAATCATAAATTTCCAAAGCCTGAAATAGAAGTGAATGCGGAACGCATTTCTCAAAGACGGTGTCCATCATCAATAATAGCAAATTAATAACTTTCCATTGATCTGTAATTGTATAACTTTTACTCTTCCAGAGTTTTGCTTTTTATTCTTCTCTTGCCATCGCTTCAATCGTATTTCTTCTGTGAGTCATTCGGCCGGGATCCAGCGCATCTCCCGTTCGCTGTCGTCTCTGACGAGTTGAGCGGTTTCGTGAAAAGTTGCGATGAACTGCCATACAACGAAACTTACAGTCCACTCCTCGAATGCAACGTACCCAAGTCTTTCTCTTGTCAGTTCATGAAGCAACTCAGCCGAAAACTAGACATAGTAAGTTGTCGCTCTTAAGTTAACGTAGAAAAGGAAACATTATTCGAGCTAATAGTTTCAGACTAAAGGTAGATATCCGATTAAGTGGAATACTCAACCTTTTTTATTGTTTCCATCGTTTCATGATTTATCAAGCGTAATACTAATCGTAAATTGTTTAATTTACCTGAAGATTTTATACGAAGACCTAGAACTGGCGAAGAATGATGCAAAACAAAATGTTGTGTGGGGAGTTCTTCATGTAAGCAAAAACTTCACGAGTTCAATAGAGGAACGGATCAGCGAAGGGATATCCACGACAGAACTTGCCATCGACCAAAGTGCCATATCCGTGTGGATGGACATGTCAAGTAAATATATCTTGAATGATTTTCAGCTTCTTAACATTGTAATGTTTTCTTTTCCACTTAATTCACGAGTGCTCTCCGTCCGTCTTTCAGATTTTATAATTGCCAACATCATACGGCGGAACATCGCTAAAAGTCTTATCGACTTTTTACAGGACGTCATGGAAGCGTGCAGTATTCCGAGAAAAGTTGGCGATATCCCAATTTTGGTGAGACTTTTTATGATATAGTTTCTCTCCTTTTAGTCAGTATTCTACAGTAAGTTTGAACCTTTGAAAAGAGAACTCCTTGAAAATTCATCTTAAACTGTCTAACCCTGCGTCGTTGAAACTGGTTTTCAGGAACGATGACTGGGGAATGGTACAATATTATCTATCTTGATTATTATCATACCGAAGCTTATTTCTATAATTTCTAATAATAGCAATTTCGTTGAAAAATCTATGCTCTAAAAAATTACATTTGATATCCTTCACCTAATCCTTCTATGATATTTTTAGTGCTCTCTCTATTCCGTGTAGCCAATAACCTTTCCCAAACACTCATTTGGGTGACCTTGACCTTGACGAAGTTCATGGTCAAAGAATAGAGGAAGGGGATTATCCACGACAGACGATCGTTATCTAATACTTCAAATTCTAACATGTTTATTTTCTATTTCCTTTGTCAAAGGATAAGTATTTAGCTTTCGCATACGAATGATCGGTTCTTATTCACTCCTCAAAAGAAAAACCATTACACATTTTCGGAATGCTAAGATTCAGTACGCAATTTCCCGAAAAAGTTACTTCTGCGGTTAGAGTAAGGTGACAAACCTAATTTCATATTCGCTGTATTTATTTTTTAGTTCAATGAAGCGTTATACGGAAGTAATGAACCGGTCTACAGGCACAGCAGCGCAGCTGGCTTCATCTGCGCGTAAGTGTGATCAAATGATGATTTTATAATTAATCACGACCTGTTAAAATGAGAATCGTATTACCGATTACATTCTTTCCTTCTAGATTTGTTTTCTACTTCACTATGACATTTACTAGTGGAGCTGTTATGATGGAAAAATTATACGGCCTATTGGACAGGATCATGATCGCTGGTGAGTTTCTACCATAAGTCCAATCTCTACAAGCGTAAGAATAGAAAATCTGCTAGTGATTTTCCAATTCGAATTTTTGAAATTCAATTTAACCAACAGATTTTTTAAAACGAAAAACATTTTTTTCATAGGAATGACGAAGATGGAGATTGTCTGCGCTCATTTGGTCGTCCAGTTAGTTCTAATGTCAGCTCAAATATCTCTGATGCTGTTAGTTCTCTATCAACTCTACGATAATCCGTTGCATGGAGATTTTGGCCTGACTGTTTCACTCCTCTACACCATCGCCATCGTTGGCATCGCTTTTGGTGAGCATAATGCTTTCCCGGACAATACAAGTTCACTATCAGTCTACATCCAAGTTTTCTCAATTTTTTTCATGTCTTTTTAGGTAGGTACTGCTTCTGGTTTATTATTCAATAGTAAACCATTGTAATCGCCCAAGAAAGTAAAATGATACTTTCAAGGCATCTAGAATACAAATATCCTATTTTTAAAATTCCGCCGTACGCACTTTTTTGACGAAACTATAAAAGCAAAATTTGCACCATATATCAATCTTGGTCTGACAATGGTTCAATTGATTAACCAAATCGCTAACTCGACTTTAAGGGTAATCGTTGGGGGGGGGGGGGTGTTCAAAATAATCAAAGTTGCTACAGAGTTTTCCCTTAAAGTTACCAATCTTATGTGGAAACGTTCACAGATATTCGGGCAAGTTATTATCACACACGGATGGTCTTCTTCAATCATTATTGAAGCAAAGTAATAATAAACCACTGTACTATCATTTGTAGCGTTTTAAATTAAATTTATTAAATTAATTTAAATTTGCGTACTTAATGTAAATTAAGACCATTCAAAATCCAAATAATTATATAGCAGTTGATGGCAATGTTTTAGCATAACGAAAATTACATTTGACGTGAGAAGCATCTTCTGATAGTTCAAGCATTGGATGACGCAAATATCTGTTCAATTCGTTTTCTAATGATATAGGTATTTTTACACCGATCTAGACGGAAAATAATTGCCTATCCTACGTTAACCGTTTGGCGGTTTCTTTCTTGTATACCTTCATCATACAAAAATAATAAGGTGTGGAATTGTTGTGGGGAGGAAATGAACTGAGCAACCCAATTTGCAAAATTTTATCGTTTCTGTACCTTCGCTCCTTAAGCCATCTTCACATTTCACTGAGGATACAGGAAGATGCCATAGGACTCGGCCAGTAAACAATAATAGTAATAATAATAGTTTAGAGAATGAGTCACCCAATTTGTTTCCCCGTCATCACCCCAACGCAGTAATTGATGAAAGACAACGGAAGGATGGAAAAATATAGCTTCTTATGCCACGGAATAATTGCAGAAGAAGGCACGAATGAGATGTTGCCCCTCACTAATCATGTCAATAGGACAGTGATTCGGATTCCACCCAGCGTCTCAGTTGTTTTGTTTTGTCTCGAGTAATTTTGGTGAACCAATGCCGCTTATTTACTTCCCCGCAAGCTAGTGAACGATGAAGTAACTGCGCGTGAGTCAACGCCATCTAATCTGGAACTAGGTAAAGGCGTCCGTTCTTCGAAAAACGAATTGAGAAAGGGAAAGTGTCCACCGATCCCACCTTGGGTTTCATTTCTTACAACTCAAGGACATCGAAACAGCTGTGTAGTTAGACTTGAATAGCTGTAGTAGGGCTAACGCATCGTTTGTCGTTGGAACCTACTTCAGAATGAATTGGCCCCACCTTTTTTCGGCATGCCATTGCATACAAATTGGTTGATGAGTGAACTGATATTTTTCAACGGGAGGAACAATAAGGGAAAACGATAGGGAACCGATAGTTCAAATCATCGTTTTGAATATTTGATCATAATTTTTATTTCTTCAACTTAAAAGTACATCTGTCAGTCACATTTTTCACGTAGTAATAGGGGTGAGGGGGAGACAAACTGAGAAACAATATCAGGGGGAGACAATAAAAGATAATGGAGAAAGTGTGGCCAAGTTTGTCTCCCCCCCTCCACAACTACATCAAAAAATTTAGATAACGTCTTCATTGAGATTAGTTATTTTTCAACCCAACACAACGGCAAAAATCAATTTACATTATTCTATTGAGGTTATGTGGTCCTCTTTCCGGTGTTTCTTAATTCAATTTTGATCGATTTTTTACGAAACATGTGCGTTCGGTTTTTGCTAAAAACTCTGAGCAAAATAGTGTGATGTAATTTTGGAATCCGCCAGTTACCGGCTGTTTAATCTATTCTAAGAATAATTCATGGATAGACATTATACTGATACATTTGGTCGTTTTTGCCTGAGTTCCACCCCAAATATTTACTGGCTGAATACTGAATACTTAATCATTCTCGGTTGGTTTGAATCAATTTTCCTAAATAATTCGCATTGGGAGCGCGATCATTGCAAACAATCAATCCATTTAATTATTGAATATTATTTTATAGTCGTAAAAACTGCGTGCTCTCCCCAAAATTTGGAGCTTTAAGTTTTTTTATGATATGGTATTTAGTTAGGTAAGGGTTTTTGGCAGAAAGTGTAATTAATAAGGTTATAATAAGAAAGTATACCCAGTGTTCGCAGTTACATACATGACGATATTAGAAAACTATGTTGGTACTAGGGGGTACACTGACAATTGTATACGAAAATTTCATCAGTGCTGTTTTGTCTTTCTTCTACTAATGGATCAAAAAAGAGGAATTTTATTTATTTATGATTTTTTTGTTTTAGGTTATTTTCTCACTGAGCTGTTGAATGAAGAAAGGCTTATTTCCTATGCTGGTATCGGAATGGTGATGACTATGTTTCTAATAAACGGTAAGGCTCTTTATAAACACATCTAGTTTGAAAAAGCTCGATGTCTACGAGATCAGTTTCGGGTCTTTTAACAGTTTCTTCCCCGGAATTGTAATAAGATAAAAAACGAAGAGTCTGACATCAAATTATTTTCAGGATTGACCCATTTCATTAACGAAAACAAGAGAATAATATTAATGACACTAAATTCATCTCATTAATTAGGAGAGTATGTACGTAGTGGCCGCATAAAGTGAAACATAATTCTCCCATGTTTTATTTTATAACATTAAAATGTTATTTTCCAGGAATGGTCTGGCCAATGGAAGGAGCTCACGATTTATTGAAAATCTGGACCAGAGCATTCCCCATAGTGGCTGCTGCTGAATCATACAACAGTATTACGTCGAGAGGCTACGACATAACCCACCGGGACGTCTACATGGGATTTGTCTCCTGTTTAATTTGGACAGCGATCTTTTCAATTGCAACTTACTGGATAACTCGACGCAACAAAAGTTCATGATCGACCTCAATATACCATACAATAATACATCGGGCAATTATAATTCGAGTACTGGTTTGCATGCGGCTACGTCAAAACAATAACCAAAACGAAAGATATTGTAAGAATCATCGGGTAGTTGCCAGAATTTTTCGTACCAATTGGACCTAATTTTAGTGGAATTTCGTTGTATACAATGTACATAATTTATTAGTAATTTTATTGATATGGTCGTGTTTTTGGATGAAATTAAATCGTTGAATATTCCTGCGTAGTATATTCTCTCGTCCGACATCTTCTTTTAGGCGAAATTATAAGAGGCTCTTTAACCAACATCAGATGTAAATATTCTTAACTTCTACTCCGACAAGGGGTGTTCTAGTTTACTGTTGAATGAATAATTTGTTATCGTACCCCTCTACCATAAACCCAAAGCTAGTTCAATCTGAACACAGTCCGCTGTACGCCGTCCTCCGTCAACACAATACTGTACGATCTAAGCTCTAAGGGAAGCAGATGACATTTTGGAAAAATCTAAATACCAAAAAATTACGATGAATACAAAAAATATGGATTCACTAAATAAAGACTTCAAATTGGCTAGAATAACAGTGCTTCTACGTCATGGCAATGGACACACGGTAAGTGGGTGTGGTCCCAGGAGCTCAATTATCTACCTCGCCTGTCCATTCTGTCGCTTTCCGTATGCTGCCCTGACAAGGTGCTTTTTAGCCCTACTTCACCCTAATGAATCCAACAGTTCGCATCTAGGGGTTGCGGGCGAGTTTTTCAATTGCAACAGGTGAGAGAATACACCTTATTTCAAATGCTTATTTATGGATTATCGTTTTTTCGACCAACTTAGAAATGTTCATTAGAATCTGAAACGACAGCCACTATGTAAAAACTTTGTTCTACGTCTGAATTGAAAACAAAATTTGATTGAATAACATTGTCGTGGTTTATCATCTGCAAATAATTTTGAAAGTACTGAATAGTCCAATTCAACTGCTGACAGAAGAACGAAAACCAGTATGTTGTCGAAATGAAAGTCACCAAATTTTTTATTTTAAGTTACATGAGTTTCTTATTATAAATAACCATTGAAGCATCTAAAATATTTTTCTACCTTAATTTACCCCGTCGATAAAAACCCACTTGGGATGTTCTCTCTGCTTGTTCCAAACATTCTAATCATTTAAGGATTGCGTGATTAGAACCGAAGTAGCGCATCAAAATACGTCCAAAGTAATTTCCAAACGAAAAAATAAAAAAAATCCTCAAAGTAAATTTAAAGGCTATATTTTTGATAGCAGGAGTTGTATTTTTAGAAATATTTCCTGTAATCAAGCTCGAAGAATTCTCAGTTTATGAGTAGCGATAAAATACCTTTTTGAACCATGTAAATTGGAAACGCAGGATGGCTGAACCAAACGATCAGCCACTGGGTCAGCGGAGAGGGACATGTGGAATACTTCGAATCGACGTGTCCCCCAAAGGTGCAAAAACACAGCTTGTGCCCATAGAAATGAAGATGCTTGACGCGAAATTTATCAACGTAAGTTATACAAATATATCTTGGAAAATTTTTCAAGCAGCGTTCAATTCTAACAGCCAATAAAAAAAAAGAAAAAAATCAATTATCAGGTGTTCATATAGGGCTTTGAAAATACGAGTGTCTCGAATTGTACAATTGAAGCTTCTGTGCCTAAAAGTAACCAGCTGCCAATGAGCCTGAATATGCTTGAGGCACCTATTCACAGTTGCACTTCATCATGGTCTCAATGTAGTCAATATCCAGAAGAATAGCCATGCTACCGTAGTTAAAATTCACTTCCATCCGTACCCGAAAAAGCCCAAAATATACGTGGATTGTATCTATAGAACTTGATAGACAATATAAATAAAATACATTTATTCATTATCATTGTCATTATATTAATAATTACTATTTTATTTATTTTTTTCATGATCCATATTAATTACTTACCTACTGAATATTAAAATCAATATATGAGTACACCTGGCAATTATTCGGTCAAGATTTATTATTACCAACTAACTAGATTGATTGATCGCTCATGGGTTCCATTGAAGGTTCCCTGCACTACCAAATAACGAGTAGACTACGAATTTTTCATCCAAGTTAAAAGCCAAAACCCACATGACCCTGCTGACTGCCGAAAGGTAGGTTTTCGCTGTTTAATTCCATTATAGTGCCACCAAACAGACGCTTCCTCGACTGCCCTAGTTGAGGAAAATGGCGTGTACGCATTCTTACAACCTCCTGCCCAATATTTTCTTCTCCTTCTACTCCACAATTCACGAAGCGAAAGAGAAGTTGTTTCATTTCTTAAATAACCTGCCCCTTTTTTCATTTACTACATCGGGTCACGTCACATCACTTTGGTCCACGGCCTTTTTTTTACTGAAATAGACGACCTGAAGCTCAATGACCTACTGGCACATATTAGTTTGTAAAAAAACACATAAAGCACCCACTTTAAATTACGTAGCTCATCTTTCATGGGGAGGGGTGCTCGAGAATAAAAGAGGGAGGAGAGCTTCAAGAATGTATTATTTGTTTTAAGAAACGACGCAATTTATTGTACATAAAATTGGTGTCAACCTAAAAAGGAGAATTATAATAACGGCATCATTTTTGATTTAAAAATAAATTTTGAAAATTTTTACTTCTACACTACGAGTCAGCTTAACAGAGCTGTGTTCTCACAATGTGTATCATGAGTAAATCCAAATATATTGTGCCTTGTTGATATTAAACTAGGTTCGCATATAATTGAATTCATTTCAATGATATTTCCATTACAGGAAAAAGCACAAAATCCCACCATACTACTTTTTTATTTACCTTCTGGAGTTCAAGTGAAACAAGTTCTTCTCCAAGGTCTTGTTTATAGAATAAACATCACTAAAAGCTGCTGAGTTGAGGAGGATTCTTTTCGCGTGGCATTGCGGGTACATCAACCATGATATATTTATCCACAGTGTGAGAGGGAGATAATCGATGCGACTCATTTTCCGATTCATTATTTGTTTGATGATATTTTATTGTACATAAATATAAGCTCTGTGGATGTTCTGCAGCTCTTTCCCTGCTAACACTCGCGGCCTGCAGGATTTTCCCATCAATTATTCTTCCATCGATAGAGATGGAGTGAGTGCCTGATGAGTAATCTAATGAGTCGGTTGATCGGCAAAAGGATTTTAAAAAATGGCTCACAAATTTTGTATGATTTTCTTAAATCAAGAAATGTTGGATTCTATCCATTCAGTTCGATGATTTCCAGGCTTTGAAAGTCTTACAAAATGTATAGACACCGAACAAACCTCTCAAAACGGAGTATTGATTTGCCAACGAAATGGAGAATCCAAAAAACGTTTTAAAATCGAATCGAGCGGCCAAAGACGATTTAGGCGAAAATTTCCACAGCCGAAGAGCACAAAATGAAATTCTACATGATGCGTGTTTCCAATTTTTCTGAAACTTGATTACTCTGATGGGATTCATTCATTAAGTTCTTCCATTTGGCCTTCAACTCGACGACTCGTTAGATGAACAGGAAAGGGCTAAACCTGAGCAGAAGGACCCCGCCTTCCTGAATCACGGACACGAAGAGTTTCACTCCAATCCCTTAGCTGCTAGTTGGCGTGCTAGAATTCAGCAGTGCCACGTGACCCTCACAACTGCTAGCACTATTAGTTCACAAGAGACGCTACCCCAGTTGTCCCAAGGGGACTGTCGTGGTTGTTGTAACAATACGATAGAGATGGTACGTTGTTCATATCTACCATTTTATTAGGAAAAAATTTTTTAGTTCGCCACCGAAGCACAAATCCTGATTACAGTACAAGATCAAGGAAGACACATG
The DNA here is from genome assembly GCA_037159825.1 of Tupiocoris notatus. Classification (NCBI taxonomy): domain Eukaryota; kingdom Metazoa; phylum Arthropoda; class Insecta; order Hemiptera; family Miridae; genus Tupiocoris; species Tupiocoris notatus. Next base: position 729,039 of record JASJUZ010000284.1, read on the forward strand.
AGGAAGGACATTATAGGGAAGTCATATTGGATTGGGACCGTGTTGAAATCGTGATAAATGATACAGATGTTTTAGTAAAAAAAATCATTTAGCTCCCGGTGGATTTCGTAATAACCTAAACGTCAGTATTTTCATTTTCAACCCAAGCGCTATCATTAATTTGTAATCCTCAGGAATATATAAATTAGTTTGGGGGGGGGGGGGTATTTTAGGTGATACATAATAAACATACTCATAAAGAACCATTCGTCACCAAAGAATACACATTTACTAATTAAAAACACATATAATAATAAATTAGCTTAAACGTTTTTCTCTACAGCCTAAAGCCTGTCTATTTTATAGGTTAAGTTTTTTTTTTGTTTTTTTTTTTTTTTTCTACAAAGATGAAGGGTTCCCATCACCACATCTCTCGTCTCGCTTTTTGTATAATGTGTATTACTTGCATGGTTTTCTTTCACCATTTTTCCGTTTGTATATAAAGTATTGAATTTGTATCACGCTTTGAATTTTAAGTTTCGAAAATTTTAAAATCACATCTTTCTTGAAAAAATTGTTTTTTTGCATACTCAAATGTTTCATGTTTCCGGTTGCGGAGTATTAAATAGTATTTCTCCTCAAAAAAGTAAAGGGTGCAGGAAAGACATGAAAAATAATAGGAGCCATTATCACAAGAAGGAGTACATACAATCATGATTAGCTACCGAAATTTTCTTATCACCGACCAGCTATCTGATGTTTCTTTTACTAACCAGACAAGATTTTGGTTGTAACTCCATTGTGTTCAAAACCATCCAATAACAAAGACAAAACAAACATAAAACAGAACCATCCAATATAATCATCGTAAAAAACCACCGAAAACCATCCTAACCCACTAAAAAAATTAATAACCCATCCTATTGGTGGATAAAACCATCCAATTTCCACGAGAACCATCAATTACGTTATCTTGACGGCGGCTGTTGCAGAAATGATGGTCTACTCCTTTACAACGAATTTTGGTCGTCTAATGGTCTTATAATTACCGTGGAGGTATTGCGTGGGCTTAGTTCCTCGAATTTCGGCCGGCTTGCTCCGTTATCAGAAGATCACATTCATTCTAAATTAATGAGAAATAATGTTCTCTTGCATCAGGTTACGAAGTTCATTCCTTTTCTTCGAGAGTATTTATGAGCTCGATGAACCGATACAAGTCCCTTATCCAATTGTAGAGAAATCTCTTTCGAGTCTTCTTGATTTCCAACGAGTGCCATTACATGACAAAGCAATACTTGAATGATCCGAAAGACCCAAAAATCGGTAATCCAGAATGATCACTATTTGGAGTCGGCGCCTGTATTATAATGTCTTACAAAGGCCAATAGAATCTGAATTTGCAAGATTCGCCCTGAGGATGCCCAAATGGTCAAAAGTGTTCGGCCAGCAAAAATAATGATTCGGAGAATGGGTAGCCTGGTCTTTCTTCCACTCACTTCGTCAGGATATCAACAAACGTGACGACAAAGAAAAGAAAACATTTTTGTTTTGTTCGCTATATATATATTAATATTGTTATATATGTCCAGGTGGTGTGAGGGGGAGAAAAATCAGATGACTCATTCTCTGGTTCTTTAATTGCTGGTCGAGCACTTTCGCCCGTTCGGGTATCCTCATCCGACGTGGAGCTATAGGGTCCATAGAACGGGTGAAAGTGCTCGGCCAGCAAATGAAGAATCGGAGAATCAGTCGCTTAGTTTTTCTCCCCCCCCCCCCGGACATCAAAGAAAGCGACGACAAGGAAAAGAATAATGTTATAGTTAACACATGTATAGGGATTATTTTAAATACTTCTATACAAAATTGACTTATTTTGTAAGGGGGAACCAGTCTCGCCTCAGCCTTCAGTCGACCGTCTATCAGTGACTTTTGCAAATGAAACACCGATTTCTGATAGTTCGGCTAAATCTCCAGCCAAAGGCCAAGATATCGCCACAAACGAGAAAGTCAGATTCTACGCTGACCCAATCATTGAACAAGGTACGTCATGTTAACCGCAGTTCAGGAAGATAAAAAAAATCGCTTCCTTTCTTTCATCAAGTTGAGTCGCCTCACCTATTTTCCAACACCGTACTGACTTCTGATCAGTAGATGACTGAACTATTTATGAGAGTAGACCCAATTCAAATAGAAGAGTTTATCACGCAAACTGTTATACTAACGTAAATCAGGACTTTTGCCCTTACTTCGATTTCTCACCATTTGGGTATTTTTATCCATGAGTAGTTATTAAACCAATCAGACATTTTCCCCTCATTAGATTTGTGACAAACATCCTTTGGAAATGACCCAATTCAGAAAATAATTGATTTTTCCCAATTGGCCAAGTACCTTAAAACCCAAATTATCTCGTGTGGATATTTTTTCATACATCGCTATCCATTAGATTGACGGATTGGACTAGGAAGCCAGCGGACTTAACTGGACTCAAAGTGGAGTGTAGCAATAATTCAAAAGATAAAACGTTGCTCGTGACGTCGTCTGGGCATGGAATGTTTGGAATCGACGCCTCTTGAATAAACAAAGACTTCACGTTTTACAATTTGTGTGAATTTCGAACTGGTAGGTAGTTGTTGCGGAAAATTCCTTGTCAATTCCTGTCCCCCAACCTCTGCGTCAATGAGGATTCTAATTGGATGCAATACAAACTTAATGCGACGAGAATTTGTGTGACCCTGGCTTTGAAAAACAATCGTTGTTATATTCAATTTTACTTAAAGTCAGAATGCGAAGTATAACTTTTTAAAATTTGTTGAGAGCAGATGCAATTGAGAAAGCTCTACCAGCGGAAGAGGACGATGAAGAATATTCGGCCAGCGTCAGCGCCATCATGAGCCGTTCTGCGAGTACGCGAAGAAGCGGTCGACGAAAAAGTGTTGGAGGAGCCCATGGTCGCCGGCCATCCTCTCCTTTTTCACACGACATCGACGGAAATGGTCTTCGGAGACGTTCATCTGCATTTACTACCAGTTCAGCCGAGTGAGCTGAACAGAAAAATTCAGTTAATGATAAATGTTTGGTGCCAGTTGTAGTACTTCCTTTCTGAACCGTGACATATGAATCGAAACTGAACTTATTGTTCAATGACATTGTGCTTAGACCCATACATATTATATTTTACGAATCATAGGTCTGGATTATCAACGGCTGAAGAGAACACGGCTCAGGAGATGATTTTCCACAAAATGAAAATCCACAAGGAAGTACTCAGTCAGATAAAGTACCAACCATGGCCAATGAGGAAAAAAGTTAGTAAGCCGTCGAATATGCATTATTTCATGTGGTTCGAGATTGAGAAATTTGGCATGTAAGAAAGGCCAATAAGAATGGAAATTGATCAAACAACAAATTTCATAAAATGCTACTCCAGATAGATTTAAAAAAAAAATACTGATTCGATGAATAGTTTTTAAGTAGCCAAAAACCACATTTCAAGTGAGGACAATCCAAACAGTTAGAACCGACCATAATATTGGTCCAACGTCATCTGCTGTCTCAACTGTCACGTCATTATTACTGCACTAATATTAATAAAACGCACTCAATTTAAGATCAGATTGGTACAAACAGCCAAGGCTTACATCAAACGTCACGAGGGAGCGTTACATGAGCGTTTGGCACAGAAAAAGAGCACAAAAGATGTTATGGAACATGTTAACATCATACTAATTAATGTAAGTAAATGACTTGAATGTAAAGTGCAAACAAATTTCAATTACAAAGTACCTATGACATTTTCACTAATTATTTTCATCTTTTAGCAATGGCACAGATTCAAACGGGAAGTAGCCAATTTGTCGAACACTATAATCCCTTGGGAGAAACGGATCAAGCAAATCGAATCGCATTTTGGTTCTGCAGTAGCATCCTATTTCACTTTTCTACGATGGCTATTTTGGGTCAACCTTGTCTCAGCAATGGCTCTCGTCCTTTTCGTAGCACTCCCCGAAGTAAGACTAACCCCAAGAGGATTTTTTGTCAAGTAGAGTTAGCAGTATTTTCATTTCTCTGATTGTGTTCCGAAAGTGATTAAGATCTTGCTTTCAAAACGCTGCCTTTTCCTAACCATAAAAAAGTATTTTGCTTAACAACTGTCATACATTTAGATGGGTTAATATGAGATTTTTTCAACTTAGAGGGAAAACAAATATTTTATTAAATTATATCATTTTCTCGTTAAGCTGCTGCTTAGTAGTACCAAGAACTCGGGTGAGAGAAAAGAGCTACTCCCAGAGGAGGAACGGACAGCAACAAACCTCGTCACCCTGTGGAATTTTCAGGTAATGTTTCTTTTTTTTTAGCACCGCTTTTTAGATTGGGATCTGTATTAGCTCCTTATGAAAATATTGTTGTTGATTTAAAGAAACTAATTCAGAGAATCACCTACGTCGTATAATTACCCAAAAAAAGGATTGGAACTTACCCAATAAAATGATCGAGCTTTTGTAAAACGATGTAACTTTTTGTAATTTCACTTAATTCAGCATCGAGAATAATCTCAGTTTTAAACTACAAACACATTACGGTAGAGTTGGTAATTGTATAAAGTAACAATGATTAATTTCAATCTCAAAAAACGATTTCAGGGAAGGCTTAAATACTCACCATTTTTCTACGGCTATTATATGTCTGAAGAAGAGGAGGATAATGATGGAAAACATTTTCGATTAAGGTTGCCCACAGCCTATTTTATAACTGGAGTGGGAGTTTACATCTACAGCTTCATCGCCGTACTTCGCAAGTATATTACCTACCTAGTATATCGATAAAACTGACCTGGGTACTTCTACCGAACGAAATATTATCAACATAATTATTCTATTTAATTTGATCAAACGACTCAATTTACAACCCTTGTTGCAGGATGGCCGAAAATTCAAGGCAAAGTAAACTTTCAGAAAAAGAGGATGAATGCGTTTTTTCATGGAAGATATTTACTGCTTGGGACTATATGATAGGCAATCCGGAAACAGCCTACAATCGAACAGCTTCGATCATTTTGGGATTCAAGGAAGTTCTTTTGGAAGAGGCCGAAAAGAACAGAGAAGATGGACGGAAGTGAGCGGCAAATAATAATTCGATTGCACGTTGGTTTTTTTCATTGTAATTGGAGCACCGCGTCCTAGCAATAAGGCTTGTTGAAAGCAAAGCTGTGGATGAGTAGCACATCCTAGTGGATCCCAGCAATCCAGATGGAAGATGCGGCAACGTGTCAAGGAATAGTCGAGTACAAGTCCTAAAATACTGAAGATTCTGCTTTGAAAATAATTTAATTTGATTTGTCTTTGGGAATGGATCATTTTTTGCTTGATTTTATGAGGATACCGTTTTTCCTACACCTATTGTTACAGATCTTTATTTTCCTGTTAGTTGATGGTTTTAGACGGTTTGTAACTACTCCAAATTGCTTCGTGCCTGAGGGTCGATCGATTCACCGAATTTGCTGTCTCTTCTAAGTAGAGTCTGTACTCAACATATTCTCAATTTTCAAACTAATCCGGCTTTCTGACTATACCTATTTTTCAGTTGGAAAATGACAGTGCTAAGAACACTAGCACATTTCATTGTTGTCTGCCTGATAGTTACATCAGTGTACGTCGTGGTCAAAGTGGTCAGGCGGTCACTGGATCCCGAAGTGGACAACTGGCTAGGCCAATCTGAAGTCACACTAGTATTTACAATCATCGGTTTCATATATCCAATTCTATTCGACGCTATCGGATACATGGAACGCTACCATCCGAGAAAAGCGCTTAGAATGCAGTTGGCCAGGTAGGCGACGAACAAGCTAAATAATATCGGCTAGGTTCCGAAATCCATAAAAAACATTGTGTAAATTATTTCCACAAACAAAAAATATAATACTCATTTTTCATGAAAAATCGTTCAGATTTTGCCTTTTATCGCAACTATTAAGCCAACGCTTAACACATGTTTTTTATTCTTGTTTTATGATGCCTTTTTATCTTCATGGGAGCACAACGCGCCATTTTATTGGACTCGTTTTTAAATAGTTGTGAAAGCTTTCCTATATTTAGGAATTCAATACATTCTTCAACAATTTTTCGGAGCGTTGTGAAAACTATAAAATGTTAAAATCTTAGATAAAAATGAGGTCATATTCGATGTTGAACTTTAACCAATAGATTATCCATTTTGGTATATTATTCTATAATAAACCATTGTAATCGCCCATGAAAAATTGTTTTGAAAAAATTGATGGTTTACGTTTTAAGGCATATTTAATCCGAATTTCCAATTAAAAAGATTCTGTCCGTCCGCCGTCAACATTTTTCCGACAAACTATGAAACCTGAATTTTTGAAATTTCCACCAAATATCAATGGTGGCCTGTCAACGGCTCAATTCGTTAATCAAATCGCTACCTCAATTTCAAGACTTTTTTTGGGGGAGTTTTTCAGGAGGAGAAAATGCGTATTTTTCAAGGTTTTTCTGATTTATCAATAAATGGTGTTTTTTGTAATTATACACAATGATTCGCATACCTTAATTTTCCAGAATCATGGTGCTCAACTTGCTGAATTTACATTCATTTATCTTCGCCACATTTTCACAAATTCATCGCATGGTAAGCCCTCTTTTGAAAAAATATCGTACTTAGATAGTAATTTACACTAAGTCTGAGATTTTCCAAAAATTCTTACAGTCTGAAAAATCAGAAGCGCTGAAGCCGAACGTGAGCCGAGTTTTGACTGGTTCCGTTCCTACAACACCGACGACAGCTGAACCAACTTCGTTTTCATCGACGACAAACTTGCCAGAAAATTGTTTCAAATTTTACGTCGACTGTAATTCGGCACCTACGATTTCCTCACTCGGACTGGCTACTTTACTTGTAACGAATTTATCAACTACGGTGCCAGGCAATGGAGTTGACAACGGTTTGGCCTACACCCCAGATAGTCTCTTGACTAACATCAGCACGGAACTGCCTTCAAAAATTAACGCGACGGAAATTATGCATTTCAACACTTCTTTTGAAGATGAAATTTCCATTACACAGAAAGAGGTTGACGAATTTTGGAGAGAAATAGAGAACTCCACTGCAGCTTACAACCATACAACTTGGACCGAGTCAAACCTTACTTCAATATGGCCTTATACGTTCCTATTTTCGAATTTTTCCTTGACCAATGCTAACAACACGTTTACAGTTAAGGAAGGAACTATTGTATCTGAACGAAATCATGACAATATAAGTTCCACAATGGCTTCCTTTTATGGAGAGTCATCAAGACCTCTTTCCCTTAGCAATGATAGCAAAGTACCCGGAAATATTGATAACAAAGACGAATCCGATTGTTTTGTAATTCGATGTCATGGATCGAATGTAACGATTTTCACCCCTCGAGGTTCAACTGTAACGCTCGTGAATCGTACCAACTCTTCAGTGACAGGTAATTTATTATTATCAAAATCGACCCCTTCTTGACAAAGTGCTTGAAGTTTGATCTTGTTTGACTGCAGCTGATCAACCTTCGTTCGTAAATATCATAAGACGCGGATTGAAAGGTCCTTTTTCTGATTGATTTCAGTCGCTTACCAAGAGCCCGACGCTCCAGTAAAGGACATGTCCACTCAAACGGAAAAAATGGATCTCAAAACAAGAAAAGAATTGAGAGACCTGTGTTGGGAAACAATGTTTGGACAGGAGCTAGTCAAACTCACCGTGATGGACTTAGTAAGTGAGTTTAGTGAGGAATGCTGCAGCAAAACTTCGATACAAAGAAGCCAGGAGCCCCACCGGTTGCTTGCTAGTGTGGTTTCTTCTACTTCCCACAATGTATTACGATGGGCAGGTTTAGAAATGGTGAAATAGTGAAGCAGTTTGTGGTGAGACAGCTGATTTCATACCGCGGTGTGCAGATGGTCCAACAGCTCATTTACAATCTTACACGAACCAACAATTGTAGTTAATAGATGAAATATAAATGGTTTTTAGGTGGCTACAGTTTCTTCAATCCTCATGATGGACTTCTTTAGAGCAATTTTTGTTCGAGTAATGAACCACTGCTGGTGCTGGGATTTGGAAAAAACGTTCCCGCTCTATGGTGATTTCAAAATAGCTGAAAACATCTTGCATCTGGTGAATAATCAGGGAATGGTGTGGATGGGAATGTTCTTCTCACCACTTCTACCACTTATCAACATCATCAAACTCATCATCATTCTTTATATGAGGTAATTAAACTTCTGGAAACGAGGCCACTCACATACCGCAAATACCCTAGAGCTCCATTTAAGCATTACTTTTGAACATGTTTCAGATCATGGGCAGTGATGACTTGCAACGTGCCCCATGAAGTGGTTTTTAAGGCATCTCGATCAAACAACTTCTACTTTGCATTACTTCTTACAATGCTCTTCCTCTGTGTCCTACCAGTTAGCTACGCCATTGTTTGGATTCAGCCATCTTGGCACTGTGGACCCTTTTCAAACTACAGGCACATCTACCATTTGTTTACAAGCAGTTTAAAAAAGGTTGGAGCAGTAGCATCATTACTGATTTTGCTTTAGTACTCATAAACTCAATTCACCCAATCAAATAGGTACGAAAAATGATGAGTGGAAATGCATTTCTGATTCTAGGTCATACCCAAGACATTACACAAGACACTGGACTACATTGCATCCCCAGGCATTGTTATCCCGCTCTTGATGCTTCTTGTACTGATCATCTACTATCTCATTTCCCTGACAAACGCTCTAAGGGAAGCTAACAATGACTTGAAAGTAAGCCAGTTGTGTTTAAAGGAGTTTGCGAGAAATAACACTTGGTTTATTAAACTTATTATTAAATTTATTAAACGTTAAGTTTAATTAATTTATCAAAATTATTACTTCTATAGAAATGTGCACGCATGGCTTTTTTGCGCTACTGAAAAGGTTGTCACAGTTTCCTATTCAAACCTGCCATGCTTCATAATGGATTGACGGTTAGGAGATCAGAACATTTATTCTTCAGCTATGATCGTCTTGAATCAACGTCTTGATTATTATGGTGATTAGCTCACCAGATTAGCCATCCTAATAGTGATATAGTATACTCTTGCAGCCAAGTATATAGTCTCCTTTGTGACTGATGATAGTTAGAAATACGTTGCAACAACATTTCAACTTGATTTATTTTACTTTTTGAGTTTGTAACATTTCTCCTCAACAGTAGTAGGAACAATTAATAAAATCTTTGAGGACAACCACAAGCGACAAGAAAAACACTGGATTTGAAACAGGTAGGTAAAGTAGGACGATCAATTGCTACCATAGACTTCTATCGTGCCAACTGAGTGATCAGAGAAGCACACATCTCGAAGAATTCCATCGTCCGATGGCCTGTGCTTTGTTGGTATGATACTATGTCAGCAGTATCGACAGGAACAGGCTCCTCTTCGTTAGTGAGTGATTTAAAATCCAAAAGGTAACTTTTGTAGTCCAACTGGTACAGCTGTAGCGACATTTTGCAGTATTCATCCTCAGAATCCGAACGACGCGAGCGAACTCGAACATGGTAGGGGTTGATCACTTTCCACTCAAAGTCCAATGTTTTCATAGCTCGGTAAACCTGAGAACCAATGGAATGAAATGTTGAAGAGCCTAGCCAAGTGTGTGAAAAGAAGCCTAGTGGCTGAAATCAACAAGTTATTGCAAGTTGTGGTAGTTTAGTTAGTTAGTTTATCAAGGGGCCTTATCAGAAGCTGTCAGATATGAGTAATGATAGATGAGGATAAAAATGAAAATTTTGTAGTTAAGGATTGTGTAGGATGATGAGAAGTGCATTAACTAAAACTTGCTAAATAATTTGCCCCAAATTTCAAAAGATATAAGATAGAAAAGTGCTGAATAATTTTAAAAAGAAAAATGTGGTTGGAGCCCCAATAAGTCCAAAAACAATGTCCAATTTGATAAGCAAATAATCCTTTTCACTGGACCCGCATTAGACATTATCAAAGTAGGGAATGCATTGATACTCACTTCATTCATTATATCAACAGGTTTGCTTTGCGAGCGGATACCCAAATGCCACTTGGCCCTCTTGACTGGTGGTCTCCCAGTTTCAGGCCCTGGAGTGCCATCTTTGTTAAGCGAGGTTAAAGCTTTGTCCCGTACTGACTGTGCAATCCGCTCCGGATGAGGCTTGACAGGGCTCTGTATGAACTGGTTGGGGCTCAAAGTTACAGGTGGAGGACTGCCAGCTACATAGAAATCTTTCAGTTCAGCTTTTGCAGCCTCATCAGCAATGCGCTTGTTATCAATAATCAAGTGGTACGCAATGCTAAGCTGGTCATGAGCGTCACCTACAACATAATTGAGGCAATAAACATTAACTGAATTACTAAGCTACATATTTCATGACGCTCCAGATGCCTGATTGCACAGGTAGCGTCCGCATTTTTTATTCTGATAAATTAATGGTGAGTAATGACTTTCAAAATACACTGCCACAAATTTCCAAACAGTTTGTCTGAAGATTACTTCACCTGACAGAAGGGCATTGTGGACTTCCTCTTCTGAGACGCCAAACTTATTGCACACCTCGTCAACAGCTTCGGTGTCAATGACTGATGAGTCCTGTTCAACAGGCGATGGAAATAAATATGCGGGCAGATCTTTCTGAAACCATTCATGCTTCTTGATGTCCTCTATTGTGGCCCTTTTCATTGGATCGATCTGAAGCATGTGGCACAGCAGGTTGACCACACCTTTCTTCAAATAGTCTGGTATAGGAAATAGGCCAGATTTGATTTTTCTGAACAAAGTTGGCACATGTTCGTCATCAAATGGAAGCGTCCCACAAAGCAGAGCGTACAGAATGACACCGCATGACCAGATGTCCACTTCTGGCCCAGCATAAAGTTTGCCTGAAATAACCTGTAAAATCCAAGGCAATTTTCAGAATGAAAGCATCATCTTTAATTTAACACAATTTGGAGTGACACAGCCATCGTCTTAATTCCAATCCATTAAAACCTTTTTTTTTTTTTTTCTTTTTTTTTACTAGGTAACTGAACAAGAATGAATGAAGGAGGGCGTCTTTGCTTACGAGCAGCGACTCTCCCACCTTATTTCATGGTCACTGTGGACACCGCGCCCTACTAGTGATCTATTGTAACCGCTACTCGTTTGGGAATGCTATGCTAAGCGAAAGCCAACAGGTCACAGTCCCTAATGAGTGATCAGCAGACCCTCTCGATGTGAACAGCTATATTCCATCTAAAAGAGGTCAGATCCCAAAGTTCCAATGCTAGAGGTGTCCCCTCCCCTAGCTCCCGTGACGTTTTCCCAGCACCTCTTTTTAATTTTTGCTCAGAAGCTCGGTAGCTGGCCTCTCCAGAACGGCCCTTGGCCTTTAGAGTTGAAAAGACGGCAGGCAAACTCCCCCCTCCACCAGGCCTTAACTGTTTCAACCACGTAAGCTGGCCAATTGAAGTTTACTTCAAATCAAATTTCAAACATCTAATATGCATAAAGAATCCATATTTGTGGTAGTAACTTAAAGTATTTAACCTGTAAACGTTTGACTTCCGAGTAAAAATGTAGCAAATTCAAAAATAATTTGTGAGAAAAAAAACTGAAAATATTCTTAAACAAAGAATGACCTCGAGTAGCAAGTTACTGAAACCACTTGACATCGCAGTTTTCGCCTTCTTCTTGGCTTGCACATTCCTAAGCTCACCGTTGGTAGATAATCAATTTTATGATTCGAAAATTGTTCACGGTTTACATTATTATAGACATCGATTAGTGAATTTTCGCAGGCTTTTGAAGAGCATAAGTTCAATAACTACAACGTGGAATTAATTATGGGATCATAATAATGGAATTCAATTTCTTATCAATTGCTTGAGATATATTTTAATATTTTCTATTTTATCAATCATTTGGGAAAAGCGTGGACTCGGACTGGAAAAGCGATGACTTTAATTTTTGGGAAATTTTGAAAACTTATGGCTCTATGTAAGTAATTGCTCAACTGCTTCCAAGTACCTAGGTAGGTACTTGAAAAGTTGGCCGAGGAATGTAGTTCCATAGACACGTGCCGTAACATCCGGCAACGCTAAAAAATTAGTCAGGGTTGATAATTAAGTTTTTGCTACCGCTCTGCTCCCCTTTTCGTAGCTACAGGTGGGTAACGCAGATTTTTGCTTTGTTCATAAGTTAAAATGCGATAGTTATAGATGTGAATGACTGAAAATGGCCTGACGTTGTAATTAATTGAAATTATTCAAATTTAAAATGCAGGCAACAGCAATTTAGTGGATTTTATGTTTGTTGATAGGCGGGAACGTTTCATGATCGCACTTCATGTGTTGCCAGAATCGATTTGTTCTTGCATGTAGAATTAACTAGGAAGCCGTTCCTATATCTTAAAACCAGAAAAGTCAATATAAATTGTGCCGGTTTAAAAGTAAATAATGTTAGCGTACCTCAGGAGCTGCGTAGTTTGGCGAGCCACAGGACGTCCGTAGGAATTCGCCGTCCATCATCATGTTTGACAGGCCGAAATCGGCGATTTTAACATGCAAATTATGGTCCAAAAGGAGGTTTTCAGGTTTAAGGTCGCGATGGACGATCATGTGCCTATGGCAATAGTCAACGCCGGAAATGATCTGCTGAAAAAAACGCCTAGCCTCGTGCTCCTTCAGTTTTCCATGTTTCACGATGTAATCGAATAATTCACCACCTGATACGTATTCCATGATCATAAAAATGTCCGTGGGCGTACTGATCACCTGGTACAGCTTGATAATATGGGGATGTCTGAACAGTTTTAAATTTTGGATTTCACGGCGAATTTTACCGACGACATCGAGGCTTTTGATTTTCTCGCGGTTGAGAATTTTCACGGCCACCTTGTGCCTGGTGATTTGATGCTCGCCTATTTTCACTTTTCCAAACGTACCCACACCCAATGTCTGTCCAAGAATGTAATGCCCGATTTTCACTATCGGCTGAATAGCAGGTGCTTGTCCTTTGTCCGTCATGTTTAGTGTAAAAATAACGACGTACGCGGAAGAAAAATTAATTGAGAACGTCCTCAATTAACAAGCAACGTGCTAACTACGATTCAGCAGAAACCAAACACACCATAGTTGCCGAAGATTTTTATAGAATTTGTCACCTCACTAATTTCATTTCAACACATCAATTTCAACTTCTAATAATCGAGAAGATAATTCTAAGAAAAACAGTCGGATGGCTCATTAGCTTGACAACTGAGTTTTTTCTTAGGAAATTGAAGTGAGTAACCTTCGAAACGAAGAACGGCCAGAACAGCCAACAAAGAATACCAAATATCCCGCAAAATTCCTTTTGTTCCCTTCACTTTTCCAAGTTGATGCTAATCATCGATGATTAGACTAGGTACACAAGATAAAATAATGTTGAAGTAAACATTACGAACCGCGTCTCATTGCAAGAAAAATACTCTCTTGTTCTTCAACCAGTATTTTTAATTTTTGACATTGTTATTTTCTTCAGGAGTGCGTTATAAACTGAAGTATATCTCATTTATAAGTTTTACCCAACGCTTATAGAGAACACTCATAAATAATTAAATATAAATAATTTCAACCTTGTCTATAATTTCAGAGGATATTTTATCAATCTAGTACGACGGAAAATTAGTGATCAAATTTTGCCACTTGGATATGTTCGCGTGCTGTTAGTCCATTAATGTGGTATTACTCACTTCCCAACAATTTTCATGTGAATTGCCTCTTGAAGAATTGAGTTTTTATGGAAATTGTGAAAAAGTTGAATGTGAATTACTAGAGAAATTTCCCTACAAAAGGGGTCAGTTTCTTTTCGGGATGCCTGCAATGAAGTAACCTTCAAGCTGTGGCTTACGTGAGGATAGCTTGCGCATGGCCGTCATCTTTCATTGGCCAACGGAAGGCCCCACCCCATCTCCTAAATCGTCTATCCACTATCGATTAGAATACATCGATAGAATAATACGTGATTGCCCCAGCCAAACATACAGCCAGGATCATTAGGAATATCTAGGTATGTGTGCATTAGGGTGACAATTTTGCTTACTGTGTCATCAATTCCAAAATTGGTTGCTATTTTTTTAAAAATATATTATATATGTAAATATCCGAGAAAACGGATAAATCATTCAACCTAAGAAATGGAAGGCCTGTTTTACTTTTTCTACCTCTTACCGTACTTAGTATATTTTACATAAATTTTACAAAGTTACATCTTTTTGATGGTCCCTTAATATTTAAACATCTAAAGCTTCACGTGACATTTCGAATAGCATGAATACCGTGAAATTTTCCTTTGTGTGATTAATAAATTATTATAAACAGTAAAATTAATTCGGCATACTATGGGTAGCCCAATTTCAAAGAATTGCACGCGATAGGTAGCAAGAACAAGTGTCCCGAACCGTTAACAAATGAACAATTTTTGATAAATTACCTAACCCAATAAATATTATTGTTAAGGCTTTCATTACATTTTGCGTGGACTTCTGATGTGCTTGCACTAAACCTATATAAATGTTGGTTTGGCGAATTTAACAAAGACACAGGCACATTGTTTGGGGACCTAGTATTGAAAACAAAAAATATTAGAAAATGCAGCACGAGATGGCCTTGCCATAGGGTCCAAAGGCTGTGGAATAAATTACTTGAGAATGAGTCGCCTGGTTTTTCTCACCCTCACAACCGATGAACATCAAAATATGCAACGACAAGAAAAAGAAAAAAAGTAAAATAAAAAAATGTTCTTTTCACATTCAGATTCAATTGCGGCGAGAAAGGACGGAAGAAAGACGTAAGGTGTTTCAGCTGGCAGACAAGCGTCGTCGAGGTACTGATTTTTCTGATTCGAATTTCAACAAATGGAACAAGCTTTTGGAATCGGTACCAGAAGGGAAAATCTCCAGAGAGAACTCCGAGCAGAAATCTGAAAAGCATGACAGCAGTACTTCAAGCAAGAAAGGTTAATGTATAAAATCGGTTAATTGCAAATTAACCGATGTTGTATAATTTATTGATAGCATAAGCTGCAAGATGTGTAAATCTACCATATATAAATGTCTGACGCGTGTTCACTGTTTCTTATGCTAGTGGTAAACTTGTTTTCAGGCATATTTCGAAGGTTGTTGAAAAAGGCCTCTAAATCTTCCAACAACTCTGAAGAAGGTGTTCCTCAATTGGAGGAAGACATTGGACACGAACACCGAAAGAATCATCATCATGATGAAATAGAACTCAAAAATGAGAAACGCGGCTGTAATGAAGAAGACAATTGGGGGAAAACTGAGGAAGTAGACGGTCTAAGCAGCCACCATGAGTCAAATATCAAGAGGCTGAGAGAAGATTCCATTACCTCGTCCGTTTGGTTTACTGACCACATACCCGAAATAAAAATCGTGGAAACTGGAGGTGATTGTCGATTTGCTAGTTCAAACATTTTATTGGATCGTATTGGTGTTCTCAAGCCGATACAGTTTGTTTTGATGTATCATCTGCGGCCGATTTTGAAATTCGTCCGTCATCGAAAATATCAGAAAAAATTTGTAAGCCTACTCCGATGACTGATGAGATTTAGCAGATCTTATTTTTAAGCTTAGAATAATAATTATCTAGGTGTGTTGTAAGTATATAATATGTTTGTGTATATTTATCATAAGAATATTGATCGTGTTGTGAACATTACTCAGTACCCCAAGTGAGAAAAACACGAATGAGTCTGAAATAAACTGTGAATTAAATTATTTGTTAATATCGTGAACCCCCCACAGTCGCTTGGTAAATTTGTCACATCGGATCTTTTCATCTGCCTATGAGAAATAATTATTTGTTCAAGAAATTCGTAATATATCGTATGCTAATTGTTCATATTTGCAGGCGATGGTGGACAGATTGCATCTGGATCAAAGTCGAGCAGCGTCGATACTGTCGTTGCAGTTGGAATCGAGGATGGAGTTGGCAGAAAACGACAAAAAGCTCCGCTGGCTCGCAGCAAACTTAACAGTGACGATTTGACTGAAACTAGATCAGATTCTAACTCAGAAACTAGCTATCAGGACATACCAGAGTCAATCAGAAAAATTCACAGCTTGACTAACGTTTCAGACTCATAGGGCACGTCCGAAATGCCCGTTGTTTGCTGTGTTGAATTGCCGTCGTTGTGTTTTTTACTTTGATGGAGGAATTACCTGAGCAGGTGGATTTACCAGGTACATAAGCAAAGTAACTAGCAACAGAAAACTAACAATAGTAACGTTTTTGCTGGTAACATTCCTTGTTGGCTTGATAATGGCTAAAATCAACTATTTTTTTGGTGAAAAAAAAATAAATAAAAATGACGCGTCAGCGTCTCATTTCTAAAGGGTATCTTAAACTTATTTGAGCTGAAGGATTTGAAAATTTTTGGTTTGGACTTGGAACTTAACATGATTATTCTCTTTCTCTTGATATAAGTCTCTAAGTAAAACTCTCTCTGTCAATGTATTTGTGTCGTGTTTTGGTGTCTGCGTAGAATATCATTTACAATCGCTTTCATGAATTTTTATCAGTTCGTTGATTCATAATTCACTGGCAAGATTTATAGCTGGATCAAGTTAATACACTCTGAGCAGTAAGTTGCTTCCCCGCAACCATAACCTTAAATAGCCGTAATTTTATACAGATTTTGCCCCTAACCTATCTCTGTAAAATAAAAGCGATGGAGATGAAATAGAATGATATTCAACAAGTCTAATTTATTTTCCTTCGTGGGCTTAAATCATTTAAGCATTTCCGCCCGGACTATCACCCCAGGAAAAACTGTCATCAAGTGCACAGGAAAAGTCTCATGCCTTCTGCGTATGTGCAATTAATGAGCAGCAAAAACCTCGTATAATATCATTTAATACAAAACTGCATCAGTCAAGATGTCGTGTTCTTCCGACCTCCAATAAAAATGGTTCGACATTATAGGTAGAAGACACCCCTATAGTTAATTAGGGATGAACAGCCCTAATTCCAATGGGAAGTAGTGCTTTTCTGGCCAAGCCTTGAACGGGGGTGGTGTAGCCCAGTACATAGCTAATAAATCCAAGGCCCAGTTGCTACGTTCGCGGAGTCGTGTAAGTTACTTTTTGGCCGAGATCCGTGAAGGCGCGAGTATGATTCAAGGTCGGGTGTAAAAATAGCTTTCTGCATAAGCATACGGAAGAATAACTTGAGTTGGGTGGAGTGCATTTGAGTGACAGTTCTAGATCTCGCCATCAAACGTCTATAGTTGCACTCCTCTCATTCCTAATAGTGATTCAATCATCGTTCGTACTTACCCAATCATTTTACCAAAGACGCGAGCTATTCGGTTTTCAAGTCGTTATTCTGAGTCAGTATCACTGTCTACAAGACAATCATTTCCACTCAAATTCTTAACCATCAACGAATTAATAGTAAACGGACGCTTGCTTTGTTCGTATTTCCGTGGAAGAAAAAACATCAAGTACCCATCTACTGAACACATTTCATTGGATCAGAATAAGACTTAATAGCATGACAAAATACCGATCCAACCACCGTTAAATCTTACGAGGATATCCCGGGAATCGACTTCGTGCATGAGTGAGGAAAACACACTTATCCATTATATTTATATTCGTACAACTTGGAGCCCAACGTTCTAGTAGACCCACAGCAAAGGAACGAAACCCTAACGGATATACCACCTAGCTGAGAACAGTAATAATTTTTATTGTCGTAACCTCAAATGAACTAATCCAATTGAAAAGATTAATAAACTTGTTGCGTGAAATGTATTGCTCAATTCCAAGAGCACTGATTCTTATGTCAGTTGGTAGTATCTATGTTTAGTGACTTGAAAATTTCGTTTGAAACAGTAGTTCCCAAAAATTGTCGAGAAAAATCATGATATCGTTGAATTTGTATCCCTGTCACATCGAATATGACCGAATCCCGCGAGTGAATCTAGAGTTTTCACCCATCGATGCCGAATTAAAATGTTCCTCTATTTTGCTCGTGGTAAAATCTTCGAGTGGGTTCGGCTTAGAAAAGCGAAATCTGAAAGAAACCCTCCCAGGCTACATGATGCTGCAGAGTATCAATATAAATCTGCGCTTATCTTCAAAACTCCGTAATTGATTGTTTTATTTCGATTCTTTTTCATCCCTCGGACTTAAGGAATTTGGAACTACGGCATTTTAAGGCTACATCACATTTCGCATTTATTATATATCGTTAAATGAAAATATTCGCACGTGTTCTGATTGGCTTTCAAGTCTGATCTTGGACAACTCGTAGTGATGATGAAGGCAGCGCCAGTCGAACGGGGTGGCGTATGATCTCACCCTTCCCTTAGGGTGGACCGGCCGCCTCCGTCCGGATCAATAAAATTCCAGTGACTAGCCTGTGTACGTTTGCATTCTAGATGCACGGTCGGGAAGAAAGCCATTATTGCAATACGCTCGCGTTATATCTTGTACAAAAGCAACATATCAGTAATTCCTGTTTCATCCTCCAACCGACCAATAAGGTATAGTAGCGCAGTAAATATCATCGGCCACTCCGAATGCCAGCCATGCTGGCATCGGTGTATCTCCAGGTCCGTGGACTCACTGGTCATTTTCTGGTGGCTACCATCTTTCAACTGTTCTTGTTCGGAAAGGATGGCTCGTGTAAGTACAAGTCTGGCTAGCTATTGTAGAATAACTTATTGTTAATATCAGAAACTGTTGTGCTGTATCTATAACAGGAACGGGCAGGTGTTTGAGTGCAACAGAGAGATAGATAGAATTGGATTCAATGCAGCGCAGAGGTTTTATTTTTGATTGAAGAGTTGAATTTGATAAAAATTATAATTGCAAGAACCAGTCGGTGGTAAAGATTATATTACTCTCGTACAAATGACACATAATGAGAAATTTTGTTGGAATTTTGTTTGTTTGTTTTGTTGTTTGGTTTTTACAAATGACCGATTTTGGCTAGTTCAAAAACCTACTGCACACTGTAAACGCTTACAGTAGTCCGTAAACCATAAGGTTTACTTGGCTATAGAACGCTCGCAAATGTGATGAAAATACAAGGGAGTTTTTCTTAGCGAAGTACCTAGCTTGATAATGTGTCAGGCACAACACAATGTGTCAACATGTCATGCTCCATGAAAACTATCAGTTCATTTAATAGCGCAACTCGCACAAAAAACAATTAACACCCAGTGAAATAGAAACGTTGTGCCAGAAAAACCAAGCGACAATTTAAGAGATCTAAAGCCTGTTTCCATTTGAAGTGATTTGCTTGACTTATACAGAATTTTTAAAAGTCGCCTTAGGGTGAACTAGATTGCTAATTCAGGTCTTCAGCTAACTGTGTGCTCGAAACTAAAATGTGTGATATAAAAATATGAGCAATCAATTTAATCTCTGCACTTGAGGTGATAATTAATTTATTTATTGGTGCTGTAATATACACAGGCCAGACGTTCTGCAACACAGCAAGTGACTGTATTGCGATACAAGGGGCAAACTGCATAGATAAAAGGTGCACGTGCGAAATATCTTCGGATACTGGACTTTTTCAACCTTGCGTCATGAGTAAGTGTATGAAATTCCGAAATTAAATACACCGATAGGTAAACCAAATAAATAAATGTGTGAGAAGAAATTTCAGCTAAGTAATGGTCACATTATAACAAATTTACTCGGCTGTTCGAAAAACTTAACTATTGAGGCTGTCCGTTTTCGCGGGTTTTGTCTCCAATCAATTTCGCTACCAACTACCAATTCGAATTTAATTTCACATATTTTGATGTAAATTGCTCACCGCCAAAGTTGAAGAAGCTTGCTTGAACGGTGAAACAAAACAAAACTATATTTACGGAGAAGACATAGAATCGTCACCAACTTTTATTCTTTCACTGATTTCACGTCTTTTCTTGGAATTCCAGGAAGAAGTAACTACGGGGACAATTGTGAAGTTGATCGCAACTGCAACGACCGCGATCCAAATTTGATCTGTGCGAAAGAACTAAAAGTGTGCAAGTGTCGAAGGTACTAGAAATTTCGCTGTGTACGGGCGAACCATTGGACAATAATAATTCTAAAATCTGATTCTTGAGTATTATCTACAAGTCAATGTTATATCATCTCAACCTTGTTCTTATTCATTTACAGAGGGCTCACGTGGGATGTAGTTTCAACCAGATGCCATAATCTGAACGAAGATAATCCTTTCATGAGTAAGTATACCTACAGCAAAATGGAGGAATGTCGGAAGTCTGTTTTTTCGAAAAAGGAGTTTTGGTAGCTTTTGACAAAGGATAAAGATTTAACTTCAAACACATGAAAACGCTTGCTTCGAGGTCGTATCAAAATTGGAAGTATAAAATTGGAATAGTTATATTATTCTAATTTTCCAAACATTATTGAGACCAAAATCGTATACTACGTGTGATGCATTTATACGCTGAAGCGGTATCATAATAATTATAACTCATTGGGTGGCCGCTTCGGCTTACAATTATTTCCCCCTATAACGCTGGAAACGTTTCAGGACTTTTGGTTTCTCAAATCGAATACAAAAGACATGACACACGACATTTTCTATTGACCAAAGAAATTTTCGTTCAAAATTTTAACCCACAAATTGGACTTACGTCTTTTTCACTTTCAAGTTTTACGTGGAAAATCAGGTATGTCAATTACAGGGTAGGTGAAAAGGTCGTAAGAAGAAGAGCGCGAGAAAAACAACATTCATATATTTAAATTGTCAAATAGAATTCAATGCCAACTACAACCTAACTTGAAAAAATTATTTGTATAACTTCAATTTTTCATACATAAAACAGAGATAAATCTCTGAGAAACGTTTTTGTAAAACTTACAAGACCAAACTTACGACATTTTCTGTCAATATATTTTCTATTATTTTCATTAAATTCAATAACTCTCAACTTTGGAAAAATATCTTAGGATAATTTACTCTTACAATTTCATCTGATTCCGCATTCGAAAGAGGCTAAGATCTATCTCTTGTTTTAGGAGATTTAGGGGAGAAATTCGACCCCACACGCGACATTATCATACCATCGGTGATTCTCATGACGCTAGCAGCAACTGCATGGCTTTGCTTCAAGCTCTTCTGCAATTGGTATGTGTAAAGTTTTAGATAGCTTTCAATCACAAATGAAAAACGTGTGCTGCACAGACTTACTGGTTGCTTTTGTAATAGCGGGAAAACACTAAGACGGAGGAGAAGAGCAACTGATATGACAAGAGCTTTGGAGGAAGCTCAGATTCCAGCTGTAGTCCCATCGCAGTCAACAACGTGGGTAGCGTCATACCGAGGTGAGTATACGTTGCTGAAGAGTTTCACTCATTTTTGCGCTCCACCGAAAAGTATCTTGATATGAACTTTGTAACAGTTACCAAAATTGGAAATTAAAAATGCATTAACATTACTTTCAGTTTTTGGCCCAATGAACAGCGTAGATTCAAGAAACTTCCCACCGTGTTTGCTGCTTCCTGCGGGCCCACCTCCATACGAAGAAGCGCTCAAACACAAGGTGATTCTCAGCAGCTACTCAGCGCCCCCAGGCTGCAACCAGCAGCACGTCGATCAAGCTCAACTGTGATTCTCATTACAACCCTGTCGATCAATGCAATAATCTACCCTCTAGGGCCACTCGATTGAGTATCCTCAAATTGGTAATCACCATAGATCTTTATTTTCTACTTCAGAACCCCATAGATCTGGTACCTGCCCAAAGGTTTGAAAGGTCCACGTGTCGAAAGCTTTCATTCCGTGCGCGTATGATTGGAATACAGACCAGTTTAGCTAACTGAATGAAGCTATCAACAGTCTTGTGTTCTTCAGCGCGGAGAGTAATTAAAGTATTTGGCAACTTCATTTCAGAATTGGTATCGGCAAAATGTCGTCAACTGTACTAGTATTTTTTTTTAGAGGTCATTGGAGATTGTCAGATGTTACACAACAATTGGTTTGAAATTGCACAATAACAAGGATTTTGCTGTATTAGGCCTTGTAAGAATTACAAGGGACTGGTGGGATATGATATTACTCACATTCGTTAACGAAGCTATCAAGGCCTAACATCAATTTGGGAATACCTCATTTCTACCGATTACTTTAAAACTCGAAGAATTTCTTAGTGTTAGTTCACGTGAATATCTGTGTGGGCGCTGCAACTGACCACGTTTGATAGCTGTCGGTTGGGCCCTGTTGAAGACGAGGGCACCAACTAACTACCAAACGCTTTAAATTCAAGTATTTGTCGAGACTTCCTCGGGGGAAGTCCCATCGCAAATATATTGCGAACTTGGCCAGGCTCAGAAGCTATTTGTTGCAAACGGGCCGACCTAGCAGGGAGGTGGCGCTGTGCGTATCAACCGAACCTGTCGAGAATGTAGCGGTAGCGAATTTGAATCAATCCTTTGTCATTTCTCAAGAAGATAGTGGGTGTTCCCCACAATCTGCAATATAAACAAAAAGGAAAAAGAGCAATTACAGTGGAAGTCTGTCTATTTGGAAAATGTGGCACGAGTTATGAGATAATTACAGTAAGGAGATATTTTAAGGGAACTCATGTCTTCAGTTTCATATCAGGTGTTCTGTATATTGTTCAAAAGAATAAGAACATATTTAAAAATCAATTGGTTATAGGCATTAGGTGACCACGGCATTGTTCACAATTTTTCCTAAATCTAAACGAAGGAAGGATTTCTCTATTTGTATGATTGAAATAACGAACTACGGGCAATTTTCAGTTGATTCGAGATAGGAAATTATCACTCAATTATCGACAAACTCGCCATATATTCATGAAAAAAAGACTTTCTGTACAATAAAGATCTTTTAATAAGCTAAATAATCGTAGACAATAAGTCCAATATTGCTCGGAAGTATATTGCTGAACCGAAACTCTTTTCATCACTAACATAAATTATCAGGAGATTTTATCTTCAGAAAATGAAAATTTTACATAGGTACAACAACTCAACGCTCGGACAAATTCTGAACATGTACATATCAAGAAAATTATCGAGTACCTATTAATAATAGGTTCGACATAATATGTCGAACGGTACGGCCGAAAATGTAGAAGTTAAATATTTGTATTTCAACGATCATTTGTTGTCCTAATCATAGGTATGATTAACAAGTACAGTTATCACGAAGGACGAACTAGTCTTTGCGACGATATGATCGAATTTAACGTGCAATAAATGTTGTAGTTTGGGTCCAAGTTAACAAAATGGTTAAGTATGTTGACAATGATTTTCGTTAGAAGTGCCAAAAATCATTCCTCGCTCAAGGGCTGAGACGAATAACTAACAAGAACTAAAAATCACAAACGATTCATGTAGTACTGTTCCTGAGAAACAGGTCAATGTTAATTGTCACATTTTAGACAAGCGAGCTAGGGATTTCGAAAAATAGACGCAGTAATAAAACAATCAATAAATATACTCACCGAGGGTGAAATAGAAGAACGAAGAAAGCGGTAATTCGGTATCACGAGGAAAGGAAGAGCGAGGTTTCGAACAAAATGATAACTTATACTACATGGAATGATTAAATAATACTATTTCGTAGATGTTGGTTCCAGCATCGAGAGGTTGAAACGTTAAGCGCCAATTTTACTCCAATTTCTGGGAACATTTCAAGACCATCCTGATTCATAATGTTAACTTGGACACCCATATAATTTTAAATGTACAGTATTGTAATAAATTCTTCTTTCGATCTAATTTATAAATTGTATTGAATGTTAGTACAGTATGTATTGTAAATAAACACATTTACAAATTGTATATAGTCAGCAATTTTCAAACAAATCACTACCTAATAATTATGTACAGGACCATGTACAGAACTATAACTACAGTATTTTTTGTAATATAATTCTATGTGCTAAACCATCTGTTTTACATAGGATTTTTTCCGCCATTACCGAAGAAAGATAACCAAGTCTAATAAATTTTATTTCTATAATAATTTATCGTTGTTATTTACACCCTACACGTTCACCTAGTGCCTTTTTGTGCCGGAATGGGTATTAATACGCTATAGGGCACAAATAAAAACCATGGCAACGAAATGAAACAGAAACAAAAATGAAAGCACACGTAAGACCTAAAACTGATGGCAAGAATCGTGACTCGTTCTCTGAGCAATTGCCAAAAAATTTGTCACTTGGCAACTGCTAGGGTAAAGTCAATGCATAAAATAGAATAAGATCTTTACGCTAATTTCAATATTTTCGAGGCCCACATCTGAATTGCTCAACAAAATTGAGGAAATCCAGAGATGAGCCATTTCCTATTCGAAAGACAACACGTAAAGCGGCAAATCAAACCTGAATCATCTATCGAATTAGGAACCAAAACGGATATCCGGTTTCGATGAGCTCGCATATCACAACAGTTGTAACATAGTCAATAAAGCTACTGAAAATAGTTTTATAAAAACTAAATTCAAGCTAACCTGCAAATAGTTTTAACAGCGATTATGGATCTGCAGAAACAACGCGACACTATATTATGTGGAAGGCAAACGCAACAGATACTTAAAATTGGCATAACTTATTACAATTAACAGTACACGATTTTCAGTTGGGAAGATTTTTTTGTTAACAGGCAACAACATTATGTACAAAAATGTATACAGAACAAGACATACGCAGTAATATATTTAAGTACCTACCTACGTTGAATAACTTCACAACCCAAAAAAATTCAGTTAGAGCTTTATTCCGCTAGAAGGAAATGAAACTACCAAAAAATTCTTCTTCTGTTTGACCCATTTTTCACGTGTTGTTTGGGTGAGGGGGTGACAAACCTGACGACTCTTTATTATTTTAGAGCGCTTTAAAAATGAACAATTTCAACCTGAAATGTGACCTATTTTTAACCGACTTCAAAAAAGGAGGAGGTTACTATGGTCGTCATGCGGGTTTTTTTTTTTCGGTATGTGTTGTCCACCGGCGTTCATTACTCAATAATTTGGATAACTGCATTAATTAAATCCGTAATTGCATGAATGTCAGTAAGATTTCTGCTACCGTCTCTAGTCTCTACAAATAGAATTTAAAAACTTGAAGATGTCCACCCTCTTTTTGAGAAATTGGAATATGGTATCAACCCATGAGAAAAAAATATTTGAGGAGAAACTGTTAGTTCAAACATTTTTTACAGGCCTTTCCGACCATTTGTTGACTAAAAAAATTGGCACTTCAATTTTTCACCCTCGAAAAGTACCGGTGAAAATTCACCCAAATAATTTTTTTTTGTATCAGCGGAACTTTATTTAGCATTAGTCACCTACTACTAAGTATTCCTTCGTCCAGGAGAATCCGGGCACATTCATGAGGATGAGATTTCTTGCCACTTCAACCCTTCGAGCGTCTGATTCGATTATTCACTATCTCTATCATCACGTTCCTATTTTAAAAATACAAGCTCTAAATGCTAACCTTTCATTTCAGTTTTCAAGAAAAAAATTCTATTGAAATTTAGCTATAATAATATTTTCAATTCTGGATAAAATGGGAATGGTTGGGTGGTTGAGAAGTTATTTTGAGTTATGGATCACGTTACCCTTTTGGAGAAGTTTAAGATGCGAATGTTTGGAATAATGCACAATGTTTAATTTTTGACAATAACAGCAGCGAGCTTTCAAATTTCAGCTAATCAGATTTAAAAACGAGCACAGACATTTAAATATACACTTAACACAGCAGAGAATAAAACTCATGAGAAATCATGTCATAAAGCACACGAATACAGGCGCAAACATAATCCTAAATTATATTTCACAAATAAACACAGTTTTGATTGACACTTGAAACGTTAGGATTTTTTTCTGATCAAACAACAATGTGAGCACGTCAGTAGTATCGAGTAGTCGTCAGTAGTAGTATCGAGTCAAAAATCTCTCATGTTCACAATTAACTTCAACAAGTCAAACGAATATACAACAGAAAATGTTTTGCAGTAGAATTCAAACGTGTCGCGTCTTTTACAAATAATTGACAATAAAGGGTTTCTGAGAAAATTGATTTATTCTGCTAAAGTTTTTTTTGTTTGTTGTTTTATTATTAGTATTATTTTTTCACAGCATCACAGAACAGCTATTTTTCTTCACGTTGTTGTCGCATTCCAGTCGAGAATTATGAGGCCAGTCTTCCCATTCTGCCAACCAATCAGCTTTGAAAATTGAATTGAAAGACAACATTAATGGAGGATTTGGGGAGTGATTCAAACAGGTGAAATATTCCATAAAATCTTGGAGTTGCTTGAATACTTTTCACACTACTCAGATTAGTAGACCAAATAAATTAAAGCTAGTTACCAAAAATTGAGAGCAGCGTGTTTTATCATACGAGTAAATACGCCTCACGTATGAACAGAAAGAGTAATTTGATTTACACTTTTTAATTTTATAGAAACTAGGTTGATTCGATACTTACGCTCAAACTGCTCACAATTTACGTCGTATTGGAAACTTGGCGCTTGGACACCCGTCTAATGAGCTTCCTGAAGGAAGACGTCCATTTGGTTGCCCTCGTGAAGGATTTAGTTGGTGTCAGCGAGGCCGGATCGCATATTTCGGACGAGAAGCCCGAATCGGAGGAAAACGCATGCGGCGCTGAACTGGCTTCAGAGACGACGGTGGGTGCATAGCGAGTGTCTCCTTCGCAGTCGCTGTCTGATGAACCTGTTGACAAGCAAAGTAAATTTTGAAAATGAAATGAATAATTAGGAAAAGATAAATCCATCAAGTCAGATTTAAACCTGCTTTACCTACAGCAGGGTGTTAAGAATCTTATGATAATCGGCAGTATTCAACGCGATTATATTACCTAACGTTAGCAGCGACTCCTACAGCGCGAACCCTCATAGAAAATGTACAAACCAAAAACTAAATGTAAACAGACAAACCTTCGTCAATGTAAGACATGTTCCCTCGTAATCCTGGAGATGAGAGAGATAGATGGGATAGACGGAGTGATAGTTCAGGAGTGGCAGGAGCTGACCGACCGCCTCTAGCCTCAAGAAGTGCTCTATCTTCTGAAGAGCAACCGACAAAAACTCTCGAAGGGTGATAAGTCCTCGATGACTTTTTGTCGACGGTCTCGTTTCCGTGAAAACACGACAGAAGCTGCTTTCCGCTGCGTCTGATACAAAAGAAAACAAGATTTCAACTTCAATCCTACCCACAAGCCAATTAAATATCCAAGCATTTTCAGTTTGAAAAAGTGGATTCAGTGGTATGAAGGGCATTTTATTTAAAAAGCAAACAACCAAAAATCGACACAAATGTGAGAGGGCAACGACAATTTACAGTAGAGTGGACCAAAGACTAAGAATATCTGTAGCTGTACTAATTTATTGCAATTTTTGCCAATAAGCTGATATCTATAATCATTTTGCAAATATTCTACAGCTTCGGGAATAGATTCATCTTCGAAAAAACTGTAGGAAAACGATACCTCACAAGCGTTCTTAGGTCGGTTGAAAGTCCATTAATATACTCTTTACTTGATCAATTTTCATTTAGACGACTTCCAACCCATCTCGATAGAACTCTCGTTTAAGATAACTGGCAAAACGTACGTAATTTTAGCGGAGAAAAAAAAACGTTTCTTCCAGTTCTGAGAGAATATTATCATTCAAATTTTCACTTCTCTATAGGACTTAATTCAATGGAATCACGTAGAAAACGGAAGACCCACCTTAAGCAGTTTCGAGTTGATTTACACGAACCTATCTCTAAGTGCTAAGTTATGGACTTGCCTTTCTTTTTCTTTTCTTTTTCTTAGCCGCGTTTTGTCAAGAATTTTGTTACTTGCTAGAGTATTTTCATCAGCTAACATTGCCTGATCAGTTGGGATAAATTTATACTATTTACAATTGGTAAAAAAGTTATGATTTCACTCGCATTGGAGGTTCATTGCAAATGTGTGCTAAACTGCATGTGTGCTCAGATGATCATTTCAAATGTATATCATACTCTAACTCTAGCTCATTTCACCTCCTTTACCTCTCGTATTTCACATCGAAATTTGAATTGTTAACACAATATGAACCAAATTGCATATTTTAACATCTTTTTAAAAAATGCTAGCATTATTTGCCAATAAAAAAAGAAATAATGTAGCAATGTAAAGAACGGAATTTAGTGAGGTGCCTCGGCTATTAGGATTGCATATGCGTGGAAAATGTGAATCACAGCATTGCTTAACCGTTCAAACCTCAATTTCCGTAAGACGCGAGACGGTCTGAGGAAAATACAATGCATAGTTAAATTCCAGAATTGCTGACTACTAACGACAACCTGATAAAATTGTTCTATTGAAATGTTTAAAATAAAGAAGGAAATATCAATTTTAAAAACTTTAATAACGCTGAAAGGAATGCACTTACGAGCTGTGGTATTCGCCGAATGTGGCCCGCGTATAAGCGCAAACCGAACATTTCCGTCGCCTGCAGCTGGCCAAATGTTTCATACCTTTCTTCAGTTGGCTGTTGAGTGTAGCGCTCTGTTTAGCAACTAGTTTCAGATCGCTAACCTACGGGAATAGAAAAGATAACATGTACAAAAACCATATTAGTTTTTACGTCTGTACGCTCCATTTTTCGTGGGATGAAGCTGTTACAATTCACCTGGTAAATAATAAATGGTTCAATCCGCCAACTTTTTTGTATTTTTTCAAACCGAGTAAGGCCGATATTATTATTAAACGAACACAATGTGTATGAATGAAGACTTAGTCATTCGATTTATTAATATTACAGCAGCTTGGGCTAAAATAAGCAAAATTCTCATAATTAGTAGGTACTCTCAAATTGGAACACAGCAGAACACTGATTTGTAGCAAAAATTAGTTCTACCATTACCGCCATTTCTGATCTAAAATGTCGGTTGATCGTTCTAGTTTCTGTTGCTAAAATGCATTACTCTCTCATGAATTCTGGCGAAAATTGAATCAAATGAAAAAATTGGAAGCTTTTCATTAGGTAATCCTGAGACTGAGCGAGGAAAGATTTAAATTAATTTGTCAACTGAAGAGTGTTCGCACAACTCTAGTTAGGTGAGCTACCTTTCCAAGAAAAGGAATTATGACAGACATTAGTTAGGTACCTCTTTTTCCAGACCGGCTAAATTTCTTGCGAAGCGCCTGCCATGGTGTTTCCCTTCAATGTCTTTAAGAGCGTCCTTCAGCCTAGTATTCTGGAAAAAAGAAAATGAAAAAGAAAATATAAAAACAGAATGGAATGATGATCACTGTACTGTCAGAGTGCTACAAGCAGTTGTGGACTCGAATGTTAAAAACAATAGGCGTAAATTACTTTTTAAGAGGACAGAACCCGACAGCATACAATGATTTTTAAATGTAAACGAGCAATGTCGTTATTTATAAGCATATCCGCATTCAACAAAGCAGCACAACAAGAGGCGTTACAAAGGATAAGGATGATGGAATTTGATTTGAATTAACTATACATTATACGTGGTTTAACATTTCCAAAGCAATTTCATGAACGATGGAATTGTGGAATTGACAGTTGATTTCAAAATGCGTTACAAGCGGGATAGATGGAAATCGTTACTAAAATGATCAATATTTTCTGATGAAAAAGAAGCAAAATCGAAGTTACTTTAACTTTCTCAAACAACGGAGATACACTGCTAATAATATATCATCTATGATTAATTTATAGCCCTAATGATAGACATGCTGTAATCGTCTATAGCGGTAAGAACGTTTAGTGATTCTAGCGAGGTCGGTGTGGAGGAGCAATGCAGGAAGTCCTGAGAGCATAAAGATTATCCAAGATAAATGACCTGATTGCGAGAATGACAACAGCACTGCCTGCCAATGGCCACCTGGCGTAACGCAAAATTATGACACTATCAAGGCGGCTATACACACATGTGTAAAGAGCAGATCAGAACGTGAACACAAGATTTTACAAATAAATCACTCTATTGAACTGGATAAAATAGGGGATCAACCTATCTTCGTAGATTCGCAACAATATCATCAAGTTCAAGCTGCATGCCGTCCTAACTGAATTACTTATAACAGATTTTTGAAGTTTGATAAAAGTATTGCAAACTACCTCTCGTTCCAGTGAGTCTTTTTCAGCAGCGATGGCGGTAACTTGGCGGACAATATCGTTTCTCGCATGTTCCAACCGTCTCCTTGTGGCTTCCGACTCTTCGGCTTGGAATTTCAACTGGAACACAGGGAAAAGAGATAAATACGATACCTTGAAGTTTGATGAAAAAGAGACCATGGGAAATTTTAGAAATAAAATCCACAATAAAATATAAATGCAAACATAAAAACCCAATAAATTATGAAGTTCCAAATTTATTAACGGCCCGAACGAGCCATGGGTCACATGATCCTGAGTGTCAAATATATTCGTGCCGAATTTTAAAACTCCAAGGACAGATAGGATTTTTTTCATGAGTCTCAACCTTCTTGAATAACATAATGAAACTAGTTACCTGACGATAGGCTTCATTTTTCTCCCGCTCAAGTTTGGCTTTCCATTCGGCGATTTTCTCTTTTTCGGCTTTAATCTGCAAAATAAAAATAAAAACCGTACATTAATCGAATGTATAAAAATTTTATTACATTATTTTATTAACAATTTTTTCAGCCTCCAACCGGTAAACCAATTTACGGCAGAAAAGGAACATGAAACAGCTCTCATCTCAATTGGCACCAAAGTCGGCATTCGAAACAACTACCGGACGTTGTTTGGAAAAACTTTTTGCTTTATAGAAAGCGGATGCAACACCGCGTTTTAGCTTTTGCTTCTGTTTTCTATGTACAGCGTTCAACTGGTATTTCTGAGCGATAAAGATAATTAATAAAGATAAATACCAAGTTGGAACAGTTCAAGACAACGTTATTCAGTAACTTCCAAATGGATCGAATAGATTAGAAGAACAAGTAGTGCCTAAACTGACCTTACAATCATGAATGAAGTCGGCAGCTATTAACTGTTCAGACAATTAAAACTTTCACCAGCCTGTGAAACTTGGTCATTATGTGTGCTATCTAGGGCTGTAGAACTTTATTTACGTAAGGGAAGTTGATCGTTATGAGCTTTGTGGCCGAATTCGTGAGAAACAGGCTCGCCGATGTTCCCGGAGACTTCCAAGCCATTGAAGGTAAGTACCTGATTCGAACACGATTTGTACCTGGTATCATGTTGATCAATCCACTATCAGGGAAAGTTCAATAATAGTGGCTGTCAACATGCAGGAATTTCGTTCAGAGTGACGATTTAATACCCGATGAATGTAAAAGCCAATGACCGTTATTCAAATAGAAGTAGAAACCGGCCAACACGTTCGTAGCAATAAAATAATAACTCAAGTAATGGCGTTCTACAGAACATTGCTTTTTTCCACCGAAAATTTGCTTGAGATGAACGAGATTGTGGCAGATCAGGCTAAATATCTGCGCCTGTTCTATACAAATTTGACGAAAATTCAGAAACACGTGGCATCGAGTGATCTGGGGCATCCTCTACGACACTCCAGCTTTGGCCATCACTGCCACCTACCAACATCGACCTGCAGCTCGAATACGCGGAACTGAAAGCACGCGAACAATACAAAACACAAGTGTGACAAAAGGATCCCGGTGACGGATCGAGGCCGCCCGTCGACAGTCTTGGCACAAGAGGATATTTTTGGCAAACAGGAACGGAACAAGTACCTACACTTATACTGTATACCGATGAGTAACTGATCGCATACCAGGCGATATAATGAAAGGAGGCAAACCGTCAGCTAAGAAAGAATTGCAATGTTCTTAAAATGCTTCATGCCATTTCTAATTACATAGGTAATCCTTCCTAAATTTATAACCGTTTTCCGGCATAAATTAACGAGTTACATTTCCCGTTTACCGGAGAACTAGCAAACCGGTTCAATGGAAACAGAAAAAAACCAAAGTTATTCGTTAAGAATTATTTTATCCTCCTTGTCATTCATGTTTCAACGACGGATGACACAGAAAGGAAAATTCTGAAAAGCAAACGCAAGCGTACATCCTGAAATCAAATGACAATTTTTTGACTAGCGATTATAAAGCTTCGGCTTGGAAGCACGTTATCAGTGGAAAAAAAAGGGAGTAGACCAGTGTCAAGTTTCGTCTAGAACAAATTGACAGCTTGACAGCCAAAAAACAGTATCATCCCATTCTCAACCCGCAAAAACGAGTACCACTCATTTTTCGTTAGTGAAAAAAATAGTCAGGTCTCCATGTTAAGACACATTGATTGAGGGTATATAAATGGTTCATAAATATTCCTCACGTCCAGTGATAACGGCTTTGAGTCATGCGATCTTAAAGCAATTCGTGCCGTTCAGGCGCACAGTTCCTGTTATCACAAGGCACGCCAACTTCGTCAAACTTCCCGTTTCCGTTTCGACGTAGGTACAGTAATATTTAAAATTTAGCACACTGGAAAAAATTGGACACATGGAATGAAACAGGGTTTGTTCGGTGCAACCTGTTAAACGCAATGTGTTGAGAAAAAAATGTGCATTCGGTCAAAAATGAAAAACTGCAGAAAAAACCTCATCAACACGGTTTATGACGTAGGCAAAATTGGCAAAATTGACAAAGAGACGATAATTGGCACGATTAGACTGTTTGCAGAGAAAGTAAATGATCCTAGAAACGATGAAGTGGTAACAATAAACGAGCAGTTTGGAACAGTACCGTTTTAAATAGGACGAAGCACAAAATATAGCTCACCAGAGTCAAGAGCTAAATTAACACCTGTTTACGAAGCTTTAACTCGCTAGTCAGCATCGCAGCATAGCTCACGCGAAGAACTATACGGCCGTTTATCTCTCGTTAAATCGCGAATGAGCACTACTTACATGTCAGACTTGAACCTGGATGGACCGTGAGTGCTGTATCCCAGTTACTGAAACTGGGACACGTTCCATAGGTTCTACAAGTAGTTAAGTTAATTGACAAACAGAGAGAAGAAATTCTGTTGAGTCTCATGTGTGTTTACAAGCTGCAATTAGAAATGGCGTGAATTTAAATCTCAGGAGAAAAACTAACTATACTAAAACACTACTTTTAGTGGCCTCAGAATTCGCGGAGTTGAACGCAGTAACAGTTTCAGACAGGTAGCAAAGCTGAACGATGGGAGAAAGGCGATTCGAAGTCAAGTTATCAATTTTACCACCGCGATTCGCATTTACTGTTTTGAAATAACTCAAACTATTTCCCCACCGCAATACTTGGTTTCACAACACGAATAAAAGATATGATAAATGTAAAGCTAATTCATTTCCATAGTTCAAATACCAACTGAATCTTTAAAAAAAAAATTTAGTACTCTCTTCGAAATTATGATGACAAAGTTCTGTATCAAATGAGCTCCTCAGTTATAAAATTAACCAACGCAATAATAGTTTATATCTACGGTCAAAAAGTGGACTATTCCCCAAACCTGTGAAAAATTTACAGCTGTACTTTTAGTTGCCAGTCCTTAATATTCAAGACTGATCCGATTGGAAGTGAGAAGAAAATGTAGGCAATTAATAGCAGAGATACACCACTAATCTGAATGTAGGTATATTTATCATAATGATTGATATCGTTAATTTCACCCTATTTGTCGGGATAACAATAATCTAATACGTTTTATTGATATCATAACGAAAATGCTAGCACGCATGAATGAATGTACACTCTCAGTCCGGTTCACATTCGTAAAAACCAAAGTAAACGGACGAAAGCGGGCGGTTATGTACTGTGTTTGTACTCTTAACGTAGAAATTTCGTAGTCTCTCCGTCGGTCTAAAAAACATTCAAAGAATACTTCAACTAATTAATTATCTTCCTCGTCTCATCAACTTTCCACCTTCGTATTTTCTGCACAGATAAAAGCTTCATTCAACATACCACGCCCTTCGAGTAACGCGATACTAGGTAGGTATAAAAAGTCTTTATTCAATCCATCTTCTCCAGCATTGAGTCTAATCGACATCCCTGTTGAATAATGATCAAAATGGATCTTTTTGTGTACATGGAGGGCGAATAATTAATTAGGATACCAAAGTTTGACCTATCAAGGTTCCATCTTAGGAGGCTTAGTATCGTCAAAATACGCAATTCAATCTTTCTTTTATATATACATCACAGCTTCAACGTTCATGAATATACAGGGGAAAAACTAGATTATAACGCTGGGACCGTTGAATCTGATAAAATCAGCTCACTACTATGCTAACGTAGCAGAAGAAAAAAGTACCCATTTTACTCAAAAGAAGTTATCGCAAAACCAGAACAGTTCAAACGGAAAGTCTAAGTTAACAAAAGGACTACAAAGCACTTAACTAGATTTAAAAAAAACTCCCTGCCAAGGGAACCAAGGAATTACAATCAGATTAGACCAAGGAAGATGAAAATAACGATGAGAAATTAGTCTTGAATCCTTTCTGATCGCACTCCAAAAAACATACCAATTTTTTCCTTTCGACGAAAAGGAGCACAACAATTTCCGCCATTTTAGCGCACGTATTCAATTAGAAATAAAGTTGGCTTAAACCTACCAAACTGTAAAAATTAAACCCGGAAAAAATCAAACCGGCTATTACATGTCCAATTGAACTTCCCCACGATCACAAAAATCCAAATCTTAAATCCAATGAAGCCACAGCAAGTTTTAGTAGAATAGCCGGAATACAAGGCACTCAAATCAAGGAAGAATTCTTGACAAAAATGACCGCCTAAAGGTATGGCCATTCTCAACTCAATATCTGTCTCAGGGGAGTGCTCGGCTCGCGCCTTCGTTTCCAGATTTCCTTCGCACTGTTAGGAATTTGGATAATTGGTTTTAGTTTTTCTACAAATGCAGAATGAATTAAATCTCAAACAATTCTTAAATAAACGGATTTTTTTTATTACAAGTTTATGTTCGAGACAATTAATGATAATGTCTAAAACCAGAGGACGCACCAACGAATTTGAATTGTTATACAAAGATCTCGTATGGTAAATTTATTGACAGAGCCACCAAGACCGCCCCAGTCTCAAGTGAAGCTAAAATTTAACTGCTCAGGAAAATTACACAACATTCCGCAGTTTGAAATGTATTTTTTTCCATTTGAACGTATAGCAGGACAGAAAAAGATAGAGGGTTAGGGAATGCGGCCTCGGAAGCAGCGAATGACGTTCACGGATTCCTCTTTTTTTCCACCATCTAATAACCGGTTTTACATCGACGTCAGTTCCGTAGAGCAAGTGAGAGTAGAAACTAGAACGTGGATTTAAGATGTCACATTTAGAGTAGAAACACCTTGAGGCGTTTGTGTAACACAACCAATTTTAAAGGAAAAGAATAAGTTCACTTGATGAAAAATTGTAGGTAGTTGTTAATAATAATGGAAGAACGAAGAAAATCAAGTGGCTTTGCTACTAAGCTTTAATAATGTGGCATAACAATTCTTTTGATCGCTCAATCAAATAACTTTCTTGAACTGTTCACTGATAAAGAGAGCGCAGAATGTTTATAATAATGTCATTGTTAATAATATCTAAAATAAGTGTGAACCCTTGGGATATATCGTCATTCACTTACCTCAGAAACGAGAGAAGACTTGAGAGAATAATGCTCAATCCCAAAGTAAGTCAAAGGTTCCAATAGTTTTTTCTCTCAAAAGCAGAGGGTTTTACGTAACAATAAATTCCTTCAATTTCTTTACCCATTGATTTCTTCTTTAGGCGGTTCTGAAGAAGAAATCAATAGGTACTAAATATTATTGATAAAATTTAATGACACGCAAGTTCAAAAGAGATTTAAAAAAATGAATAGACAGCATAAAGATGGGGGCTACATATTACTCGATGGGGTATATATTATCCTTTCTCAGAGCAAATTATTTTCTCGAAGAGCATATTTAATTAAGCGAAGCGCACCATCCATCATAGCCACCCCTTCACGTTCAGCGACGGAGTTTTTTATCAGTAGCCATTCAAAGAGCGAAATTAGCCACACTGTCTACTTGGCCGGTGATTCGAGTTATAAATTAGTGGTACTTCGTTATTTTCAAACCTATAAGTAAACATCCGTTACGGAGTTGAAATAAATTAGTGATTGGAACCAAAATTCAGTCGTAACAGTTGGATCTCGGCTGGGAAGTCCAGTCTGAAAAATACGATCCGTCTGACAGTAACCGATCACTGCGTTGTCTGAAGACGGTAATACATATAAAAAATATTTACGATGAGATGAGAACAGGATTTTAATAACGCGAGTTCACTCACTCGAACCAATGATCAGGAATGCTGGACTGGATCGGCTAAATGGCTTACGTCAATAACCATCTCAAGTTTCTTAACGTGTGATACCATCTTCAAATAAGTAAGCTCAGTTATATTCAGGTTCCCATTCGCTGGGAACAAGCCTGGCGAAGGTATTTATTTCTTGGAATGAAGACGATCGTATTTCATCATGAACGGGCCCAGCGAGTTGAATTATTATTACATAGTTTGAACATCCCGAACTTCATTTAAAAGATTAACAATCATCTTCAGAAATCCCTGTACATAAAACTGCACAAAGAGGTTCGGAAAAGGTTATTATGGATTAGAGAGGAGAGCGAAATTGGTGGTAAAAAATTTGAACAAATAAACTAAAAAGATTCACCGATTTTCTTTTGGTACATTCAATTATTTAAACTGATGATTTTTCTCTGGGTCAAATCTAAAATGTACTTTTAGTTACACTCACAATAACAGCAGCGACGGAAGTGAAACTGAAGTATTTGACAATGGAGCATTTTTCATTTTCTCCAAATCGGAGGAGAAAACAAAAACAATTTCACGTTACAAATAATTTCAAATTGTATTTCATTTTATTTCTTCTTTTATTTCTTTTCTTTTTTGCAGCCTAGGTGAATTATGTCTTTCATTGACATTTTTCCTACATCTCGTAACTCACAGTTCTTCGCTTAAAGTTCAAGCGAACCCAGAGATAGCATCGTGTACGCGGTAAATTGCAAGGAAATCAATTATTCGCGGCTAGAGAGAAGCAGCCCGGCTCCTCTCGGACATCCGCTAGCTAGAAGGCTCGCCGCTTTCACTGTGATATTCTTGAATGTGTCCTCCACCAACGACCTACGTATAGCTACGTTAGCCTTGAGGTCAACGCTAGTTTGATGTGTTCGCTTTTATCTTGACCCGGTACACAATTCAAAGGCTTCTGGAAGGTACTTCAATAAGGAAATTAGACGCAAGCAGATTGATAAGTTCCGCTCTGAAGGACAATCGAAGGCGGATGTATGAAAAAACCGCATCGACATTTCTATACCGCTAGCCAATTTTGCGTAGTGTGGGTATAGCTATGACGACAAGGTGCGGAAGCTTAATATTGGAACGCAAATTTTAATGATGCCCCATGAGTAATGAAAATTTATCGAACGTCGAAAGAAGTCGAAGTGGGACGCCGAATGTCACGAGTATATCAGGTAATTTAACATTAAAATTGTAACTTTACAATCCCTAGGGCACAGTCGACTAAGGGATCAAACAAACACAATCTTAAAAGTCAACTACTTTGAAAATTAGCTCCTGAACTAAAATGCTGTTTAAATGTAGTTAGAGGCCGAGGTGTTGAAGTATGAAACCGCCTAATCTAGAAACTGTCCCAACAACTGGATTCATCAGAGTGATATCCGCGAAGAGTGGTTTGATTGTTAATAAGAAGTGATAAAGCGATAATTGTGCGATGGTAATGAGGCTGCGGCTCCAGAGTACCAATCTCGAATGCTAGATGAGGTACTAGGCGGAAGAAGCCAGAGAAAATGCAGTGCACAGGATGGCCAGGAAGTTGAACCGAGTCCAAGTCGTGATGTCGTCGTCATCTTTTAAAAAGAGAAATAGCAGGCGTGAGGTTGTCGGTGCGAAGTTCCGGTGTGTGTGGAACAATGCAATCGCAGGGGCTTTTGATTTTCAATCCATGACTCACGAGTTTAAAGGCTGAAGCGTGCTCGGAGTAACGACAGGCTAAAATAGGAGTAGTGAACTCCAAGATGTTTTTGAACTGAAATGAGCTGAGACACGTGAAGATCCCGAAACGAAAGTGTCAAGTGGATTTTTTTATGTCACTAAGCGAGGAAATCGTCGGCAGAAGATACACAATGTCTTAAAACTGATCATTTTCGCTTACCTATTTAATTTTCACGATATAGATAACTATCAGGTAGTTGAACAGTGTTAAAAAATTTCACAACCGCTGAAATTGTACAACATTCTCATCGTCTCAGGTGCCAACAGTATGTAAAATAAACCACTCCACCCACCTCCGATGTAGTTGAACAAGTTGTTATTCACCAAGCATGGAATCTTAGCATGAATTTATTGAATTGGTTAGCACACCCAAACGAGCAAACAAGGAAAATGGCCTGTTTGCTATGCACCGACTGCATCGGCTCTTAAATTATTGTCAGCCAATTAAGCAGGCGGGCCAATTTTAGTAGTTAACCTTGAGATAACGAAAGGTGAACAGGATGGCTGACGTTATAGGAAATTATAGGCTTTATGAGGTCACCCCGAACCTTTCGGCGCTTTGAGTCGTTTTGGAAGTCCTAGTTGGTTAAAAAAATCAACACGTTAAAAAATATCAAGGACTGCTCGAGCACTCATCATTTTGTAAAATAAAATAAAAATATCTAAATCCACCTTGGTATTCAGTTCAATGAGATTTTCTTTATTTATCAACTTATGAGTAAGAGAGTAAATGTTTTTGGCAATCATAATTGACATTATATAATGGTAAAGATTCATTATCATTCACATCAGCGACTTTGAAAAAAAAAATTTTCTCTGGGCTATTGCTAAGGGTTTATATTCATTAAAAAGTCACATGATGGATTTTCGCGAAATTCACCAAAAAATTTGTCGTTCTGCAAACAACTTTACTTCCTAGTTCTACCAAACCTAGAAATGTTAACATCATTCGAAAGCAACTGAAGACCATTTCAAGTATCATTAACGTAACCCCATAAATCCTAGAAATTGTCCCAGAAGAGGACCGAAGGCATTCAGCGTGACTAACTCACCTTTTCACAGTCTTCTTCGAGACGGATCGCTTTCTCCAGATGAAGGAACAGTTCGTCCTCTTTTTCGTGCATTTCTGCGTCTTTTTCTTCAAGACGTCGCTCTAATTCGCGTTTGCAGGCCGCCAAACTATCCCTCTCAGCCTGAAATAGAGAGGAAAAATTAGTCTCGAAGAAGAAAAATTAGCGATCTACGGAATCAGGAAGAGTTAAACGCGAGCGAATATCGAGCAATGTTTTGTAACGATTGATGTTTTGGTGTTTGAAACGGTACGTGAACATTTGAGGCTCGGATTCATAAGAGGAACATCTGAACCAGTTTATTCAACACAGGTACATACACATCTTTCAACTCGCATAATTTAGACTGCAAAATCAAAAAAACGATACCGTACTGGGTTGGTGAGGGGGAGAAGAACCAGGCGACATGTTCTCCGATTTTTTATTTACTGGCCGAGCACTTTCGCCCCTTCGGGCATCCTCAGGGCGATGTGGAACCATAGGTTACCACAGCCAACCACAATCAACCAAGAAAAAAAACGATATGTTTCGACAAAAAAAAGTTAACGTAGAAGTAGTAATTGACAAAGAAAATAGTAGGCTTTAACGCAATCAATATCAATTGTAAAAAGAGAACTTTGATTTCAAAATTCAAGGAAAACCCCAGACCCCAGCATATCAACAATAAATATAACACATGAAAGGACGATATATTTATCCACAGTGTGTTGAGATAATATGATATACTTTTGAACTGTTTTGGCTCCCAAATGCTCGTTTCAGCTCTAGAAACAAATTCCCTCACGAAAAACGACCGTTCTTTTCGACGGTAATGAACCATTAAAACAACTCCGACCCCCGATTCCGCTTTGCTTCGCCCCTCAAGTTTCCAGTTCGCTCGAACTTCGCCTAAGAAGTCGTGCGTAGAAAATCGGTCGCCTATAACTCGAGCGAATGAGACTATAACTGATTCGGACTCGTGGAAAATCGTTTACTCCGTCTGAATACAAATTAAGGATCTTCATCGCAAGAATTTACCGCCCAAGATGACTGAATAACCAGCACTAACGAATACGATCATTATAGTCAAACGATTTCAAAAGGCGATTGAATCTACTTAATTAATAGCCGCTATCAATTCGTTGAAGTATACAGCCTTCGTCGGAGTGCCAGGAGAATCTCTATTGTTCCATTATTCCCAATCCCGGGTTGTTGAAATTTTGAACTCCTAAATAAGATAATTATCGATCTAAGATAAAGCCAAATCTGGCAACAATTATCTCGTCACCTTGACAAGGTAGAATACTCTTGACAGTGTTTTTTTTCTCGAGATAAAGGATATTATTGAACCGTGAGGTGAAATATAATGAGCTCAGATAAAAATGCTTTTGAACATTTTTTAAACGCTGTCGGAAATATGATTTCTTAGGTCTCAGCACTGCTTTAAAAACGCGACAGAACGAAATGGATCGACGAAACCGATAACATAGCAAAGATTTTTTATGAATTCGGAATACAAGATTATTATTCATAAATGAGCACGGTAATGTCATGCTTGTCCGACCAGACAGCACGAACTCTCATTCGGCCTTTTAACAGCTCGTTTGGGAAATATTCGGGAAGCTATACCGACCGCGTTTACATTCTTATTAGATTCACGTTCACACGTTGAATTGAACATGTGAACATTTTCGGTCAAAAAACATTCTTCTTAATCTTGAACTGCGCTGGAGTGGTAAAGGGTAGAAAAGACACAGACGACTCATTAGCCGAACTTTTAATGATTGGCTGGGGTGTCCTATGGTTCTACATCTCCCCGAGGATGCCCGAAGCGGCGAAACGCCTGTCAATAAATGTTTGAATAATAATAAGTCACCTTTTATTCTCCCCCTCAACACTCCAGTCCAGCTGAATCATTGTTTTCCTCAAAGGAATGTTTATAGCGAAAAGGATCATATCAGTACCTATTAACCTAGACCAGTGCCAATTTTCGACAGCTAAATGGTCAGCTAACTTCGTTTGAACCGAATTATCTCAAAGGGAGTGAGAGAGTGACGAATTATGTACTGTCATGCCAGGTTATCATTAGTAGTATTAGGATTCGACAGATTCAATTAGAACATAGTTACTTTTGAGAATTACAATGCAAGCTCACAGATACCTTTAATAGTTCCCTGCTAGATATTAACCGAACGAAGTAGCGTGAAATTGCAGGATACAGGATTGGGAGCGTTATTGCGTCCTTCTCTTAAAGTTGAGAAAAACCCCGTTTTAGTAACAAGGTAGAAAAGCCATTAAAGAAGCAAATAACCGAGGAGTTGAGTCACTGGCTGCATTGGCCAGTTCTGCTGCTGGGCGGTTGTACACGCAAGCTAACGACCGGGTAGGTGAATCGCTTGGAATAGTCCACTCCATTCATTGTGAGTATCGCGACGTCGCGGGTAATTACCCGGGCGAAGTACCGAGAGAACCGAGAGGAGATCCTTGATTGAGCCTCCAGCCTGAGTTGGGCAATAAATAGGAATCGCATTGACTATGAGTAACGTAGATCAATTGTTTATCACTTTTGGTTTATTATTCAAGAAAAGTGATCCCTCAAAGTTCAGTAACAGTTCAAAAGACAGTAACTCTACTTGTGAAATAGCTGAAGTCTCATCAGTTATTTTAAATACTAAGAGCCATGGGATGTTGAAAACGACGACTAGAATAAGAAACGAAAAAATGGTGATCGCTGGAATGATGGGGAGAACTGAGAGTTAAATCAATGGACACCAATCAGCTATTTGAAAACAACGAATTAATAAAGTTGACTGGAACGGGAATCAGATGGTTGGGAAATTATATCTTGTCTTCGTGCAATATGATTCGGAGATGTATACTCGTACCTCTATTGTACATGGAGATACATCATGGAGATGTTTTCTTGAAGAAAACCGAAAAGCTGAAAGCGCCTGATTAAACACGAAAAAACGCATATTTACGCTCTGCCTCACTCTCGACAAACTAAATAATAATTGTAAGGTGAAATAAAAATTAATGAGAGGACAAGAAAACGTTACTAGATTTGGGTAAAAGCAATGCCAAATCGACAAAATAATCTAAACAAACTGATAATTCACGAAACAACGGAAATAAAACAACAATCGTTCACGTTATCGGTAATACCCATACCAGGGTTAACTACATTGTGGTAATAATTGAAATTTGGCTATTAAATGTTTTTTCTATAAAATAAAAGTAATAAAAAGCCACTGTTGGAGTGTGCTTGACTGGCATGTAATTGGGGCAAAGTTACTACTACTCTCAAAGCTACGTCTACTCTCAACAAAACATGATATTCACGCAGAAACCTAAACCAAAATCGGATAGACCCCTCAACGGCCCAATCAATTAAATGGTTCTAATCATGGTACTACCAGGTATTTTTTCTAAAAAATCAGCACATTCTCCGAAACGATTTGGCAATCTCGTACCCTTTCTAACAGATGTTCATCTCTTGGAGTGACAAATTAATTCGATCGGGAGCCTCTGAACAGCTACAAGGGTTCAGCGACAAATAAATTGTAATACATCCATCTCAGGCGGTGCCGTCAGGACGCTTAAGTGACTCAGACTCTAGAAGAGAGAGATTAATGTCTCAAATCTTTACAGAAACATCTCCCCCAACCGTTGAAACTTTCTATTTATATCTTTAAATTCCTCACGTCAATAATTTAACACGATTACTTCGCCAAAATGCTGTCAGGGTGTCAAGATGGCCATTACTTAAGAACTCAATGACGCAGACTTTATAAGCTATCGTACGTTGCAAAATGTTCATTTTAAAATTTCACGTAAAAAGTACACGTCTGGTCACAAGATGATGAAGAAAAACTACACAACCTATCATATCAGAGAGATAAAGCTAATTATGGGATAGGAATATTAATATTACTGTTTTTAAAAAAATTAAAATATTATGAAATTTCCTTGAAGGAAGACTTGAGGCTAGAGTTGGAGACTTGAGGTTTTTTATACGATACTCCTACAAAGTTACAACATTTCAGAATACATCCTAATTTCTCCGATGTTCACGAAACAAGTATTGGTTTAATTGATCCTACAACATTCGGCCAAAATTACTATCAAACCTGATCTGCTTGGAACTATTGTGGTCTCAAACCAGAAATTGCACAAATGAGCCACATTCGTCTATCCACAAGAACGATTGTCACGTTCCAAATTCAAATCTTACTCGACATCTAAAAAGGAAACAGCTGCGAATTGGCGAGGACGGAGAACAAACCGGATGGTTCCATTTTTCTCCATCAAGGAACGACATCGATCAATGGTCTCGATTCACTCAACGAAGAATAACGAGATGCGGGACAATCATCTAAATAATTGTTATCTTAAGAGGTACTTATATCGGGCTATAAAATGTCAACAGAGAGTTGTAATGTTAAAGAGGTAAAATATCTGTGAAGCTTGTCAGGTATTGATTCACCTGGCCGGAAACACCACACCAAAATAAACCGACTCTTTATTTACAATCGAAAAACACCCGTGTACTTAGACCTCGTTAATCTCTTAAGGTTCGACGCATTTTGTCGCATTGGGAGCGGCTAGTTTCTCGGCTCATACTAAAAATCTTCATCAGTAAAATGGTATTCCAACCAATTATCCGGCCAAGTTTCGTCGCATGAAAACCATATAAGCACAGGAAGGTGTACAAGATGTGAACGAGTTGCAACAGAACACAATTTTCTCTTTGATAACACAGTATTTCCGAATGTGGATAGGCGAATAAAGTAGCCTCACGATGTAAATTAATGCTCCACATAAAAATGAAACATCTGATACACCTAAGCAAAAATAATAACAGTCAATGCCATACTCCTTTACGTAAAAAAAGGCGCAATACCTATGTTAATATAATTGTGTTTCCCCAAATAAAAATTCGAGCAGGATTTCAATCACGTTTACCAATTCCCATTACAGATGTGTGATAATCATCTTCTGTTGAAATGATGGAGAAGATGGATTCATAAAATTTCAAGATAGGCATAAGTAACGGAAAAACACAGAAATGTGACTACATTGTTTCATTTTTTATTTCAAACAAAACTTTTTTCAAGACGTTTCGTGTCGTGGCACTATGAGATTTTGTTCTGAGTTTTTCTGAATTCTTTTACAGGAAAATCATGGCATCTATGAGCTTGAGCAAATACTAATCCTAGATAGTTAACAGAATCGATAGTTGATGATAATTCATGCTAACCTAGGTATCTTTCAGCTTATCGCACAATTAGGAAATTTCATCCATTAGTAATCCAAGTAGCGATTGGGAGATAGGTCACATTGACAAGCCAAGCCAGGTTCAGCCATCATAGTTAAGTCCTGCATGAGCGCCTTCTTTTCACGCTCAAGACCCGACCCGTTAGGTCCGTTGAGCGCCCTCGCTGTTAATTTTCTCGGTCAGAACTGTCGTCACTCGTCATCCTTCTTTGGCTCCAGCTCCCGTTCGTTTGGCGGATATGTGCGACAAAAGAGTAACAGCGGAACAGACGTCTAATCATTTCTGTGCGAGAGAGCTGAGCATTCGGACAACGGACTACACTAAACCTCAGCTTGCGCCGAAGAAAAATCTGCAGAAAATAGTGGTCCAGAGGCTTATTATTCCAGCCATTAACTTCCTTAATGATTTGGTAATAACAATCCATCAACTGGGCGATTTTTACTTGGGACAGGATTCATATAACCCTTCGTAAACCATAAACCATTCATAAAACCAGCGACACAAAACCATGTTTGAGTCGGTTCAAAAATAAAAT
Source organism: Tupiocoris notatus (assembly GCA_037159825.1). NCBI lineage: Eukaryota > Metazoa > Arthropoda > Insecta > Hemiptera > Miridae > Tupiocoris > Tupiocoris notatus. The sequence goes on from JASJUZ010000284.1 coordinate 774,018, forward strand.
CCAGAAACTCATACAAAAGCCGCAATGTTAGTTGAAAAACTAGCCAGGAGATCCAAAAACAGAAAAGAACTCGAAATACCAAAATGAGCTATGGCAGCCGTCATTGAACAATAAACATATCCTATATACAGACAACGTTCAAATACATTGATTTTTGCGCCCTGTAAAAATCAAAATACGTAATGGCGAAACAGCGAATTAAAAAAGTGTATTTAGCTAAAAAACTAATTTCTCTTTTTTAACAGTATATTGTGGGTCATGATTTTTCCCATTGCTGAATTGGACGAATAATGACCGTCAGACGAAATAATAATAATAATTTTCGCGGACTGCGAAAATCAAAATAGTGAAAATCACACATGGTTGAAGTACGGTGTGAGATCCTAGATACATGTTTAGTGAAGTGGAGTCAATCCTCCACCAATATATCTCGAGAGCTATCATATACGCTAGCCATTTTCGTATTTTTAATGGATTCTACGTTAAATTTCCTTCATTTTCTTCCACAGCACCTAATCGTTCCCATTTCGGGAACGTGACGAAAAAAAATCTCAAAGTTGAGACTTCAGAAGTATGAAAATCGAAAAAAAATCGAAAAATATTTATAATTGTTCGAATTTGATTTTTTTCACTTTAAATTCGAATTCTACGTCTAATTTCCTGTAGGAATCATTAGTTAATCAAATTTGAACAGTACTGTAAGTATTTGCAACGGAATTTCCAAGTTGAAAAACGTAGGAGTAGTATTAAACCTCAAAAAACTAATGTTGGTTGTCAAATTTCCGCCGTTTTGACGTCATATTCGGATTCAGCGTTAAATTTCCTATAAGAATAGCTTTCAAAATCGCTTCAAAACGGAAATTTAACTTTTCACTATTACCGTTGCCAGCGGAGCTCGAGATTTCGGCCGGCGAAAAACTCGATTTACGGAAAATAATTTCTCTGGCTCTGTTTAAATTTTTTTCACCAAATGTTTTGCTATGTACGTGTGTAAGGCGTTCAAATGAAGACTCCTGCATAATAAAACAATTGATTCGCATTTATTTTGACCCCGAAAATCACGGTTAAAGTCCAATTTTTAAGCTTTCAAAAACCGATTTTTTTGGACCACTTGCAGATTTTTCCGAGAAACAAAAAAAATTACAAAAATACATCATGGTAAGACACAACTTTCCTAAAAATTTCAGATTTTTATCTGTACTGAGAGACGAGTAAAAATTCGTTAACTGATCGTTTGAAAAAAATCGCAGGGGTACCCCTGGGAGTTTTCACGAAAATTTTTTTGAAATAGATTACGCTCAAATTCAGCATAATGATAGTTGATGATGTGTATATCGATAATATATGGTTCATTCTCCGTTTCTTTCGCACTAAATAGATGAAAATATCGTTTAAAGTTGAAAAAATTGATTTTTTCGTGTATAGTCTACCAATATTGTTGAATAACGCAAAAACGGTTGAAAAATGGATAGGTACATTACATTAGGAAAATGTGTACAGTTAAATTACCTATCTTTTGGTATATTCAAACAAATGAATTGACGACTTTTTGTTTGAGTTATCCACTGTGCAAGTTACAAATCTTGGAAAACTTACAGTTGTTATGTCTAATTTTGCTCCTACTTTGCTCCAGTTGAAAAACACAATACTTTATGATACTAAGTACGATACAATCCCCACCAACTACATACCAAATTATAGCAACTACTACTAAGTACTACCAACTATAAAAATACCTGTAGATTCCCACTCTCCATACACAAATAATGAACTACTAACTACTACACCTATACGTATATTTATACTATATACTATATACAATATATATAGTACATAATATATATATATAGTAGTGACAAGGACAACACCCCACCCGAGCAATATGTAAGGCCCGAGAGGAGGGGCGGAGCCCCTCCTGATGGGTCGACCGGGTTGGGCGGCGAAGCCGCCAGGGGCGCTCAGCCCTAGTCTTCTATAATAATTAGGAAATTATGGTTCCTCGTCTGGCCAGCCCATGTTTTCTAAAATCCCCGAATTTAAAACCAGCCTTATCTCTTATTGATAAAGAGTGGATACAATGTAAGTAAAACAAGATTTCTACAGCTCCATAGATATTTTAGTAACCTCATCGTAACATCTTAGTACCCAAAATGCTGGAAATCGATAGCGAGGAAAACCGCTGGTGATAATAGGATATTTCGTTAATACACTTAGGCTGAGATTTTCTTCAAAGTACCATATCGAATAACAATATTCGCGGTTATGTCGGAGTAGATTTTTCCGATTGGTACAAAATGTTGGAAACTTCATCTCGTGAAAGTTGTCACTTACCATACGATCGATATGGGGTGGATCTTCTTCAAATAACCTTCTATCTCCAGCAAAGAAGGAGGAAGGAAATCTCTTATTTATGAAGGGAAAAATATAAAGTAGGGGAGAGAAATAGTACGCAAGCGGTTAGTGTGGTAGGGCCGAATGGTAGACTTGCAGCCAACCATAGGAACGGTCCTGCTAGGAGTGAGACTCAATGTCTGTTCTTTCGAAGGGAAGAGGACTTGATGGTTCCCCTGAGAATGCATGAACTATGAAAAACACGCTCACCCTTTTCAGACTCGGTTTCGACGCCTTATTATGGGCCATTGTAATAGGGATCTATCTGGCGCCGACTATACCATCTTCCCACCATTTACTCTCGAAATAGTTCTTGATACTCACTGAATGAGAATCGCATAAATCGATAGTGGAGCAAGTATTTCAGAAAGACAATCGTGGTTCCGCAATCTAAGATTAAAATGATTTCTGACAGCGTCTTGCCCAGCCACGGCGTTGAAAGGTGACGGAGTCGTATAGAATACTACGGAAGAAGATTTCTCAACGGCTCTTTATTATTTTCGAGAGCAGAATCCAACGATCGCTATCACGCCAGGGATTGGTTTTAGGCTGAAAAATGACCAACGAATTGCGGAGAACATTTCTACGAAACAACGTCGATTTTCTCTTGTTTTTTATCTGCATTTGGTATGTTGAGAGGGAGAAACAATATAGTGGCAGTCATACTATTATAGGGGTTAGCTTGAAGCGGCTTTTCCCCCCACTTCCACATCATACTAGCAACATATATAAGTGATATAAGGGCAAATTTAAGGGTAAAACAAGTCAACTGAAAGGTATTAAGTGAATTGGGAATTGATGAGTAAATTGATACCTAACATGTCAACAACACTGAATAGAATGTCTTCCTCTCTCTTAATACCTACCACTGAAAATACCCATGAACAAGTTTTTCCGAATTCAACTGAGACAATCCGGCCAATTGGAAAAATGAATTTTAATACATTTTCCAACTAAAGATTCAAGTCAGAGTAAGCGAAATTCCTATCTGGAAAGAATCCGTTCGACCGCGAATTATCGTTCAGTAAAAGTGGGAAAATTCTTCTTCCCTATATAACGGGGCAACGCATGGATAGATGAAGTCGGTCGGGTTTTGCGGTTTCTTAATAGCGCATCCAATCATTGCAAGGTCGTTGCACCTAAACGCTCTATGTAATGCACATTCAGAGCCGTGCTCGCTATCATAATAGCCATAAATTATTTGCAGAATTCCGCTTTTTTCGTTCGCTGAAGGCAAAAAGCCAGCATTACAAAAGTGACCTTTGTTCCATAAAATGTATTATTTTGAGTCTACGTAACGTTCTTGATGGATCCATTCTCCGCCTACCTCACGTTCTCTGGGCGTCCATTCATTCTTTGCTATACGTGAGATATAAAAATAGTAGACATAAAAATAATTAGATATAATGAAAAGATAAAAAATAATTTCGAAATGTGAGATGATAAGTTAGGCGACTCTCCGAGTTTTTATAGCCTGGCCAAGCACTTAAGCCTCTTCGGTCAAGCTGATTGCATTCATCTATAAAAGGCGTCTGAGAACCCGCTACGTAATCTATATAATTCTTTTAAGTTATCCGATACAATGCTGATTGACACTGATATGCTTTTAATAATTTTTATTCACGATTCTTAGATTATTTATTGTAAAGCTGGAATACAATTTTGACACCAGAATAATATTATAAAATATTTGTATATAGATATTAATATAAATAACGAGATAAATAAATTTGACTTTCAGGAACTTGCACAACACAGTAGTCAAATTATTTAAAAGTTCATGATCAGAATAAAGATCAAAGTGGATCATGAAAAACAAGTTATCGTCACGTAATAAAAAATACGACTTGCGGTGATGCTGGTAGAGTAAATAATAGGTTTCGTCAAACTATCGAAATTTACGTTGTTACCAAAGAAAAGAGATCATCTAACAGCGAGTAGCAAATGAGCAATTTGCTTGTGCACGATCGAAAAACCAAGGTACTTACAACAAAAAAAGAATAAACTATAGTTCACCAAAGCTCCTTTTCTCCAAAGCAGCAAAGCGACAACGTTAATAATTGAATACCTAGGCGCATTAAACAAGTAAAGAATTCTATTACTGTGGAGCCGTTGGGAAAAAAAGCTGAGGCGAGAAAGAAGGCAACAAATGTTTAACACGCTGACCTCATTCCACGAGAAGCTGAAAAACATTTTCGGGAGGCTTCTGCCTTTTGTTATATTCCACAATCTTCGTCGTTTCACTCTACATTTTATTAAGAAAATCCATACCGGGAATATCCTCTTCAACTCAAATGAAAAATCTATTTAGAGTTATAACAAAACAGACGTGTAAAGAGCAAAGAGAAATTTATAGCAGAAAAAAAAACTACATCAAGAAGTTAGGTATAATATGGTATTAAGGTATGAAAGTCGGTTGGAGTTGTTAATAATAATTAGCAGCTCTTACGGCGAATTTCACAAAAAAAAAAAAAAAAATGAGCTAGAAACTGACGCTAGTTACACTGCTTGTTGGCGTTGCCGGGCCTGTACAGCTAACCCTGAGGCTAGACCCAACTCAATTTTTATGGTGAAATCAACCATTACCTAATGCGATTTTGATCGCTTTAAAAAATGATGGAACGAATCGAATAGGTATTTCCATTTAATACAACTAACTACACGATTCGTTTCACCTCATATTCCTTGGGATATACCATCAGTAACCACTAGTTCATACAAAAAAAAATAATTAAATAACAAATAAAATATAAAAAATAACTACAATTTATTAAAACAGGTAAACTACAACCAAATTTTCTTTAGAAAAAAAACCCTCTTCAGGATATGAATAATTACAGTTGAGTAGCGTTATACTTAAGATTCGAACGAAGGAAATTTTTCACGATTATTGTAAAGCTTGAAATTATGAAAAGGTTCAACAGCAAGCTTTAATATGAACTTAGTCAAACTAGCCGAGTTGACCTAATTAAGTTGAGGCAAAAAGGTACGAGCAAAAGTACGTTTTAATATTTAAGAAGCAATCAGACGGAAGTAGCGACGTGGATGTTGAAAAGCGATAACAGGAATGCAACTTAGATGAGATGAGGTTTCCGTGTGGCAACAGCGGGTCAAGTGCCATGAAGAGACCATCATTTCATAACTTAAGACCTAAGCCAATCTTACCCAAAAAATTGAACAGTAAATCGTCACCGACGTCGATCGACGTACGGTTTAGTTGAATAAAATCATAAATTCAATTTTTTCTAGACTTTTTATTTTAAAGAACTACGATACATTTAGTTGCAGGTTGATACTATCAAAAGAGACTAATATTCAGCGATATTTTTGAACAACTGCAACTCAATGAGGCAGCTAGCTCGAGCCAAAGCGTTCAAATTTCGAAACAAGCGAATCTTGATAATTTATTACGAATCCAACCAGTTACCAGGTAGGAAGATAACTTATTTTCGTGAATCCAGAACATCAATTGCAGAGGTTAAAGTGGGTTTTATCATGAAGAAACTAGAGTTAGATAGTTTAAAATAGCCACTTTGAAGCAACCTACTAAATTTCTCTCGAGCTCAGCTGTCCTCGGCAGTTTGGCATACTGGGCACTAATCCAAATAACATACACCGTAAAATCGCAAATCGCCTGGTCTCAGGGACAGAAACAGTGAAGGACGTAATCATGATATCAACTAAAAATCATTATAGAAATCTTAGTCGTTCAAAATACATTTGGAAAAAAGAATTTTAAGTGGTTGTAGCACAATTCGTTTCTGTACGAAATTTGCTAAACACGTACATTTATCACCACCTTTTAGACTTTTTTTAACCGACTTCAAAAGGAAGAGGTTACTCTAATTGTCTAGCGTTTTTTCGTTGCATTTTCTTTTTTTAATCGAAGAGTCTGATTTAACGGCAAATGTTTCAGTTTAAGATCGGTTTTTTCCTACGCATACGACGGTTCCAATATTTCTAGACGCATTTTGAAATCCAAAAGAAGTATCAAGAAAACCAAAGTAGCTTCTGGAATGCGGCTGTGAAAAAATCTTTCGTGGCCTCCATTGTTCAGAACTGAATACAATTCGAAGTATGTTCGGCTCTGCGTAGAATGCCTCGCGAGCAGAACAACAGCTATACGATCGGCTTGGTCTTCAATAGCTACCTGCAGTCCTTATTGCGTCGTGCTGTTGCCCAGTCACGATAGTGCCAACAATCGTCTTCTGAACAGCGCTGACGATTACCAAACTGGCAATTCATTTCTCGTATGGTCAATGCACTTAAAATTGATAGGTACACACTAGAGATATTATCTAATAATTAAATGTGTAAGTAAATTGAGGTTCGTCTAGTCAACTGCAATGTAAACAATGTAAGAATGAGCGTCAGACGACCACATTTGCCTCGTTATAAATAAAAAAATTAATTTCCTGACATAAATAATTCCCAGAACTTAATTTTTCCCCTCGAATTTCTCAACTCGTTTTTGGTTGCGCACTTTAATCTGAAACATAACTGTTGGACAGTGGAAGAAGAACAAGAATGATCATATTTTCCTTTTTGTGTTGCGAAACAAAAAGGTTTCAAACCAAATAAACCAATTGCATTGTAACTAATAAACCACTCACGATTGTAACATTCTCCATATTTGATCGAAGTGAGATTTTTCCTATATTACGACTATGCTTGCGTTCAATAATCACAAACTTAAAATGGATGATGTCTTACGAATATTTTTCCCAAATTCTACGAAAAACACTGGAGCGCTCAAAAGTGGATCAAATAGATCAACAGCAGAAAAGCCAAAGCAACCCATGATTTGATACTCACTTCATCGTTGATTTTTAAAAACGTGCATTTATGAGTTTTACCCTAGACACACATTGTCCCGTTAGAGACAGTCCAGTCAGATTCTTTGTGAGACTATAAAAGTACTAAGTACAAAGCGTATTCTGAGAAAGTTTGTTCCATGGTTCAATGCAACTATTTTTGTACACTATTTAATCAACGACATGAGATCTACGGCGACCTTGTCGACCGGACTATTCAACAGCATTATTAGCAGTTAACAATGAAGTGTGTCATTTTCATGTGAACGATTTCCCTCGAAGGAGACAAGTAACAAGAATGCAAAGCTTTCTATTCCACGGCTTCCGCCAACTATTTCAATCGAAGTCGTGCTGGGACCTGCGGGTATAGAAACGGGAGCGGCTGAGCCCTTCGCTTCACAAATCCTGATATAACCGACACAGTTTCACGACTTAACAGTTACAATACGGACTCTTCGCACAGAGGGTACACAGAATACCAATCAAGACCTACCAAGCACGTTCTCGGAAGTTGCTGCACCATTCACGATTAGGAAACACCGTCGTCTAACTTACGCGATTTAAATATTATTACGTGCGCAAAAAAATATTACGGGCATTCATCGGGGTTTTCTACAGCTGTACAAATGTTTCATTCCCTAAGTTCAGTCCATAACTCTTATTAAACACCTGAAATATATCAACTGAAGAGTGAAATCTCGTTGGCCGCAAACTGGCTATCTTTCAGAGATTACCTCTTCTACGGCTGACAATTAGACGGCACAAGTGCCTTCATGATCAAACCAAAACAACCTAATTTCAACAGACAAGGAAGTAATTTAAACCGTGACGTGATGTGGAATAAATGCTGTACTAAAAATCACTTTATTATCCCCGTCAAAATGCTATAAAATCCCGACAAGAGGATGTGGATGGGGTTAGAAAAATTGAGTTCATAGACCTCGACGTTAATACACCGAATTACAATACGGAAAACAAAAATAGTGGTTGAAGTAAACATGCATCACCATTACACATGTAAGAGTCAATCTCACTAGCAACTTCGATTATTTGTTTAGTCTATCAATTTATAAAATTAATTACATACAAGTCAAAATGAAATGAAATGACCTGGGAATCGGTGTAAGAGGAGAATGAATGCAATAATGCTTGGGATTCAACGGCAAGTACCCCCAAACAAAAGTACCCAAACATTCTTCAATCAATTCGTTTATGTTGAATGGAACATTGCTGAGGCAGGGGTTGAAGACTGATGGCAGCGTCTAGTAATACATTAACCAGAACAATTTTTTTTTTCAATAGTGGGGCAACCATCGTTAGCAAAGGCGCATTTGATACGTTATTTTTATATAGGAATGCTAATAACAGGAACAATCAAAGGCGAAAACCAGATATCCAGACCAATTTCTCTTTGAGTGGTTGAAGGTCGCGGTTTTGGGTTCATGATTCCAATAGCCGCGTTCCACTTTAGAACCCGCAAATCTCCGTATTCCGTGAACCTCCGCTAAATTTCTCTCAGTCGGTAGTTCTTTATCACCTCATTTCAGATCACGTTTAAGACGTTTCCTTTCCAGACCGGTAGGTAATGGTTATGAGAACGACCTCTTAAAGTTCCTTCCTATTTTCTTTAAAGTGGTTCGTTTCCTCTGACAGGCCGATTAATTCTCTTCACTAATCAAAATCCTTTTCTTCTGCTCCTGAGCATTTTGGAAGGTTTTTCAGGTTGCCAATTTTCCTTGGATTCTGAGTTGTTGAACCCAGCTGAAATAACATTTGGAATTTCAAGGGCTTATTTACGATAGAGATAGTAACAAGAACATACATGTAGTACCAAATCCAAACCATACGTGTCTGCGAAAAATCAGAAGTTTTTTTTTTAATTTATGGGTTTATTAGAAAGTCACTGCTGCTCAATAACTAATCGAAAATTTCAATTTAAAATATGTTTTTATCATCTTCAAAAAAGTTAAAGCTATCAACATTCGCTTCGTGATTTCAGCTTAAATAAACACCTAAATAAACTACCTATTGAACGGATTTTTATCATCCCAGTAACATTCAACATAACCATTCAAGTTCCTATTTAGGCCTTTACTTTTCTTTAATCGTCGGAAAATGTTAATTTTACTTCAACTACTCCATGACGGCTGAGTGTCATTTTTCAATGAAGGAAGTCTGTTCTGGATTAATCACAGTTTAGGACTACTTTCCAAGCATTTATATTCCGTACTAACTGGTAAGAGCATTAGTACCGACCATTACTAGCGAGTAGGCGCTTGATCAAGCGGGATCAGTTCTTAACAGCCATTCATCGAAAAAACGGTGGGTAATTTCGTTCACCTCGTTCAATTTCGTTTCGCCTTCTCATCTTGAAACCGCTTCAAGGATTCAAAATAATTTACGAGTAGACGATGTAAGATAGTTGTTACCTACCCGTTTGTGTAACGCACCTTCAGGCGGCGGACCGCACAGCTTCTCTCAGGCTTGTGATACGAGGGACGGGAGATTATTAGGGCAGAAGGACCGCCCTAAATGAGAACGTGTCGCATAAACGACCCACAGAAATGAAGGACCTCCCTAATGTAGGTTGTATCTAACTGTTTACCAAGCATAAATGGTGGACGCGTATGGACCAAAAGGACTGGTTTGATTCGGTAACGGGTCACAATTCTCAACTATGACAGCTTTCATTACTTTATCTCATGGTTATAGCAGAACCTTAAAAAGGGAAAAACGTAAGACGAACGAAAAAGGAAAAAATTAGGAGAGATATTGCGATGAATAACTACAGCGGTTTCATTTTATTGTGAGGTTGAGGAGGAGAAAATTGTAGCGACTTATTCCCCAATCCTTTGTATTTCTGCCGAGACCTTTCGCCTTAGGGCACTTTCCATGGCTTTGTGGAACCACATCTACGGCCTTTAAAAAATAATAAATAATATATTTCATATTATGTCAGTCGCATGTAAAAAAGAACGGAAGTTACCTTGTTAAAAGAGCATTAAATATTAACAACGGGAGACTGAGCATTCTAATCAAATTGAATTCGACTCTCAACGCGTGATACCTCATGACGTGAAATACAAATATGTACAACAGAACGAGGTAAAAGTCATTCTCAAGCGCAGCGCGAAGGTCACGTTTAGGTCACCTTCGATTCGTGTTCCTTGAAGGTCTGACGTCATTCGGCGAAGAGGTGCGGAAAATGAACTCATTCCCAAGCATTCGAGGGGACCGTACACCTCTAGTGAGATCAGATTTCGGTTTTAGCACAGATTTATCTCCACTAACTTCTTTAACTTCTAGCAGCGATAAAAATGAAATTAGGAATACTGAACTAAATAATAGATCATTAAAACCACACAAATCTGCACAAAAGGTGTTACATTAAAACTACTGCCAATTGGTAGCCTGAGACTGAGGGAGCTGCAATTTCAACTTGACGCTTAACTACTGCCTTTATGCAACAAATGAGGATTGAGTTATAGTTTATTGTAGAAGAACTGTAAGATCCATAGATTACAGGAAAATATTTTTTCTCAGTCTTCGCATCTCAATAACATGTTGAGAAGGAACGAATTTAACTTTATAAATATACATACACATACAAATTTACACTGACGTTGACAAATTTTCTAGAGGTGACCAACCATAAACAACCTGACTTCAACCAAGAAGCAATATATAATTGCTCATGTTCGAATCTACAACCCAGATGCTTCAATGTCACAGTTTAGAAGAGAGAAAGCTGAAATTTACCGACAATAGGCCATTGTAAGCTGGTGGGACGAGTCTGAGTCAACTAGAGGCAATTGAGAAACTAATCGGTATTATCTACATGAAGACACGTCTTGCATTGATTGAAACTAAGATCAGAGGATTAGCACGTATCTCTAAGTATGACATCGTAGTAAACGGTTGGTCATCGTGATGGTCACTGGTCTTGAACGTTACACAGATTGAGAGATGCGAGCACATAAAGTGCACTCAAACGGTCCAACAAGGCTCGAAGCACGTAAGGATACTTGAATGAGTAATTAAAACCAATTAATACTACTTATATGTAGAGATATCCATTTACGATCGGCGAATAGATGAAATTAGCCCTATGAAGAGCCATAATTCAGTAAAGTCGTAATTTTAAAATAATAATAAGTTCAACAATTTTATGGAAGGATAATTAAATTAACCTGATTTAATTCAAGTAGGCACTTCCGTTGAAATACGAATACAATTATTGAAAGTAACTGTCCATTTTATTCAAATATTACTTATATCCACACATCTTGATTATCTTAGACGAAAACTACTTCAACATGTGACCATTAAAATCTAAGGACATTTTTTCGTTGTTTTTTTTCCTAATGAAAAGATAGGTATACATTGAAGATTAGTGTATGTAATAATATAGTCAAGACATTAATAAGGAGCGAACTAGTGACAGTCTGAGTAGGGGAAATTGATTCGACAGTCTCTAAGTGTGCCAAAATGGGCAATAATGGATTCATTTTAGGATGGTATTCTGTCAAGTAACTTCTACCGATGTTCTCGCGTAGTGTATTAGGAGTCCACAGGAGTGCACGATATCAGACAGGAGAAACGTATGAGAGACACGAGTTAGCACCAATTACCGACAGGTTTGACAGGTCTCCGAAATAAACGGAGCGTTATTACATCATGATACCAAAACATGAACCTGATATAAGCGGACCAACCCATAACTTGACACATCGACCCCCGAGGGGAGAAAGTTTGCTACGAAATGCCATAACTAAGTATTGCGGAAATTGTCACTTCCGAATTGAACGGAAGCAAGATAGAATCTACAACAGTAAATTTGAAGGTATGAGCAACTTCTGCACTATATTGCTTCTCAGTAGCAAAAATATTAGGGTTAGAAAGATTCTGATCCGTCTACAATTAATATTATTTAAGATAAATTTTTCTATTACTCAACACACACGACTTACTCATTTGCGGAAAACTGAAAAATCTATGATTAATAAGATAATTAATAGATATACAATTCTATATACACTTATCAAGTTCAACAAGTTTATACTCGAACTAGAACACCGTTTGGAAGGGCAGCTATCCCGATATTTTAGGATGATGAAACGCGTTCTAATCGATAGAATTAGAAACACATTTACATGCTGAAGATAGTAGAAATCTACACATTGGCAGCTACTTTATGAAGGAAAAATAGAATAACTAAGTACACACAAATACGATTATTCGTTCATAAAAGCGATTTCGAATGTGAATCGGAATACGAAAAGGCCCAATTATAGAAATTCACGAGACAATATTATCTGAAGGCGTACTAACACCAATATTTATGTTTACGACATGAATTGCTAAATTCTTGATCATAACGAATAACTCGCAAGCTATAGATGAAAAGGTTTAGCCAAACCGTTCGAGACTCAACGTCCGGCAATTAAGTTTACCGACCGATCGAATCGACCTGAAATTGTGGTAATCAATAATATAAGTATAAAGGTATCCATAATTCCGCCACGGTATAAGAAATTTACAGCAAGCAACCGAGGGGAAATCGGGAAGATTACGTAGTTGAACTCGCTAGCTACTTAACTGGAATTGAGTCGACAGCGAATCGAAGGCCATATCCTACGCATCAAATAAAACAGACTCAAACCGCGTTCCTTCCGACAAGAAAAACAGGTTGACAAGCAACCTTGACCTGAAAACCCGAGCATCGAACCGAGTCCTAGGTTTGGACAGGCGGAGAAGAGGAATAGTGGGTCGGCGTGGAAAATTGGTAATCACACCTTCAGGTTCACTAATTTTCATCTCAGTATTAAACTGGTTACGTCACTTACGACGAAAGGTTTACAAACGGAATAATTTTCAATAAGATCCTACTTCGCTTTCGTTATGTAACAACGCTGCGTATAATAATTTCACCGCTGAGTTGAAAACCCCACAAAATACAAAAATCGTCAAAACCGGCCGATTTTTCAAAAGCTTGCTCATAAATAAAATCAAAAGTCAGTTAGTGATATCTGGAAGATCTCAGAAATCCCGTATTGCACTATAGGCTAATTATAAACCCAACATCCATAACATTAACGTATGTTATTAATTGATGAGGGTATTCCCAAAGGGTAACAACAATACAGAGATCTGAGCGTTAGCAGTGGTTAGTCAGTTCATTGACGTTACCTTTTGATTTTAGTCAATAACGAACAATTGGAATTGCTCAAGAAAAAAGTCCCCCCCCCCCCGATAATTTCATGATTTATGTTGGAAGGCATGTAGAATTCGCATATCCAATAAAAAAAAATTCTGTCAGTCCGCCATCAATACCCTTTTCTTTTACGAAACTGTAATAGCTAAATCCTTGAAATGTTCACCGAAAGTCATTTTTGGTCTAACAATGGCTCAATTCAGCCAAATCGCTACCTCAACTTTAATAGTGGAGAGGGTATTAGGAGGTTTTCGTATTTTCCTATGTTTTGGAAACATAGGCATACTTTATATCAATTTCTATCGATTTTCGGACGCTGAATCGAATAAGACCATAACTGAGTCGATAGCTAGAATGGTTCTCAAGTAATCACAGGTTGTGTCGAATTTTCGAGATTTCGAATAATTGTTGATGATCGTATAGCTCGAGAATTTTGGGAGCTATAAAAATCGTTCTAATCTATGGAATCCTCGTCTAACGCTCTTTTTAACTGTATCTTTAATCGAACAATTTAACTTTTCATTAGATAATTAAGAAAATAAGAATAATTAAAATTACCATAATTTCTACGATGATTATCGACATTTAGGCATGGTCAAAAACGAATGGTACACCTACTGATAAACGCCTCATGCTGAATAGTACGAAAATTTCCTTCACCTTACGATTTCTCTCCTACACCTAAAGAGATTCACACAGTCTTCGACCGAACCTTTTCCATTACAAGCCGAAGCCATGAATTATAGAACATAATACTGACAACAGCAAAGATATTACATTCGACTCCGAAACCGTGACCTGCTGAAAGCATTAACTATGTAATGGCCAATAATAATTTATCCTCAATGCTATTTAACTATCCACACAACACTTGGAACGTCCGCGACGGTTTCTCTCGCTCTTTCAAGATTGCAAAACTATCTCTTTGACTTTCTACGAAGACCGTTCGCTTCTATTTCATTTCAAGCATCATCCGCTTTTAATAATATTTCAAAAGTGCAACCTGTGTCGAGTGCGTGCTCTCGAAAAACATCGTAAAGAATTACGCAACAGGTTTTGGCTCACAGAGAAATGTTTAGTGCGCCATCAGACCGCAATTATGCCCAACAAAACTTTTGAAATCGTGTCTGCTGGAAGGAGCTATTGCCGAAAACTACTCTCAAGAGTGCCCGGTCGAAGGAGTGTTTTTGGGCACGCGGTTGATAATTATCTCAATTTTCAAGGAAGTCTCGGGGTTATTAGATTCTGGATTGCGTATATACGAGGTTAGCAAGATTCTCCGCTAAGTTAATTTACGGGTCGATAAATACGTCAGGGGTTACTGAATATCCGCAAAGCTTTAATTGTATATTATTCTTTCAGAACTAGTCGATGTCAGATATTGGGAAGAAAAACTTGAACAACTTACGAGCAATCGGACCGGACTGGCTGACTGAACATAGATCTTACCTAGAAGAAAAAAAGTAATATGTTAATTGCAAGTTCCAGCGGATACATTCAAACATTTTATTATTCATCATGAACATCAAAAGTGCAAGTAAAAAGGAAAATATTGACTCAGCTGGGCTCATTAGATGTGATTTCGAACCAACAATAATACGGAAAACCTTCTTGTATGTCCAGGACTTGATGGCTGATAATAATTCGAAACATATATTCAGTTACTTTAACTACACTATTTCATCAATCTTTTAAACAACTTATCTGATAAATTATTCATAGGGAAAACCATTTCTTTCTCATTCAAAGAAATGAAAAGACAAGAGAATAGAAAACATTCAAGAGACCGTTTAGAGTATCAATTCAATCACAAGAACAGATGGCACCATCCAAAATAATGATCTTATCAGGGCCAATAAACATCAACTATTTTTTCCCCATCTCGACAGAGCGTGATAATTCTAAGCTGAAAGTTCATATTTAATTTTATCTCCCATCGTGGTCTCTCCTCTTTTCTATCTCGGTAAAACTACAGTGACGGGCTTTTTTTTAAACCAAGAATATCCAAGTCCTGAGTCTACACTATTTCCGCCTCCGGCCGTTTCAACATAAGGTCTAGAAGTTGATACAAATTAATGAACAAGCATCTGAAAGCTCACATTTCTACGACAGGACAATAAAGTAATAGGTAAACCAAATGAGTACGAGGAAACTTTCTCTTGGCGTTGGACCCAACGGAATTTAATTTAACAAATCTCCCTTCAAATCCCGTATTTCAATGAGCAGTTGTATCCTGTTGTGCCACCATCGAGTACGTCTAATCAAATTCTTCGAAACACTAATGGTTTCCTAAATTTTGTAGGTGAATGGCACTTCATCGATGTGACATTTCCACTGGACTCTTCTCATCATGCTAACAGTAGAAAAAGGCGGCAAGGAGAAGAAGTAACAAATCTGGGTATTTCGAACTTTATCAAAATGAACTGTAAAAGTGGAAGAGTAAACTTTCATTGAGAAATTTTGTACATATATTAGTTAGTTGTACGTATATTAGTTTTACCATGTTTAAAATATAACGGAATATAATTAGCAATTTCTTAAAATAAAATTTTGCCGCAGAAAAGAATTGGTTAAGTTCAAAATTAACCTTCACAAAGAGTGAATATTTAGGGAAAGTAACGTTCTTGAATTGCGCTGTAATTTCAGATAGATTGTTTTTACAAAACCAAGAACTTAGTTTCAACGTTTCTGCATTCTCATTATATCGTATTAAGTTACATAATAGAAGTTCTAACAAGCAACCGACCTTTCCCAGCGAAGAGGATTACTCCATCTTCAGCGGGTCAGAAGGTCAGAATCGTCCCGAGCCGCTCCCGCGAGGTTTCCAAGTGATAAGACAATGGACAATAGCACTGAGACTCGGAGTATCAATAAAAAGATCACCCTCAACGGCTGTGAATTCTCATCGAGATGGATAGTGTATGGAGACGCCCTCTATCGAATTCGAACAGACTTCAGCGTTGTTATAGAACTGACCTTTATATATTCCTTTATAATAGCCGCAAGTGTTTCGTACAGAACGGTTGCCAACCGTCCATGTATGCAACTATTTTGCAACCCCGGATGCGAGAAGGGATGGTGATCTTCCCTCTAGAAACGCGCCAAGTTTGCCACCAGTTTATACTTGCCTTTTATACGAACAAAACGCTAAAAACTATTGATGGCTTTGGTAACAATAATTTTGGACAGCAGCAGAACATGTCCTCACCCAAAAAAAGTTGACAAAACGGAATACCATTCTAACAATGATAATATATTGAACGCAAAAGAGATAACTATAGATAGATTTAGAGGGCTTCTCGTCTGGCAGGCAATGCTTCGGAAGAATGTCAATTGAGCGGCTTATGCGTAACATATTTCATGATAAGGATTGTAAAAAAATTTTGTTCCGAAGGTCCATCGTATAAGAATATTGCAGAGAAAAATTTCCAGCCACGAACAGTCACTTTCACCGATCATTTCGTCGTTTATTAATCTGAATTAACAAGCAAAGTCGATTACTGCCGTTATTAACTGAATTTCGATACCTACTTGATGAGCCTAAAGAGTGAGAAAGTGGCGATGAGGCAATATCCAACGAATTTTTATTAGTATTTTTAATTTGGAACCGCTTTCGGACATAAAAGGGACGGTTCATAGTCTAAGCTAAAAGGGGTTTCATAAAGACAATAGTCCCATATTAAAACTGTGAACCAATAATTAATATCTATTACTACACTACCCACGGGGTAAAAGCACTTTTGGGTCAATCCCTTCTTAATTTACTTATTCACAAATAATATTATTGTTAAGATATTTGACATGATCCCCACAATTGGTTTTCAATCTGGTTCGAAAACTTTCAGGATTTTCCTTATTAGGCAAGGACTAGTTTATGTCTACGGACGTAATCGAAGCATGGATTTCCACAGTGTTTTTCGTAATAAACCCTAGGAAAATGCTAATTTCTTCAAACAACGTAAATATTACAAAACTATAACCTGTAGAACATTAATTTTTCCATAGTTTCAAGGAGTGAGTTATTATTATGATTGTAAAGCTAACAATCACCTCTCTAGGTGGAAGCGATTTTCTCATCCAAAGAGAGTAAGACTGTGATCAGGAGATACGCTCTACCCAGTATGCAGAAATTCTGCATTCGCTCTCACCGGTTTCAAGGTTGGCTAGTTGTCTATTGGTAGACAAAACAGTTGAAGCACTCCGTAACCTGTTCTTGCATACGACTAGCAACTAAACAGGAAAAGTGAACAACTAATACACACATGAGGCGAGTGACCACCTGGTAACGAGTCTGAGGAGACGGATTGGAGAAGAAAGAAACCAGGGATCGATTAAAACATTTCTCGAGCCTAAACGAACAATTTTTTTAATAAAAATTTTGAGCTAAATGAATCGCCCCATAATGAAAATGAGCACAGTTAATTATAAATAAATTCTGGGTGTTTAAGGGCCAATGATTGATAAGTTATTCGATTATAACCTCCAAATCATCTCATCCGCCCGACAATTTCATCCGACTGAAATGACAGCATTGAATGAGCTAGTCATTGACACCCTCACATGAAATATTATCGTCACCTTGAGTCGAAGAACGACAGTTTTTGTTGACTTTATTCAAATTTAATCATTTGTCCATTTTCGTAGTCGTAAAGCCGGAACGACCAGACGGTTGGAAAATAGAGCGTCAAAAACTGCAGAGAACACATAGCAAACTTTTAAAAAACACAAGTTCAAATTTAGGTTGATGGGGCCTTGGAAATTTCAAATTACACACCAGTAGCTGCACAAGCAACTTTTATCATTTGGATTTTTTAAAATAACTCAAGCATTGGTACTTAAATGGTGAATTAAAATGTGAATACCCAGCCTTATATCAAGATGCTTAGGTAACTTGTCAGAGGCGTAACTGAATCCTGCCGGTACACTCCTGTCGTTCCTAAATCTCCTCTTCTACCTATTCGCCCTCAAGACACATAATACCAGTTTTTTCCTTCAAGGACATACAGGAAGAATGAAAAGATGTGTACGTGGACTTAACATCTCAACTCCGTAGTATGTCTAGCCATGCCAAATAGGCATGGGCTCACGTTGCTAAGGTAATGCGTAACAAACTGCTTTCTCCATTCGCTGCCAAACGTCCTTTTAAATATCACAGCAGTTACATTGTACGTGCGTGGAATGTAAGAATCTTATTACAACGCGACCAACATATCAAGTACGAAGCGTCAAATGGAAAGCTGCTTCCGTAGCGAATAATTTTATTTCCAAAGAAGGAGGTCATGGGGAAGGACTAAAAGTACGCGGATTTTCGAATTAACTCATTTATTTACATGCATTTCTAAACCGAAATTTGCTGATCACATCAGAAGCACAATCCACCGCCCACATTCACATAAAGGCGATTTTATTGTTCAAAGAATGTTCAAATTCCTTGCCAAGGTTGGCCATTGTCTTGCAGTGATTTTCGCCTCGTCCACAGTCGAGAAATTAATCTTATTAATTTTCAACTTGAGGAACATAAAACCCCAAGAAGTAAAATCAAGTAAGTAAAAAGCTTGGGTGATGGATGTTATGTTATACCGCTTTTGGTCACAATAAATCCACGGCAAGAGCCGGCGGTAAGATGCGCTGCATTCAATAGCGACAACCTTTCATACTAGTAATTCTTGTCATATTGAATGGACGCATAACAATTAAAGTCTCTATATATTCAACTTGAGGGTGGCAGTGAGACAGCTGAAATGAGCCTGCAAAAGCCCTCAGGTAATAGAAAAAAAAATTAATTAAAAGATTAGCGCTTTGTAAAACAATGATAATAATCAAATGGTTGAATTGCACGGTCTGTATACATTAAGTATTCGGTTGAATATTAGAATTAGAAAAAAGGAAAAAGAGGTTCTAGAAAATTAGAAAAATAAGGTTTGTCCCCTCACTCAAAGAATATATTTTATATAGTATAAAAAAAAATTGTCCATCGGGGGTGAAATTCATTCAAAAGTGTTTAATTCTAAGATACATATTTCCACCATTAAGAAGCGGAGCCAACGAACTCGTAACATCTCTTCGCCAACGTGAGATCATCAAGAACTGAAACGAAATTCCCCGAAGGTCAACCAGTGATCAGGTAGCGGACAGTCGACTGGACTGCTAGGCCGCTCCTTTGGCAATGGAAACGGCAAAAAGAACGAATGCGAAATCAGTCTTATTTCGAACGTGCTCCCCTCTCGTCAATTAGTCTAACGACTGCAACTACTTGCTAACTCGCGGACATATTGTATCGTTCGATGGAAGTCACGAAGGCAACCGTTTAGAGACTGGCGGGGTTCCTTGAGGTTAATCTCCTAATTCAATCGTTTACGGCAACAACTATCCAACTATTTCTTCATTTCGATCGTTTTACTATAGTGAGCGTATTCGCGCTCGGCTGAGCAATTAAAAGAAAGTCGCCAGGCTACAATTCAATCACCAACTATAGATGAGTTTATTGCAGATTAATTAAAAGCCAATTTGATTTTTTTTTTAATCAACTATTTTATTATTCATTCTGTGTGACAAACGAACTATTAACTTAACGGACTTATGAACTAACGATTTAAAGGAGAGAGCTTAAGTGCACAGAAAACGTTTCTCTCCTAATATATCCTCAATTGATTCAATATCCTATTGGTTTTCTAATTGAAGACCTCGTGTATTGTTGAGCTCGGAGAACTCGGACAATCCAAGAATACTAATGATGCATTAATTAACCCATCCGGCAATAAAAGTAATTGGAAATAATGTCAAAAGAGTTCGATGAAATCTGAATCGCTCAATAATCTATGTTGCGACACCGGTTAGGTCGTAGAATGATGTCGAACGAATATTATATATTTACAAGCGTCCGTTAAAAGTATATCAAAGGCAAATATATTATGATTCTTGAAACCAACATTTTTTCCATGAAAAGTGGTTACTTCATTTGATGCGTTGGAAAGACTGCAGTCTTCGACAGATCGATAGCAACGTCAACTCGTAGAGCCATAAGCTAAAAAGAGGGGAGGCGATCGTGTTTTCGATTGACAGTGACCCTGAACTTGGATTCATATTTGATAGTGAAGGGTGACGACCAAGTTCTTCTCGGACTACGATAAACGTATATGCTGTAATACGATCCAGGTGTTCAAACATTTTACAGACGAAGGTGGAAAAAATGTGATTATTGAGGTGAAGGAAATACAAGAAAAACAATATGAATTTTGTAAAAATATTACCACCCGGTCAAAATTCTTCTTATTCTTATTCAGATTTCTTGTAGACGTAAGGCTCGAAAAACTACTGATGATAGCCAAATCTCGACTAAGTAACAGTTTGAAGTGAGTGAAACAAGTAAGGAGTTGCTTGTAGCACCAGGATGCAGACATACGTGTTCTGTCATAACAGATGTTCAGACAATGAGCAGATGAATATGGAGGACGAATTATACTAGTACTAGTAGGATTCCCGGGCCCACAACTAAGAGCAGAACTGACTGAGAGAAGTACCACGGGCTTTCATAATAGTTACACTACTAGAGGTAACCTCGAGGAGATAACATGAGCCGAAAAAAGGTATTACCCACTGGCCAAGTAGATGTACTATTTCTACAAATTGCCTAGTTCTGTTCTCCAAGAATTCATTTTTTTTAATGGCAATCACTATGTTAGATTTAGACAAGTCCAAATTCCCTCCGACTACACTTTCTCGTGCCCCATCTAATATACAAGCATACTATCTAAGTTTTCCGGCCTTGAAATGATTTTATTCATTGCTGCTCTCTCCGAGGTCGGCAAAACCGCAATCTTTTATTGCTCTGCGCCGTTCACAATTTCAGAGATAGCCGCCCGTTATCTTGGAAACCACTTTTGATTCTTTTGGGAATGAAAGTGAACCCGTAGTCCTTTTCCAATGAATTTCAGGTTACAAGCAGTGAGTTCGAAGCTGATCTCGACCGCCCACGGCTACCAACCGCTTAGCCTTAGTCGAATGAGTCAGAAAAGGATTGTGACACTTTTTTCGCTTTCGCTATCGAAAGTTCGCAGGCCACGTCTTGGGCACTTGAAGCAACAAGGAACAGCTGTTGAAGCTTGCTACAACTGATGTGAGAGATACGATGAACGAGTACGTGTTTGGCTGTGTTTGTATCATTTTACCGTGAAGCTCTAGGTAGAGAGCTATGAGATTGCTTATTTTCCCTTTTCTCATATTCTTTTCAAGGCAAAAGAATCAGCGAGTACATGAAGTACAGCATCCTCGAAGCTCTACGAGCCTAATGAGATACCATCAGCGAATGAAAAACATTCGAGAAGCTACTATTAAGAGCTTGAAGTTTCCTTCTCCCATGAGTACTATAATTTTGAACAAGCAAGTCGAACGAGTTGATGTGGGAAAAGGTACGACAGATCTTAACGAAATATTTTTGACTGAAGAACGCTCATGTAACAGAACACAGATCCAAATTAATATCAATAGAGAAATAATTCATTAATTTTTCAAGTATGTCTCAGAAATTTTGGAGGCTCCGTTGTACAAACGAGCTATTGTCACCAATATGGTCTAGTTAGGTAATTTAATTTCAGAAATTTTCCTTTTCACGCCAAGTCACAACTTCCAGCACAGTGTGACGACATTAAAACCACCAATTTCCTCTTAATGAAAGCTTATTTTTTTATGTTTGGTGCAACAAGAAATCTAAACACTCATAGTAAAGATTGCACCATTAGACAAGTTGAGCTAAGAAATTAGCTTCCAGCATTCATTTTCGAAAAGGTGACAAAGATCAAATGCGTAGCAGATGAGGATGCGGCAGTAGCACGAGGTCTCCATTGGTGGGTGACCTCGCTTTTGTTGACGAGACACGAGATTCAAGGAACCTTAACCGCCGAAACAAATCGTCTCTAAACGGCCTTTTTCACGACCTGAGGCAGCATCCAAAAATTGCTCAGTAAATATTGAGGGGTAAAAACACTTTGAATAACTGCTTTAATAATTCCATACAGGAAACAATTTTGCATAGTCTACGGTATTGAAAGAGGAGCATCACGCAACGTTAGATTAAGTGGAATGAAAGCGGGAATCGAACAATTGCATCCAGTAACTACACATTTTTCTCACAACAGCGGTTTACAACCAGTAAAAAATTCACGCTAATCCTTTTTCATCATCTTTTACGCAGAATAATTTCTCTTGAAACAAATACAAAGAACTCGTAGACGAAGGTAATGGAAATGAACTCATGCTTATTTCTCCAGCTCAGATCTCGAACTCCGCGCACTCGTCACATCTAGGTCACGGTAATTTAAGGCCGAATCGAAATCGGAAATCACCCTGTATATTCCGAAACCGAATAGTTCACCATCTGACAGGATCGAAACTGAGGAAGGTTAAGAACAAAATGGAAATTCTAATGACCCGAGGGTAAAGAAAGTCGAAATCGAAAGGTTCAAGAGAGCAGAAAGGTTCGGCAGCGAAAGGCAAATCTTGTGACCTTAAAACCGAAACGAATAAAACAGGACCAAGGAATCCTGCAACTCATCAACAACATTGCAGAGGAGGTCATCGTTGAGTATCATTATACATAATTGTGACACTAGCCAAGCACCAAGACAACTGAAGCCAATAAACTTGAGTTATATGACTTCAACACAGGTAATTTGTACAAAATAGCCACAATCTATGTGGAAAATTTGTCATTTCCATTCACTCAACAAAAGATGGAGACAGGTAGATAGAAAAGTAAGTAGATATTAGTTGAGCATGGCTTTCATAGAGAGGATAAAGGCGGATATTTTTTATTTACTCTGAATCTGATCCCAATGAATCATAACGGTAAAGCTACAATTCCGTCTCTCTGGTGGAATACAAAAAAAAAATAGAATCTTTACCGTAAAATAGCCCCGTTAGTCCGTTTTAGTACATTGATTGTGCAGCTACCATTAGATTTATTACCTACTGTTATTGTAACGTAGTTACCTCGGAAGAAAAACGCTAACCAACAAAGGAACCTTGATTTGGTACCAACTCGAGGCAGTAGTTGCCAGCGAAAATAAATCCCAATAAGTAATAGTGGGCACTCGGAAAGTCGGACCTCGCTCCGAACAATTCTCAAAGGTTGTTTTTCATTTGTAACAAACTAGAAGACTTGTAGAAATGGTCGAGCTCATTTTGCAAACTAAGCTGCTCACGAGTTTATTTTCATTTTTTTCCTCAAGCCTTTTGCTTTGGCCGGCGATAAATATGAAAGAGGAATAGAAATGAAGAAATAAAATGCAACATTGAAAGACGATTTACGGTTGGCAGGAGCTACATATTGCTTCGTAAGCGTAACAATTCATCAGCGCCTCCATTAAAATGAAATCAACTCTCACTGATTGTGTAAAATCGATTCAGAACGAAGCAAACACATATATCCGTTTTTCATAATTCATCTAGAGATAGGGGTTGATCGGAAACTGATTTTGTAGCAAGGAAATATTATCTTTTACAGCTTATGTGAAAATCGCGTGCTCACAGCAGTTCCTGTTCCACCTTGGAGAAATTTGCGTGATCTGCAATCACAACCACCACCTGCCTCTTCATCACTTGTTGATACGAAACTACGAGTATCTTAATGATTTCGTTTGATTACGAAGAAATTTATCCCGGGCCGCGAAAGTTAAAACAGTTTCTTTTACTGTATTTCTGGTTTGAATGAGTTAAGGCACGAATGCGAGCAGATGGCCTGAGAGCGGAGCTTGTTCGCACTAACACGATTTTTTTTAAAATAAATAATCGACCACCTTTTTACCAAAGCTAGCACAGCTAGTAATTCGATTCGACGTGGGGATTAGGTTAGCATTATCGGCGACGTTATCTCATTTTGAATTTCTATATTTCTAGCACTTTCGGCCATTATGGGCCTCTTCAGAAAGCATCTGTCAATTATTCGCTATTATCGATATATTTACAGAGACAGCTAGTTATTTGGCAGGAGTGATGAATCATTTCAATTCAATCGTGGCTGATTTCACCGAAAAAATAGTGGCTTTACTTCAGCTAAACTCGATTCAAATGTATTCTTGTGTTGTCAAACTTAAAGGACCGGTATTAACTCGAAATTGATGAAATAAAAAGGTCACTTATGCCTGCACTCCTGTTTAAACCGATCATTTTTAGAGTTCACAAACCACCTCAATTTCTTGGCGTTACTATTCACTAAATGGACAAGTCATATATATTAACATCGAACGTCTTGACAGCTAGGCATTATTTCCATTGCTGTGTGCATTTAGCATATATTTGAAGGTGGTACAAAAACTAGACAATCTTTCCATGAACCTTAAAAGACTGACACTTTCATCCTGAGTTTCACCGCTGCGCAGTAAGTCAAGAAAAAAACGCTGCAAATGATTGTACAGTGGTTTATTATTATTTCGCTTCAATATTGATTTAAGAAGACCATCCATTTGTCATTTTAAATATTCGGAAAATTTGTGAACGTTCCCACCGAAAAACAGATGGTAACTATAGGGGAAAAATCCGTAGCAACTATTGTAATTTTAATCATTTTTATTTTTCTTAATTTCCTAATTAAAAACTAAACCTGTTGCCTAACGATACAGCTGGAGAGAGTGTTTAACGACCATTCCAATGAGTATAGAACGATTTTTATAGCTCCAAGAACTCTCGAGTTATACCCTCGTGTCAAATTTCTGAAAATCTCCCAAATTTTTCACAAAAGCTGCGATAACTCGAGAACCAATAAAGCTATCGACCCGGCAATGGTCTCATTCGATTCAGCGTCCAAAAATCTATACAATTTGATACCACGTACACATTTCTCTGAAAAACCTTGGAAAATATGAATTTTCTCCCCCTCAAAACCCCCCAAAAATACCCTTAAAATTGAGCTAGCAAGTTGGTTCAAGAATTGGGCCGTCGTAGGACCGAGATTGATTTTTGGTGAAAATTTCAAATTTTTAGCTCTTACAGTTTGGCCGGAAAACTGCTAACGGCGTACGGCGTACGGCGTACGGCGGACGGCGTACGGCGGACGGACAGAAATTTTTTTATTGGATATTCGGATTCTACATGCCTTGAAACGTAAAACATCAAATTTTGAGGGGGGTTAGAAATTTTTTTTTCTTGGGCGATTACAATGGTTTATTATTGAATAATAAACCAAAAGAACTCGCGAGAGGACGGTCAAGGATTGACAGTGTTCCAAATAGGATGCCAGACGGAGCTCCGTATACTGATGATATAGAAAGAGGGGTGCTTTCTTTTCAGTTTTTGTTCAAAGTTGTTTCCAGCAGGGAAAGCGTGAATGAAAACCGCCAAGGCGGACGCGGAACCAGCCGGCCGGAAACTGTGCGTCAGAGCTAGAGCCCAGGTGCTAACGGAACGTAGATGAGAAAAAAGGACCACAGCAGCTGCACTACTCATAGTAAAAGTAGTCTCACTGCAAGATTTCGTTTACAAAGGAAAATACCCTGATAATAATACAATTTCATAGATTACACAACATTTTTAAAGGCTCCAGTAAAGCGCAAAAAAATTTTCAACCCGGCAAAAACAAATTCAACCCGGCACGTATTACAAATTAAAAAATTATAAAAAATATCACAACATATAATTACAAAATGATGAGAGACCACTGTCCTCGCTTATAACGGATATATTCTCACCAATAACTTTAGCGTTTTTATTTTTTCGGTGGGCCAGTCTTCAAGACGTAAGTGAGGATTTAAAAATCCACTGTGAAAAATTCACATTGGGAGAATTGATTGTTTAGTGATCATACTAAATTAAGGTTGCCGGTTACTTTCATAATCAAGTACCGGTTTCGACTCAGAAATTCAACGTAACCGAATTTTGGAAACGAGTAGGTAACATTTATGCATGAATATTCATATTTTATCAGCTTTTATAGGTGACAAACCGCAATCAATAGCGTGATCCGGAGATGATAATTAAATGTTTTCAGAATTCCGAGATCTATTTAGTTTGTTTGGCCAATCTGGCTGAACTATCATTAGGCAGATTTTTTTCCCGTAACGGTCAGTTGCCTCCAACTGATAACATAAATCATCACTTAAACTAAATTTACACAATGATAATTGACTAACTAAAATAATAATATTGGTACGTAACTGTGAAGCTGAAATAATATTAAAGGTTTTGAAATAATATTAAAGGTTTCTCACCTCCTGATGTCTCGTCGAACCTTTAATAATTAAAGAACGCTATTATAAATATTTTAAAGAAGATAAGAATTGAAAGTAGAAACACGTAAGAACGAAAAGTTGTAGCGTAGAAGCCGGTAGGTAGGAAAAGAGGTCGAGCTGAAGCAGCATCTTCTCAGCTGAACCAAGCCACAGCTGTTGTCGGTTCCCAGCCGTCATGAATCCAACTGGAGTAGTCCCATTTTCTTCACACTCCCTCCTGGGGCTCTACAGGTGGTACCAAGCTGATGGAACCAAGCATCAACATCATCTGAAAAGAGTAATCCGTCTTCCTTCTCTGGATAGGTCCGTCTTTCCAGGATCACAGAGTCCAGACCAATGCAGGACATCAAGCCGTCTTCCGTCTTTGTGTACGAGATTAGCATAATCTGTCTGAAAAAAATTAGATCATTCAGTTTTCTTTGCAACTATGTTGTCCCTAAATTGTATAAATTTTCCTTTGGCTAAAGGCTTAGTAAAAAAATCTCCTAATTGGCATTCTGAACTAATCCATTTCAACTGGATTCTACCAAGCTGAATTTCTTCCCTCACATGATGGAAACTAAGTTTTGTCAGGTGCTTGAAGGTGGTTGAATCTTCAGTTTCAGCCAACCTGATGGCAGTTTTATTATCTTCAAACACTGTGGGGACAATTTCTTGACAAAGTATTAGTTCAAAAAGTGCACGAATACTTGCCAACTCCCGACAAGCCGCACTCATCGCAACGTATTCGCATTCAGCTGATGATAGTGAAACATGATTTTGTTTCTTGGTTCTCCATGCGAACGGATCACCAAAAATATAGATAATATATCCAGTTGTTGAATATCCTTTTTCGTCATTTATTCCTAATGAAGCGTCAACGTAACAGTTGACTTCATTATCGACGCTACCAGTGAATGAGATCCCATAGTCTTTGGTTCCAATGAGATATTTCAATATTCTCTTCACTAAATCCCAATCATGTAGTGTGAAATTTGACTGTCGTCTACTCAGTATGTTTGTGGCATACGTTATGTCCGGTCGTGTACCGTTTTGTAGGTAGAGTAGCGACCCTATTGCTTGGCGGAATGGACTATTGGTTACGTTTTTATTTTCGTTACTTTTATGAGGAATTTCCTCACCAGGTCGCATTGGGGTGTGAACTGGTTTCTCATTGAGTACTTCAAAACGTTTCAGCAGTGACTCGATGAAACCTGTTTGATGAAGAAATATCCTTCGGTTTTTCCGGTCACGATCAATTTCTAAGCCAAGAAATTTCTTTGGTTCTCCGAGGTCACTAATTGAAAATTCTCGTTTCAGTTGCTGCTCTACATCAAGGCGTTTGTGTTCATCATTACTAATTAGTAAAATATCATCAACATAAAGTAATAAAATTGCAAATTTGTTTTGGTTGCGCCAAATGAATAAGCAGGGCTGAAAGTTATATGGTTTGAAGTTCATTCTGGTCATGGTATCTTGGAAGCGAATGAACCATCTTTTTGGAGAAACTTTAAGACCGTATAGTGCTCGTTTGAGTTCGCATACATAATTTTCCTTAAACGTTGAGTCCTCACCCAAGTATTCTGTCAAGCCTGCAGGGACTTCAAGGTAGACCGTCTTGTCAAGTTCCCCATCTAAAAATGCTGTTTTAACATCATACTGGTGTACGTCAAGATCAAACTTGTTCGCAATGATCAACATGAATCTTACGTCGGTTAGTCTTGCTACAGGTGCATATGTCTCCATTCTGTTATAGTAATTTTTATCTGCAAAACCCTTTGCAACTAGTCGACTCCTATACCGAACAGATCCGTTAGCTTCATGTTTGATTTTATGGACCCATCTAGATTTGATTGGTTTCACGTTTGTTGGTAATTTTGATTTAGGTAATATATTCCAGGTATGGCATCTAGTCAAAGCATCGAATTCGGTGTTAATCGCATCGATCCAATATTTCGAATCCTCACTCAGTAATGCCTCTTCATAAGTTTCAGGTTCACCTCTCAAAAAAAGGGAAACAAAGCAAGCTGTTTCTTCCTCGCTGTCTTGTCCAAACACCTCATAAAAATCAAATTCGTCAGTTCCTCCTATTAAATTCTGAGGAATCTGAGAATCTGTAGGGACGCTATCAGCTGAAGCTGGATCACTGTTATCAGACTGATGCCCCATGCTTTGATTTAAATCACACAGTTCACCATCGTTATTTTGGTGTATTTGAATCTCAACTTGAGGTTCACCTGTGGACATTATTGACGTATTTTCCAATGTTTCAAAAACGTCAGACATTTCAGAGTGATCAGTAGACTTTCCTTGCCTATCGCCGTATACTTTGCTTTCAATGAAATCCACATTTTTTGACCGAATAATTGTTTTCTTTTCATAATCTAACAAGACGTATCCTGTTTCTCCACATTCTAACAGGAATGCTAACTTAGCCTTGGGCCCAAATTTAGGTTTTGATTTTGCGTTATTATCAAGGACATAACATTCACAGCCAAACCGTTTTATATACTTTAGGTTGGGAGCCTTGTTATACACCAATTCATAAGGCGTAATAAAATTATTGGCAGCATTGGGAGTCCTGTTGTGAATGTGTAAAGAGTGCCTAAGAGCGTGGCCCCAAAAATGGGTAGGCATGCCAGCTGAAATTAGGTTGACTCGAATGGAGGAAGCAATCACATAGTTGAAACTTTCAGCACAGCCATTGTGTTGCGGTGTTGCTGGTTCACAAGGGGTTAAGGAAATGTTTTCTCGCGCTAGGAGAATTTTCATTTCTGCCGTTTTGTATTCAGTTCCTCCATCAGACAGTAATTGAATGATTTTTGCGTCTGGTCCTTTGATTTTTCGTATTTCCTCCAAACATTCGGCTAATGCCACGTGAACATGAATTTTATCTGGGATTTCATATGCCATCGCATAGCGCGTAGCATCATCAATGAACGTGATGACATATTTGTTCATTGTCTGGTACGAATAGGGTTTAATTGGTCCCATCAAATCTGTCCACATACGATGAAATGGAATTTCAGACCTATATCGTATATCATTACAAGGCTTGCGTTTAGCTTTTGCTAGTTTGCAAGCAGCGCAGTCCAATACATCATTATTGAATTTAACATTTTTAAGAATTGGAATCAACTTTGCAGCTTTTTCCAAATATTGCTTAGACGCATGGTTTAGCCGAAAATGCCAAAGCATACCTAGATTATTTCTCAATGAGGGCGTAAGAGATTCACCGATTTTAGCTAGGTCGCTCTTGTTAACAATGTCACATGTTTCCATATTGGAACCATCAGCCAACCGCGGCCTTTTAGAAGAATCCGAACTATTGAGTCCTGAAACAGAATTCATCTCTGTCTCTCTCCCTCCTGAATTCTGACTACCCTCGGCAACACTCCCTCCTGACCCAGCATCAGCCAAGTGAGTCATCGGTAAAGTACCGTCTTCAATACCTTTGTACACTTCAAGAATGATGCTCTGGCGGTTGGTGGGTGAGGCTCCTGAGAGCGGCAAATCAAATTGCAACCACCAAAACGTCCCATCAAAGGAACCTTGAGTGACTATGTTGCCATTAGAGGTATCGCGAATTTCAATAAGTTTGTCAGTAAGTTCAGCGCAAAGATTATTTCTAACTTGTTTTCTTAAAGAGAAAAGATTTTCTGTTAGAGCGGGAGCATAAAGAACATCTCTGAGACAGCTATAAGCATTGGTTAATTTGTTAAAAATGATAATATCGCCTATCTCTCTAATTACTAGATCCGCATCAGCATTGTTGTTAGCACAAATTATCCGTCTAGGTTTGGGTAGTTTTCTAAGCTTAACAAAAACATTTGCGTCATTAACCATGTGATCAGTGCAGCCTGAATCTGCAATGAAACAAAGTTTTGTCTTATCATGACACTTACTGTCAACCGCAGACAGTGCAGCACTTGACCGTTTTTGCTGTCTGTCTTGCTGTTCTTCCAAGCGTATTTCGTCCGCAGATGAGGCAAAGAGAGCAGTGACTGGGTCGTCATCAGCTTCGACGTCCGTGATCCAGCACATTGTTTCGTCACCAGGTTGAACTTCAGGATCAATTACAAAAGCGAGTTTGGCCTTGCCTTGTTTCGCTCGTTGTTGAGACAGTTTGATGGCCGTTTTGAGAGGCATCCTAGTTTTGCCGGAGTTGCCTTTCATTTTGTTATCATTATTTGTCTTGAATCGCTTGCCGGCGACTTTGCCGGGTCGGATTTGAGGACGGTGATCGTGCTGCCTGAATCGATTTTTCTTGGTGAATTCAGTCTCAGGATGAGGGCAGTCACGGGATAAATGTCCGTCAAAAGATCCGCAGTTGTAGCACTTTTTCTTGTTGTTGCGACAAACTTCCTGAGAATGCCCATAAATTCCGCAAATTGTACAGAGAGTATTCTTAACTCGCTTACTTGCTGTCAAACCATTGCCTTGAGTTGGTCTACTGCTTCGATCTGAATTAGAATTGAGGCTTTTCCGGTAGCGACTTTTGAAGTTTCCCGAGTACATGGCAGTTTCAGAAACCGTGAATTGACCACGACGATGGAGTTCATCCAAGCGTTGTTCTTCGTCAAGTAGCAAATCCTTGAGTTGGGAGACTGTTTTCCCGGGTCTCGGAGTAGCTAATTCAATATGTTTTACAGTGGGACATACTTCAGAAACTGCAGTAAGAAAATTGTACTTTATCTGGTTAGCAGTTAACCCAGAATCAGGACATTTCTGAATTTTTTCAACGATTCGATCAAACTCAGCTATAAATTCGAGAACAGTTTGACGTTTGGGATCGAATCTGATTTTGCTGAATTGATCTCTGTACAGGTGCTCAGAGTAATTACTGATTGGTTCACAAACCCGATCAAGCCGATTCAATAGCTCAGTTGGAGTCCTGGTGTTCTTCACAAGCAGTTGATGCTTCTCATCCAGGTTTGACAATAGGTATGATGTCACAGCACTTTCCATCGATCGTTTTTCCTTTTCGTTGTAGATCTCAGTTGGCTCAACAGTCTCATCGATCAAAAACAAGCAGTCCCAGGCCAGTAGTTCACATCGAATACGATGTTTCCACAACGAATATTCATTGTCACTTGTCAGCTTATTGTCACCTTTCTGGAAACGAGGGCGAATTTGAGGACGATACTGAGCTTGTTGTTGAACAGACAGTGTGGAAACAGAACACTCGTTATTGGATTTTGAGTTTTTACGTTCATTCATCCACGAACGCTTTTCTGCCTCATTTTCGCAACCATTTTCAGTGGCTGTGTTGTGTCCCGTTTCTGGAGCTTTAGTGGTCTCAAGGCAGTCACTCGCATTGCTGACATTCTGCTTTCCGTTTTCTTGTCGTTGCTGGATCAGGCTTTGGACATCCTGCTCTTCTGACAACCGCATGTCATTCACAACTCCTTCCAATGTGTCCAGCATGTTGCTGATGCGATGGCCAACATTGTCTTTGACGGAGCGTAGGTATTCCTTAGTATCGTTTGTGGATTTGAGAATACGTTCTTCTGCATCTCTTGCAACAGTGAGCAAATTTTCTTCAAAATCTTCACGAAGTAGTCGAATATTATGGTGTAAAATTCCCATAAATTCACGTCTTAATATTCGTTCTCGTCTATCAAGATCGCTTCTTGAAACAGAGGCGCTACCGTCTTGCGCTTGTTTATTTACTTCTTGACTCATCCCTGTCAAGCATATCAAATAGTTTTAACGACACCATTTGAATATTTCACCGTCTTAGTTTTTAACTCGTCTTAATTGTTTTCTATAACCGTCTTAATCGCCATATTCCGTTCTTATAATATTATAACATATTCTAAGTATGAGATATTTACTAGAGACGTTTCTGAGTCATAAATGCATTAGTTCTAGGGGTTAAATCCATCCTGTGAATGTGGATATGGACTATGGATGATTGAATTTACTTAATGCTTGCTGTGATCAGATGTAAAACCCGAAGACAGCCATGACTCTTATAAGAAGCTGACTTTCCAAAATTTAATTACATAGTCGACTCTGAACTGATTAAAATATATATTAATTTGGTTGACATCATCCCTAGTAAATAGTACCTGTTTCAAAGGTATTTTGGTCTCTGAAATTTGCGTACGTATTGAGTATTCAAAAAGCTACATTAAGGTCCCATTCGTCAATACCCAGAGGTGGTTAGTCCTAATATTCGTTTAACTAAATTTCAACGATTCATGATCTACCAAAATTAACTATTTATCAGCAAGTATCACGAATAAAACCCATCAATGTAGATATTTAAGTAGTAAGTTTAGTATTAATTGGAATAGACTTCAATAAATTTAGTTAGCACACAGGTAACTAGACCCACACTTACTAGATTTTTTCTTTCATTTTTAATTTTTTACCTTTTTTTTTAAATTATTATTATTATTATATTTATTTATTTTTATATTACATTTAGTAAAATACGTCCACAATAATAATTAATTTAAAGCCGTCATGAGAAAGGGTTACTAGCTTTGCTATTATACTTGCACAGCCGTCTTTTCTTTTTAATTTGTGTGGATGGCTCTTATTGACCGTCTTGTAAAAATCATCCATAATTAAGACAAAGGTAGCCGTCTTACCTTTGGTCTCCCGTCTTTGGATTCCGTCTTAATCGAACAAGCCTCACCACAAATCGTATCGTTGCCATGTACTCAACATTTTCTAAATGTCCGTTTTCTCTCATAATTCAACAATGCTTTTATTCCACACGCCACCGTCTTTCGTTCCGTCTTTATACATGGACTTGGTATTGGGACTTACCGTCTTCCTGCGTACGACTTATGGATACTCTTGAACAAAGGCCCAAAACAATCATTACTCGAATCGAAATTACTTTGTTCAAATAACTTTGTGGAATCGTCTAGCAAACGATAGTTACCTTTTCTTGATAGCACGATTATGCATTATCATCGTCATTGTAAAAGGCTATCGAAATTCTATCGTTTGGCATTGATTTAATATATGAGAGCTATCCGTCTTATTACGACCAACGTAACCGTCTTGATTATTATTGTTAGCAATAATCTAAATAGCAAAGCTAGTACGTACGCATCATTTCAGCAGTTCCCCCTAGTGGAACACCCAAATGAGCTCATGAAATAATATTAAAGGTTTTGAAATAATATTAAAGGTTTCTCACCTCCTGATGTCTCGTCGAACCTTTAATAATTAAAGAACGCTATTATAAATATTTTAAAGAAGATAAGAATTGAAAGTAGAAACACGTAAGAACGAAAAGTTGTAGCGTAGAAGCCGGTAGGTAGGAAAAGAGGTCGAGCTGAAGCAGCATCTTCTCAGCTGAACCAAGCCACAGCTGTTGTCGGTTCCCAGCCGTCATGAATCCAACTGGAGTAGTCCCATTTTCTTCACAGAAGCACAAATAGCTTCACCATTGGAATTGCATTTTTAATTTTTTTTTCCTATATGGACTAAAGTGTTAAATTCAAAGCAAAATAACTAAAACGAAAAAATAACCTATCGCATTCCAAGGAAACAAATAGATTTCACCAATGTCTAACAGTTTCAATGTTGGCCAATAGTGCTTTTATACACGCCAAGAGCGTATTGAAAGATAACACCCCTAGAAAAGAACGACAGTAAAACAATACACTACACTCTCTATCGCCTGTTAGATTGCGAGTGAAATTGATACCGCACTATGTTCACATACGTCAGCGACAACGCCTGATGAAATGGCAGCGTAAAAAATGTCTAACGACATCGGACTTGATCGATCCTTCTAGTAAAAGGAAGTAGCATCATATTACTTAATCTCACGGAATATTTTGATTAGATTGGAAAGAACTTGAATTTAATACCAACATATTCGTTACACACGACGCCATATCACATTATATTATCGGAAACGTAAGTTCTCCTAATACTTGATACGAATCGTATACAATCAGTTATCCATTTCTCGTAAAAAGAACGTTTTTTCCCTCAGAGAAAACTACCTACCTACTATAATAACAACTATAGATTCCCACTCTCCATACACAAATAATCAACTACTAAACCCATACCTATACCTATATACTATACATTGTATACATATTAGTGAAAAGGACAACAACCCCACCCGAACAACCGTGCGCGATAGCTGAGGGGGTTGGGCGGTGAAACCGCCAGGGGCGCTCAGCCCCTAGTGAATATATATTCTAAAAGGGAATTTAAAAATCTAAAACTTCTTTCCTATTCATACTTTTCGTTTATGAATAGGTTTAGACAATATGATGCAATGTTTATGAATATTTTGACGTACATTGATTTTTTTGTGTGGAAATTTCAACTTTTCCGAGGGTATAGCTCGAAAACGGTTAGGAATTAGAAAAAAACATATGATATAAAAGTTTTAGATAATTTTAACTACTCCATTTTATTATCTAAAAATATTTCGAAAACCCCAAAAGTCATACATTAACCCCCCTCCTCTCCCCCGCTCATCCCCTAGGAGTCAGGTCTTTTGGTATGTTAACAACCTAAGCCCCCTAAACAAGATTCTGAAGGAATCGTTTGGTTACCTGCTCACGCACTCTACACCTCATTCCTTGACTGGACTAATATCTAGGTACCTCTCGTCCGCAACATGCCAATATGGTGACCAGGGGGCTGGAGGGATTCTAAATAATGAGTCAGAAGGCGAAGAATTTTGTTCCTGCTAGTTGATCGTTATTTGACAGGCAGCAAATGCCCTTATTTACACGAAGAACGAGCGCCGATTCCGTTCAAGAACCCGGACAGAGATTCCACACCGATCCGTTAGATGAGTTGGATGGGATGGATACGCTGGCAGGTCGTCGCATTCGCTAGAAAAGACTCAGCATCAGACTGAGACTTTCAACTGCGGTGATGATGGCAGTTGGCCTGGTATCGGCTTCGCCCAGCCAATTCACGCTACATAGCGCATTCCTACTGTTGTTTCGAACATAACCGAGTTCAAAAACCAATGTTTCTAAGTTTTTTTTACTATTAGAAAAAAATTATCGAGGTACTTCTTTCAGAAATTATTATTATTTCCCTGAAAATCACAACTTCACGGTTGAAGAAAAACCAAACGTTAACGCAGTCTCGAGTCGAAATAGAAACTCTGCTTTCGTCAAAAAATCAAGCAAAAAAAAATATATATATATATATATTTCCTCTCCTAACTGAGTCTTTCAATTCAAATAAAAATCTGAAATTTTTAGAAAAAACTTATCTTACCAAGATATATTTTTGTGATTTTAGCAGTTTTACCCATTTTTAGTAGTACCGCATTTTGATGTTTTTCATCTTTGAAAATTAATTCCAAATACAAGTATGAGTAGAAAATGATCAAGATGACTCAAAGTCAAGCTGAATTTCAATTAGTGCCAAACTAAAATATTGATAAAACCTTTTTTTATGGGGAAAAGCGAACTTAGAAATTATTAGCGAAAGTTCTCATTTTTTCGCCACTAGATCGTCAATATAACAGGAACATATGGCTGGTTGGTAAGTGTACGTCAAACCATAGTTAAAAATCGTAAGCAAAACTTTTCAATTTTCAGTTCGACGTAGAGTAGTTCGAAATCAAAATTTTCGCGATCAAATTCAAAATTTGTGATTGTAATCGGAATATTTAAATGTGAAATTTTCTCTATTAGTTCCATTTAGTTCAGAACGTAAATTATTGTACGAAATTCACGATTCCACCCATATTTTCTACAAAACAAGAACAAGATAATGGTGAGTAAATAATCTAGCATTCATTTCTCCATCTAACATCACGTCATTACGTAATATAAGCAAAAAACTTATTGAGCTACTTATCTAATTAAATTGATAGTTCAAAATTGGAGTTCAAACAATAAACAAACAATGGAAGGACAGAAGCAAGGCTCTCAAAGTGATTTTATATTAGTAGTATTTCATTTTTCTTGCTTCAAATGTTGTTTTTATCGTTGACTACTAAAGCAGTCAGGTTTCGTCTAAGAGTGAGCTTTGTAGTGAAATATTTGCGGAGTCTAGATACAAGTAGACTGTACTTTTTTTAAACTCGTTATAGCGGGAATCTGATTAAAATTGCAGTCTCATAAATTCGATATTCATATTGAATTCTTAAATATTTTAGAGGGAAGTAATATCACTAAATATTGGGCAAGCTGGAGTTCAAGTTGGAAGTGTCGTATGGGAGCTCTATTGCAAAGAGCACGGACTTGACTTGACCGGCAATAGGCTTAGCGAACCGCCCAACAACATCTGCCACATTCCATCGGCTGTCAATTTGAACGACAGTTTGGGCGACTCAAGCCATCAGCCAACAGGACAGCAACCCATCGACCCTGATAAGTCGGTGACGAGTATTTCTAAAAACAATGAAGAAACAACCCGGCTTGGAGGAGGATTTCATTCGTTCTTCGAAGAGATGGCAAGAGGCAACTATTCGCCAAGATCAATTTTCATTGATTTGGAACCGACAGTCGTTGGTGAGCACACTGATCAACAACCTCGATAACGCTCAGTAGGCACGGTAGATACGTCGATCACCCACTTCAGGGATCGGCAACTTGTTTTTCATTAAGCACCGTAAAATTCATGACATCAGACATTTCCAGGGTGTCACACTCCAAATTCAGGCCTAAATGCCGAACGATTAACGCCAAAAAAAAAAAATAAAAAATTTGCACACTCATTTAAAAAGTAAAAGAAATTAAAAATGATCATAATAGATTTTTCTTGATTTCCGATGTGTACCATTTTGACGAGCAGATAAAGAATTATTTTTTCAACTGAATAGATGTAGGAAAATGTATGTCACCTTCATTTACCTTCAAATTCATCTCCAAGGTTTACCAGATAACTTCAAATGAGACACCAAAATAATATATTAACAAATATCGACAAAAAGCTATTCATTTGCCACTTAGATGTAATCCGAACGGGACGATACAAAGGTCTGTTCGCTCCAATGAACTTAAT
The DNA here is from genome assembly GCA_037159825.1 of Tupiocoris notatus. NCBI lineage: Eukaryota > Metazoa > Arthropoda > Insecta > Hemiptera > Miridae > Tupiocoris > Tupiocoris notatus. The sequence continues at coordinate 811,601 of JASJUZ010000284.1, forward strand.
AAACGGAGTTGAGGATGCGGCCAATAACTACGCTCGCGGGATGTGCTCAGCTAGCCCCAAGATCCTGAATCAAGTGATCGAAGCTATCAGGTGAAACGAGAAAGCGTGAGATAAGGGAAAGCTCTATCGATTAATGAACGAAAATATCCAATAAGGAAGAACTAGTACTAAGTACAAAGTCTCCTGTTACACATCACTCGGTTGAAAAGATCGTGACGATAATAAAGAAGAGAGAATACCCAGGAAAATTTGATAACAAGATTGGTCAGAACTGAAGTCAGTTGTTTTCAGTAATCAATAAATATACTTTTTAAACAAATTTTTCGACACGAACTGAAACTATATCATTTGAAAATAATACTGAAACAAATAGACTAAGGAAACCGATTCAACAGGAAAAATAGTACAAGTCCGTTAAAAACTCTCCAATTATTAATTGCAGAAGAATGGCCGAGAGCAGTGAGAAACTCCAGGGATTTTTGACAACGCACTCCTTCGGAGGTGGCACAGGTTCGGGATTTGCAGCTAAACTTGCCCTACACATTGCTCGAGAATTCAAGAAACAAAGCCGACTGGAAGTTGCCGTTTTTCCATCACCGACCGTGAGTGAAATTTTAATGTAGGGACAATTTATTGCCCACTGGGTAGAATTTACAGAACCCATGTTTATATTTTTCTATCGCATTGTAGTCGTCTTCACTCACTCCTTTACAAACATAAATTAGGTAAATAAGCTAATTCCAAATTCGAAGACATTTCGGACACATTTCGAAAGTTCTGTTTTTGGAAACTGACCGGGTAAGACTGAAAACATTCAACAGTCCGACGAGAGTTGGGTTTTTGCGTTGTAACGAGGGCAGATATCGTCCTAGTTTCTCCCGACAAACGACGATTATGGTGAGTCATTAGAAACACATTCACCTGTCGGATACGATGAGGCCCAGCCGCTGCAATAGCGTTTTCATCCGTCAATACAAACTAAGCCGTATAGAGAAATATTACAAGTTGATAAGTAAAATAAATTAAATTTCCAAAAGTTGAAAAAAAAATATCAGCTCATTAAAAAAGCTCTCTTGGCAAAAACTAAGAGAATGATGACCATATGACACCAACGATATGAACCCAATTGATGTTTAGATAATTAATTATATACAGAAATAATTGAAATAAATGATTCGATCGAATCTAAATTGCAGTTATCAACAGCTGTCGTTGAGCCATACAATGCCGTCTTGACGACCAGTGCCACATTGGAGGACACTGACTGCGTATTCCTAGCCGATAATGAAGCTATGTACAACATTTGCGTGAACGAGCTTGACATAGAATCGCCAGCTTACGCCAATTTGAACCACCTACTCGCACAGACAGTTAGCTCGATCACGGCCAGTCTTCGATTTCAAGGTGACTAAAGAATACGTACTAAAAATTTCACTGTCAGGAAACCTGCAAGTATTCATTTCCTCTATTCATTTTACAATTCCCTCCGTGGCTCAAAGCCAGTTTGGAAGAAATTATCGCTCGATCCAATTTGAACACATACAAAACGCCATCAAGAAAAAATGCTCCTCCATAAATCTATAATTCCAAATTCTGAATGATATCATCCAAACATGGTCTCATCACAAACGATTGCACGTTCATTAGGAGAATCTAACCTGACCCAACCATCATCCTATCAAATCGCTAACACTGGGCGCTAGTACATTCATCAATAATATTAAAATGAATTATCTAGAATCGCAATCTTTTATTTCCAGGCACTCTCAACGCAGACTTCACGGATTTCCAAACGAATTTAGTCCCGTATCCAAGGATACATTTTCCGGTGATGAGTTACGCGCCTATTGTTTCCAAAAAGAAATGCAGCCATCAATCGCACACTGTGGCCGATATTACGTCCAAATGTTTTGACATCACGAACCGTCTCGTCAAATGCGACAATGAAAGCGGACGCTATATGGCTTGCTGTATCCTCTACAGGTAAATCCACCTCACATAAAAAAGCCTTTGGTTTTTTTACACAACTGGTTTGGACTATCTTCGTTTTTTATGTAACTAGGGGCTGAGCAACCCTGGCGGCTTCGCTGCCCAACCTCCTTCTCGGGGGGCTGCGCCCCCACTGCTACGACCCCTCCTCCCGTGCCTTACAATTATTAGTCGGGGGTAGTGTCCTTGTCACCACTATACATATAGGTATAGGTATAGTAGTTAATTATTTGTGTATGAAGAGTGGGAATCTATACTTAGTAGTTTTTATAGTAGTAGTTTCTATAATTGGGTATGTTAGTAGAGGTATTTGAATGTACTTTGTATCATAAAGTATTGGGTTTTTCAACTGGAGCAAAGTTGTAGCAGAATTGGATGTAACAACTTTAAGCTTTCCAAGATTTGCAACTTATACAGTGGATACCTCAGACAAAGTCGTCAACTCAAATGTTAGAACTATCACAAGATAGGTAATTTAACTGTCCACATTTTCCCAATGTAATGTACCTATCCATTTTTCAACCGTTTTCGTGTTATTCAACAATATTAGTAGACTATACACGAAAACATGACATTTTTCAACTTTAAACGTTATTTTCATCAATTTAGTGCGAAAGAAACGAAGAATGAACCATATATTATTGCTATACATATCATCAACTATCATTATGCTGAATTTGAGCGTAATCTATTTCAAAAAATTTTTCGCAAAAAATCCAAGGGGTACCCCTGCGATTTTTTTCAACCGATCATTTAACGAATTTTTACTCGTCTCTCAGTACAGATAAAAATTTGAAATTTTTTGGAAAGTTGTGTCTTACCATGATGTATTTTTGTGATTTTTTTTATTTCTCGGAAAAATCTGCAAGTGGTCCAAAAAAATCGGTTTTTGAAAGCTTAAAAATTGGACTTTAACCGTGATTTTCGGGGTCAAAATAAATGCGAATCAATTGTTTTATTATGCAGGAGTCTTCATTTGAACGCCTTACACACGTACATAGCAAAACATTTGGTGAAAAAAATTTAAACAGAGCCAGAGAAATTATTTTCCGTAAATCGAGTTTTTCGCCGGCCGAAATCTCGAGCTCCGCTGGCAACGGTAATAGTGAAAAGTTAAATTTCCGTTTTGAAGCAATTTTGAAAGCTATTCTTATAGGAAATTTAACGCTGAATCCGAATATGACGTCAAAACGGCGGAAATTTGACGACCAACATTAGTTTTTTGAGGTTTAATACTACTCCTACGTTTTTCAACTTGGAAATTCCGTTGCAAATACTTACAGTACTGTTCAAATTTGATTAACTAATGATTCCTACAGGAAATTAGACGTAGAATTCGAATTTAAAGTGAAAAAAATCAAATTCGAACAATTATAAATATTTTTCGAATTTTTTTCGATTTTCATACTTTTGTTGTCTCAACTTTGGGATTTTTTTTCGTCACGTTCCCGAAATGGGAACGTTTAGGTGCTGTGGAAGGAAATTTAACGTAGAATCCATTAAAAATACGAAAATGGCTAGCGTATATGATAGCTCTCGAGATATAGCTTTTCCAAGTCTAATTCAGAATTTTCCAAGTCTAATTCAGAATTTTCCAAACCTGTTCAGAATTTTCCAAACCTATCTCAGAATTTTCCATTTCAATTTCAGAATTTTCCAAACCTATTTCAGAATTTTCCATTTCAATTTCAGAATTTTCCATTTCAATTTCAGAATTCGTCATTTCATAGTCAAAATTTGATGAACTTTTGCGTGGTGATCGCCGCGCTGTGGTTCATCACGAGTGACGAAACCTTAGTCAGTAGGTACCTACTCAAGTCGTCCAACACCGACCTGAGACCCTCTTCTCGTCTTCCTCCTCCGAGCGAATGAATTTTTCCTATGAATTTTTTTTTACCTACAGTGGAACACGTTGGAAGTCCTTTTTTTACTTTTACGGTTTGTTTTTTACTTTATGCCTGCTGTGGAGTTTGTTGGACGATTGTTCCATTTCTATAGAATTATGGAATTACAATACTCGTAGTTTGTGAAATTTTTGTGCAGCCCACTTTTTCTTCATCCCGGTTTCCTACTCATCCGATCGATGATGGTTCAAAACAACTTCATCAGTCTTCAAAACATGACTGCTGCTCATATGGCTTTGACATATGAATTCTGAAATTGAAATGGCAAAATTCTGAAATAGGTTTGGAAAATTCTGAAATTGAAATGGAAAATTCTGAAATAGGTTTGGAAAATTCTGAAATAGGTTTGGAAAAGTCTGAAATAGGTTTGGAAAATTCTGAATTAGACTTGGAAAATTCTGAACTAGACTTGGAAAATTCTGAAATAGGTTTGGAAAATTCTGAATTAGACTTGGAAAAGCTATATATAGCTTTTCCAAGTCTAATTCAGAATTTTCCAAGTCTAATTCAGAATTTTCCAAACCTATTTCAGAATTTTCCAAACCTATTTCAGAATTTTCCAAACCTATTTCAGAATTTTCCATTTCAATTTCAGAATTTTCCAAACCTATTTCAGAATTTTCCATTTCAATTTCAGAATTTTCCATTTCAATTTCAGAATTCGTCATTTCATAGTCAAAATTTGATGAACTTTTGCGTGGTGATCGCCCTCTTCATTAATTTGAATCGTGAGACAACCATAAAAAAAAATATGCCCTCTCTTCATCTTTACTGTGAAATTAATTAAATGGATTTCTTTGTTCTAACTTTTCAATTTTGTACCTACAGTGGAACACGTTGGAAGTCCTTTTTTTACTTTTACGGTTTGTTTTTTACTTTATGCCTGCCTGCTGTGGAGTTTGTTGGACGATTGTTCCATTTCTATAGAATTATGTACAATACTCGTAGTTTGTGAAATTTTTGGGCAGCCCACTTTTTCTTCATCCCGGTTTCCTACTCATCCGATCGATGATGGTTCAAAACAACTTCATCAGTCTTCAAAACATGACTGCTGCTCATATGGCTTTGACATAAATGAATTCTGAAATTGAAATGGAAAATTCTGAAATAGGTTTGGAAAATTCTGAAATAGGTTTGGAAAATTCTGAAATAGGTTTGGAAAATTCTGAAATAGGTTTGGAAAATTCTGAAATAGGTTTGGAAAATTCTGAAATAGGTTTGGAAAATTCTGAAATAGGTTTGGAAAATTCTGAAATAGGTTTGGAAAATTCTGAATTAGACTTGGAAAATTCTGAATTAGACTTGGAAAAGCTATATTGGTGGAGGATTGACTCCACTTCACTAAACATGTATCTAGGATCACACACCGTACTTCAACCATGTGTGATTTTCACTATTTTGATTTTCGCAGTCCGGTAATAGTGAAAAATTAAATTTTTGTTTTGAGCGATTTTGAAAGCTATTTATTAGGAAATTTAACGCTAAATCCGAATTTGACGTCAAAACAACGGAAATTTGACAACAACTATCATCTGTTTTTCTCAGTTTTAATGTTACCCGACTTTCATGTATTTTAACCCTAACATTCTGGTGCAAATACTAACACAATACTGTTCAATATTAATTTATTACTCATCATTATAGGAACACAATCAAATTCTTACGACAATTGATTTTTTTTCGATTTTCATACTTTTGAAGCTTCAACTCTGGAATTTTTTTTCACCACGTTCGCGGATTTTGAAAAAAGAGGTGCATAGCAAATTCAGAAAATTTAACTTAGAACCGAGTAAAAATAAAAAAGAACAGTGATTATTTTTTGTTTCCGCTTTTAGGTATGTATAATATTTAAAAAAAAATTAAAAAAACGTGTTTTGACTTTTCTTTGATTGCGAATAGCTCCGCGGGGACATAACATAAAAATATAATTAAACATACCAAATTGAAGGATTTTGATAGCTTTTTCTCGCCTTTGAGTAATGTACCTATGTAAAAGTAGTCCGTTCAAAAGTTATTTGCAAAGAAACAGGCAAAAAACGCAAAAACATGATCTTAAACATTTAATGTGCAATAAAACTTGAACAGAGGCCTAATTGAAAAAAATGCAATAAAACTTGAACAAAGGCCTAATTGAAAAAAAAACTAAAAAGACTTTTCCAGCCGATGAAGTTCTCTCTATTTAACGACACTGTGATCAAAATTTGATTACCTATTCCCAGTTTCTCAATCAATTGTATACAGTAAAAATTCTGGCCTTGTGATTTGGTCTCACGAACAACTCAAATAAACAAATGAGATTATTAATACTAAGCTATGAATTGATATTGCGTTGCTGAGCTGCCAGAGTATCAATTGGAAAAACGCGCGCCTTATGAAAAAAACCGCTCCCCTAGAGGAAGGAAGGGGAAACACTTTACTGACCACCTTCAACACTTTAAAATACAACGTAGCTTTCAATAACACAAAATATTTGACAACTGCTTTTACTAATATTATGAAACATTACCGCACAGGGGAGATGTTACATCAAAAGAAGTTTTCCACGCAACGAGCCAGATCAAACGAAAAAAAGGAGTTAACTTTGCCAAATGGTCACCGACAGGTTTCAAACATGGTATCAACAGTTCATGTCCGATGGCCCTTGACAAATCAGATATGGTGTTTGGTTTAAGAGCAGTCTGCATGCTCTGCAACACGACAGCCATCAAGACTGCCTGGTCTAGGCTAAATTCAAAATATCATGTCATGTTGAAAAAGAAGGCGTTCACGCATTGGTACACTGGCGAGGGGATGGAAATGGCCGATTTTCTTGAAGCCCAAGACAACATTCTCACACTCGAGGACGAATATGAACTGCTCGTCCAGGGCGAAGATGACACCGAACGATAAGATGGACCAACAGTGGCGATTCAATTTTGTCGCCGCGAAATAAAAGCAACAAATCAACAAAACTACTACGCATATTATCTCTCGACTCATTCTCGTTAGGGGGCTTCATGAATTAGAAGAGCAAAATAAGCTTGGAAGAGTTAGTATCTCATGAATGAAATTTTTATACACACATGTTTTTTCAGAGTCGAAGTCGTTTCCGATAGTTAATGTTTCTCATGAAGAATACCAAAGTCATGGGATGTAGGAGATGAAGTGAATTTAAGTAAAGCGATGGATAGCAAATTGTAGAAAGACAACACAAAATACTGTTGAAAGACAACACAAAAATCAACATTGTCAAACAAAAAAAAATGTATTATCCAGGTAAATTGACGGTTCCGTTATCGTTTTTGATTAAGTATTCTAACTTTTAGATCGTACGGACCATTTGATAGCCTAGAGCGCTTGAGGTCCAGCATCAGCTGAAAATAATTACTCAAACGGCTAACCTAGAATGTATGCATACTCGTTTCCAAAACAGCTATCCTGAAAAGGTAAAGCTGTAGAATACGAGTTGTTAGCAAACGAACCCACCGACTAACAATTTATTGTCAAACCGAAGTGAATGACCAAGAATTGGAATCAAGGACGAACGGTTGGAGGGGTGTGCGCGAAACAGGGCATCTGGACACGATTTAGCTCGGTGACCTGGCGATTACGGCACAAGGCAACTTTCTCTGTAACCCCCTTATGGTGGTCGAGGATTGCCTCAAGTAGATACGAACCGGAATCTGACTCATCAGACAGTCGGGCGAATGGGTGAATGTAGTTGGTAGTTGGAAAAGAAAAAACCTTTTATCAGAAGAAGAAAAAAAAAACTCCGTAGGTATAAATTTACTAGTAACCGCGTCGAAGATTTTTAAAAATAAAATAGCACTTATTTCTCAGTAAGTCAACTTTCGTACCTCTAAATGATGTTTGAGGGATGGACGTAATCGGAAAACGTTATCCTTCCAACTTAACACGGTTGTGCAAATCCAATAAAAAATTTCTGAGGAGAAACCGACGACAGTATCAACTGAAAATATGGTAGTGAGTTCAGTACGTCGAAAACTCCTCAACCATGAATACCCCCATACACAGTCACGTTTATTCGTTCGGAGTTCCATTTGCTCGTCAATGCACAAATTATAATTATATTGTATTCCATCCGAATTCACTGTTGATTATAAGAAGAAAGAACGGTGCTCGAAACGCCTACTCACTCGTATCTTCCACTACGACGTATTCCAGCGAAGCTCCATCGATCACAAGCACGTGGGAATAAAATTAACGTAGAGCGGATGAGGCGATTGTAAATGTCGTCTGGAAAGGAGTCGGATAAAAGTTCGATAATTAACTCCCCCAGTCTTCAAATAGTCCAGGTGGAACTCATGTGCTTACCAGCCATATACATGAGCCCGAACAGACGGCCCATTGGCACGAGGTGAATTAGTCTGTACGACCCATCATACAGTCCGACTAAGAAGACTAACAACATTAAAAACATTCTTATTTTTGGATCACGAGCAGTAGAGAAAGGGGGTACACTTTGTCCCTTTTTCAAAGCACAATTAACTCCATCCAGGCAATAAAGTGAAGCACAAGTCTGGGCGTTCAGGGGCCATTTTTTTCAAAAACAACAAGTACAGACTAATACAATAATATCTCGGTGAAACCATAGCCAACTTTCCCAACGAGAACAAATAGTGAGAGTACCTATTCACCGACAGGAAACCGAGGGCTATAAAATTAGCAGCGGGGCAGGAGAAAAAAAGGTCATTTCACTTGTCAATTGCTAACCTGGAAAAAACGGTCAGGCAGACCATGACGATGGTTTTTTACTGACTTTTTTAAAAATAACCTAGCAACTTGAGTTACCGAAAGTCTCGCCAGTTTGAGGAAACCGATTCATAAGAACAGAAGACGACGAGATAATCTCGAATTCTACTACTTTAAATGAGTTATGTTATATCGATTCCGACGTTTAGGCCATCATCAGTAACGATCTTACAACTATTTATTACTTCCTCAATCATACATTTGACAGATTGTTGACTAAATTGATAAAACAATAAAACTCATTTGAACTAGTGGGATCTCTTCGTCTCCTATCCTCATGAAATGGTGTTCCACAATCTCAGCGCGAGTGATTTAATAAAAAACAAAGATTTAAAATCCATGTTCGAATGTTTTTAGGAAGAGTCTAATAATGATATAATTTTCCTCCAACTGGGTTCGTAATTGAATACGCCAGAGGGCAGTGCCCCTCATCAAGAATATAATATGCAGCTATTTTAGCTCGCCACATCCATCACCAAGTCTCTTCCGGTTACCATCCTGGATCAATCAGTCGATGCATACTGATTCCGTAAAATTGACTACGCTTGAAATCGTTAGGTACAAACTTCCATGTCTCAAATTATTATAACCATCCTAAAAAGTACTATTATCCCGTTTAAAAAAAATTAACAGAAATATTCATAATTTCAATAGCCAAATTACTCGAACAATTATCAATGAATTTCAGAACCGAATACCAAAAGGTTAAATGCAATGAACCAACTTAAAATTTGAATACCTTCCAATTACTTATTATTGTTTTATTCAAATGAAAATTGTAATATCTTAAAAACCGTTCTGCATCAATAACCCGTGGGTACGACCAATTGGAATGAGAGTAATAGGAAAATGAGAACAGATTTGAGTTTGAATGCGATTTCTTTTATCACTTTCTTTGACGTAGGATGATCTAGGTGAAGGAAGACGGAAGTAGATTTGTTTTTCAACTGCTGCTCCAAAGATTGAGCCGAGAAAACGTTCGAATGCGCATTTATTAAATGCGCGAAGTAGCATGAGTGGGTGGTTGAGTGGTAGTGCGATCTTGAGTATCAAGGCGTAAGCAAACCGAGAACAAGGGTCACCAATTCACGACGATATCGTGACTAAATAAACATTCCACTAGATAGCTAGGTGAAAACTAAACTGGAAAAATACGAAGAATGACTTTCCCTAGCTTTACAAAAAGATAAATTTCAAGTTATTGCTGGAGGAGATGAATTTTTTTTAAACTGTTTCTTGACTTTTTCTCCATTCTTTCTTTTATTAGCCGAGATCTTTCGTCTATCCAGGCATCTTATACCTACGACCCTCATGTAGGGGTATACGTTGGGGTCATAGGTAGCTGATAGACCTAGGCGGAAGATCTCGGCCTATAAAAGAAAGAATGGAGAAGAAGTCGGCAACTTTATCTTCCCTTACCCTAGCAATTACGTGGAAAATGAGACAGGCGAAAGAATTTCAAGTTATCGATTTAACGTTAAACGCTTCAGTCGAAAACGTTTCAACTTGAGAAACTGATTCGATTTAATAAAATGATGTAGCCCGCAGGGAGATTCGCATCGTTTCCTCACACCAAATGAATAGTCTCAATTGTTGACGTACCTTGATTTCGTGGTACTTTTCTTCGAGATAATATGCGATGTTCCTCGCTTCCTCGTACTTCTTGGAGATGTCGAGGTATTTTTCGTAGTGCCGCTTAAACAATACGAATCTGAAACAGGAAAAATTGACATCTGACATTGGTAGGATTGACATAGGTACTAATGTAGTTTGGTATCGGCGAGGAAATATAGCAGTCGGTTGGCCTGTGAGGTTCATGTTGCCTATGGCCGATGACAGATAACCTTCAGAGTTTGTACAATAGCACTGATTCCTCAGATAACTTATTATTTATCGCACAGCCTCACACTTCGTCCAGATAATGGAATCTCAAAAGACAGCAATAAACTACATCAAAAATCAGGCCGAAAGCCTCGCTAACCTTATAATCAAAATGAGCTATTGTTCTTCGATGGCTCGAGATTATTTTTTTTTTTAAAAAGCCTCAAAAACTCGCCGAAGGGAAAAAGCGAAGTTCCTATTGTGCGATTTGGCTCAACTCACACGAAGGTCACGTCTGACGCGAGGGAGGAGAAAACGTGATTGGCGGACGGTTGCCGTGTCGACCTTGCCTACCTTCATTTGCGGTGAACAGTGTACAGACAGTGAGACATACTGACAGCCAAACAAAACGATTTCGTCTTCTTCATAATTGTTCTCTTTTGACACAATGAAACTTCAACGTGTTCTCGTTACGAAAGTTTGCCCAAAATGGAGGAGGAAAACTGGTAGTTTATTATGACAATCAAACTGCATGCATTGGGTTATTGCGCGTTTCCTGCAAGTTTTGTTAGTATTCAGCATATAAGTGCAAAATTATGGAAATACACAAGCAAACCTAACTAAACACGTAAAGTTTAGTCCAGATTGTTAACCAATAGACCAGTAACATCTTTTTGACCAAAGTTGTAGCTGAGAAATTTTCTACGTACAACCAGGCTGAAGCACGATTCTCAAAAAAATATTGGAGGAGGTAAACACAGCGAATTATGATAACAGCTCATTGAATTGAGAGATTCGAGGAAAACATTAGCTATTTCAGAAACAGTGCCTCGAATTGACAAAATACTATTTTACAAAGGAGTTAGCGCTGGAAAAGTTTAACAACTCTCTCAAATGGAAGACGTCGAGGAAAATCTGAGGAGTTATCAACAATGACTATGTGAAGGAAAACTGACTCCTACAAAGATGGCAAAAACGGCTTTAATGAAAAATTGGACGAAATAGACACAATTATACTAGCGATTTAAAAAAAAAGTAAAGAAATTAGACCTGTACTCGATTTTACTTCCAGTCATAGGACGCTTTTTAAAAACCGAGTTTGGTGTCTTATCCAGGTTAATAATAGTGGAGAATATTTTATTTACCTGTAGAAGTCATTTTCAGAGATGATATCCTTGATGCTATCTTCAGGGTCGATGCGGTCGTGAATGTACTGACTTGATCGTTTCGAGCTCATTCCATCGCCAAAATCACCGGTGATTTTTAAGGTAGACTTGTCGGGCATAGACGGTGGCGATTTTAACGTTTCGCTGTCGCTAAAATACACTGGCAAGTTACCCGGGGCCAGATCATCTTCGTAGACAACGCATGCTTCCCTCTGGATCTGAAACAGAGGCTTAGACTAAAGCAAAGCAAGCGATTTTTAACAGTAAAAAACAATAACAACAAAAGACACATACACGCATTGTTCGGAAAAAATTAGGACATAGACCAACCTGTAGAGAGGCTTCACTGATGCCATGCTGTATCTCCGGGGGTGATATGGGCGCACTTTGCAGGACAAGGTCATCACTTTTGCTGTGCTTCAGATCGCAAAGACCAAGGCCGAGAGGCCGCTCATCCATCGCCGTGTAACGGCCGATGACCGGACTCCGACAACCTTCTCGAATGCCCATTCTAAAACCACCGTCTGTTGGGCTGTTCGGTGTTGACTGGTACAGCAAATCTGTCATTACAATCCTATCTGTTGACAAGCAGAAAGGAAACTCACATGAAATGCAAGTATTGAAAAACTCTCGTTTGAATTCAACAAAGCTGGCTAATAAAGTGAGAAAGAGAATGGCAAGCTCAACCTTGCAAAATAGAAATGTAACACTGATTATCCCTGTGAACGCTGCTATTTCAAAATATATAAATGTTTACAAAAATTACTCCAACACAAACCTTGATTTCAGCGGCCTCGGGCATCGGCCGTCAGCACGTTCCCTCTTCTCTCCGACCGGAAGACTAAAACAATATAATTCAATGTGAGCAACAGGAAGGGCCCCAAAATATTAGCAGCTTAGACTTTTCAGCGGATTTTTAAAGCTGCATGACTGAGAGTTTTAAAACACAAATTGGGTAAACAAAGTTATCGGCCAACGATTTTCGATTTGACTAGAAGGGTGTAATCCAAGTTCAATTCCTACAAAATAGGCTCTCAAACTCGCTTGAAAACTTCACTTGAATATTTCGCTCTCTTAGAGGGGAAAAATCTATAGCTAGACGTTCAAAAATTAATTTATTTAAAAGTGAGGATCATTCATACCCGAGTTATTTGTCATATATATGTATAAATATCATCCAGACGGAGCATCTTGAGTAATAAACCAAATATTTGCCGCAAGTGTAACTAACGGACAAATATTTATTGTATTGTATTGATTTAAACAAATATATACACACACACATAAATATATACTTTTTTTTTTGCTTTTATGATTAGCAAACTTAGAGGTAAGTAAAATCGTATTTATGAATTAATAATAATAATTCCCCATTACACATATTTTTATTACTTTAAAAATAGTTCAGAGTTATTAAATATCAAAAAATTTTATTACTTTTATTTATAGAATTAATACCGACAATATTACAACAACAAAAAAGTACAAGAAATTTTTTTTTTAGTATACTCGGTAATTTCAATTGATTACGTTTTATTTAAGCTAAATTTTTCGAGTGGTAATTTTTTTCAAGAGATGGTTGCACTTACGAAAGCTAAAGTATAGATGCCGCAGCAATAAGTCGAAATTATGGATGTATTAACTCAAAGAGAATAATTCGGATGGGACCAAAAGATTATGGTAAAACGAATCTCATCTGCCCTCCCTACTATACTATAAACTATATCTGTAAATACCTTACTTAGGTCCACTAGTACGACAGGCGTCATCCTCCCATCCTCGAATAATCGGATATTTATAAGCCTCATTAGCACAGGAAAAGCAACCAATAATTATGAAGCAGCAAAGAATAAAAAAAAGGCACTCAAGAAACAGGGTTTGTTTTGTCTTATGAGTTTCAGTTAGGTGATTTTCTATCTATGGAATAGTTATTTTTGTATTCCCAGCTTTCAGCGCGATTCACTGTGGTTCAGGAAACCCACCTCTTTTCCGGGTTGAATTCAGAAATACAATTATCGAGAAGATGAAGTACTATTGTCAGAGGCACTGTCGTCGCGTTAAAAGAAACCAATGATCATCATAATCGAATTTACAGAGAACCACAAGGGATTGGTAAAATCTCATAAGTAATTCTGGAAATTGTACTAAAACCGAATCAGAAAAATGATGTGAAATTTATGGATACATGTTTATGAGTTTCTACTCCATGTTCCACGTAAATGGAAGAATATAATCATCGAATACGGAATGGAGGTGAAAAAATGGATAGGAAAAAATTTCATTTCGAAAAAATGTTCCAAACAAATGTATGTCCGTGCGTCTGTGATCTATAAATAAGTAACAACAGTCGCCATCAAAACTCCGTCAAAAATTAATAAAAGTCGATGACATTTTCAGAAAATGTTCTCATGGTGATATGGAAAGTTTCCATTATTACACTTAGATAGCGCATATTTACTTACGAGATACAATCGTTCAAACATTTTCATTGTATCTACAGGGCATAAAAATGAATATTAATTTACGAACGATCTTCAAAAATGTTTGATATGGCAGGCGATGATGATTGATTTTTATCGTTTGGCTCAAACATCGGATTTCCTCATTATAAGCTTTTTTCGCTATTTTACTCGTGCGTATTTTGTAATTCGATTATTAGGATGTATTTTTCTTGCGCCTTTATTGGTTTTATTCATCATTGCTTATTATTATTATTATTATTTATTATTATTTTTCAATAATAAACTATTGTTTTCACCCAAGAAAACAATTTTCTAATCCCAGTCAAAATTTGATGTTTACGTTTCAAGGCATATAGAATCCGAATATCTAATTTAAAAAACCGCTGCAAATGATTGTACAGTGGTTCGTTATTTCCTTTGCTACAATAATGATGTGAGATGACCATCCATTCGTGATAGTAATTATTCCGAACATTTGTAAATGTTCCCACCAAACAACAGATTGGTAACTATAAGGGGAAATTATTGAAATTTCAATCATTTTTATTTTACTTAACTTCCAAAATAAAAATCTCGGGCTGAATTTTTCGCCTAACGGTACAGCTGAAGAGAGTGTTAAACGAGCATACCTACGAGCATAGAACGATTTTTATAGCTCCAAGAATTTCTGAATGAATTTCAGCACAAAGGTATTGCAGCTTTTGAACTCGAGAACCAAAAAAGCTATAGCCCCCGCGATGGTCTCATTCGATTGAGCGTCTAAAAATCTATAGAAATTGATACCAAACACACTTTCTTCTGGGGAACATTCGAAATTATTATTATTGGATATTAAATTGGAGATTAAATTATTTATTGGATATTCGGATTCAACGTGCCTTGAAACAAAAACAACAAAAAGGGGGATTAGAAAATAATTTTTGGGCGATTTCAATGGTTTATTATAATAAACCAAAAATTCTGTCCGTCCGCCGTCAACACTTTTCCGACCTAACTATAATAGCTACATTCTTTGAAATGTTCACCAATTATCAAGCTCGGTCTCACAACGGCCCAATTCATGAACCACATTGCTAACTCAATTTTAAGGGTATATTTACTTAAGGGGGTTTTGTGGGGGGGAAAATTCGTCTTTTCTAATGCTTTTTAAATATCTCTAGATTTTTGGACGCTGACTCGAATGAGACCATCGTGGGGTCGATAGCTTTAATGGTTCTCAAGTTATCGCAGCTTTACTGTCAAATTTTCGAGGTTTTCAGAAATTGTATAGTTCTTGGAGCTATAAAAATCATTCTATACTCGTTGGAATGCTCGTCAAACATTCTACAGCTGTAACTTTAGGCGAAAAACGTAGCTTTCAATTTGAAAGTTAAGAAAAATAAAACTGATTAAAATTACAATAGTTACGACGGAGTTTTCCGTTATAGTTACCAGTCTGTTGTTTGGTGGAAACATTTACAAATCTTTGGAATAATTACTATCACAAATGGATGTTCTTTTTACATAATTATTGAAGCAAAGGAATAATAAACCACTGTACAATCATTTGCAGCGTTTTTTTCTTGGTCTACCTACTTTAATACCTACTTCATTTTATGTAAATTTCTAGGTATTTCATGATTGGTTAGGGATACCTTTTCACCGACTCGAACATGGAAGTACTGTGTGACCTACTGTGCACACTTTTTTCTAAGTTCAACGAATTTTCTCGCGAAAAAATAAGGCAATTTACGAGAACAGTTTTTCTTAAACCAAATATTTCCGCTTCAAGGAAACCAACGGTCCACGATGGAGGTTCCTATCTTATTCAGAGTTGTTGCAATCGATTGATTTTTGAAAGACATAATAATTGAAAAATAAATATAATATTAACTTTATGAAAAACTTAGGCTGCCAGGACGATCCCCTCTGAAATGAGGATGCGATAATATACGTAAATAAATAGAAAATTTAATTAAAAATGGAGGGGTTGATTGAAGACAAAACCAACACACGTAAGTACGTAAATATGCTTGTCAATAATTAACCTATCAATTAGAGGATTAAGGATGAATAAATAAAACGATGGCATTTTCAATCGACGCAGGAAAAATATCTTCGAAAAACTGTTCTAGCTCATCTGGCAGGTGGTGTAGTGCATTGGAATCAAAAGGTAGAAAAATGGCAACAGCGCAGAAGAAACATCCACCTTCAGCACAGGGCTTTCCTTTCGTAACTCCTTAATTTTTTTTAACGCGGTATTAGGTCCAACATGAAAATTGAACTACCCCACACCCGCATTTGTATTTGACATAAAATGAGACCAAAACAAGAAGAGAAAAGCCACCTAAAAAATTGCTTGGCTCCTTCCAACGCAAAAATAAATTGAAATCATAATTACATCGTATCTTCTCTTGCAATATAACTCTACTTACGAAAAATTAACGGGTTGAAGATTATCCTATAACGTTTCAGCTCGCTCAGCAAAGTTAAACAGATGACGGGCACACAAATCGACACAATTCACTTATGCACAACACGACCGTTGACGAAACGCGACCACCGCTTCGCCGACGAGCGATAGACACTGAACAAGAAAGAAACGAGCGAACGAAGCGGTGAACGCACCTTGCGGTGAACGGGCGAAGGATGAACGTCAACTGGGGATAGAATATCGATCTTCGGTGCGGTGTTCGAATCGATGTTACAAAGTCAGATAGTATCGAATGTCTAATGTAACAAGAAGAACTAATGTAGGCAAAAAAATAGCTTTTAATTGGGAAATTAAGAAAAATTAGCAACAATTGTAATTTTAATCAATTTTATTTTTCTTAATTTCCCAATTAAAAGCTAATTTTTTTGCCTTACCCTACAGCCTACAGCTGGAGAGTGTTTGACGACCATTCCAATGAATATAGAACGATTTTTATAAATTGATTAAAATTACAATAGTTGCCGTGGAGTTTTCCCCTATAGTTACCATCTGTTTATTATTTATTGGTGGGAACGTTCACAAACGTTCCGAAGAATAAATTACTGTCAGTTTCTCGGCGGAAGGCCCGCAACAAGGATATTGCGTAGCTGGTTGAGCTTGTATCAACCGAACCTGTCGAGAAGGTAGCAACAGCGAATTTGAATCAATCATTTGTCATTTCTCAAGAGGATAGTGGGTGTTCTCCACAAAACCACTGTACAATAATTTGCAGCGTTTTAGTAGATAGAGACGATCTCTTTCGTATTGAACCGATAGGGTGGAATTTTCCATCTCAGCACTAATTCTTCTATGTTGCGATCGATGTATTGAGCTCGATATTTCATCCCTAAAGCCGGGAATACACTTGCGCCGAGGCAGGCCGCGCATCCTCTGAGCACCGAACGAGCCTGCCTCGGCTCGCCGCGATGTGATTTGCCGCGATACGAATTTGCAAGTGAGTTTCGCCGAGGCGCGCGTGCTCAGTACTGATCCGACTTTGCGCGGTGCTTCGCTCGAGAACTGAACGACCAAAATACCGTCTACACTGAGCACCGAACGAGGCTGCCTCGGTCCGTGCTCACTTTGATGTACCGACAGCCGATGGCTCAGGCCGCGCACCGCATGAGGCAGACCGAGCCTGTTCGCAGCTGTGTTTAGGAGCTGTACACACTTGAGCATCGCGGCGAGCCGAGGCTGCTCATGCGGTGCGCGGCCTGCCTCGGCGCAAGTGTATTCCCGGCTTTAAGTCAACTCAGCTTCGATTTCCAGGCGCAAGGGGTCTCCCTCTCTCGCATAGAGAACTCTCTCGTACCGCCGACTTGCTGTCACTATTTTCTTGTCCGCCTCGTGAGATACAAAATTAGTAAAAACCAAAATGAAACAATTTAAGTCAAATAGCTCGAGAAGAAATTTTTTCTTCTACATATCATTACACTGTGTTAAATATAATATATCATTAAACTGTGAATTACACTAGTGTTTGGTTTATTATCCCAAATTTATAGGGCGAAAAGCCGCGGAGTTCTAGAACTGTTGAACAGGAATATTTTATGAGTTTGCCTCTTATAGTACGTATCGCATTTTACATTTCGGGTTCATCTTCTTTTTTTTGTCCCCTTATATTTGGCCAAATCATCACTCTAACTTCAAATCCTATTATTAGAAACTTCAACATTCGGCAACTTGAACTACTGTTTCATCGTATTTTGATATTATTTTCCTACAAAGAATTCGATGCCGATTCCGATTTAGAGGAGACAAAGGTCGGATTCAAACAACTGCTCGACGCGTCGTTTCATTTGATTTTTTCGCTTTCTTCATTGCATCATTCTTATTCAGCGTGTGTGCAGCAATAAATCGGTGACAAAATTCTAAGATAATTTATTTAGATTATTTAAGATTATTTATTTATTTTAAAAAAATGAACATTGCGGTTATCTGGAATTTAAGTACGTGATAACTTTCGGTTTACTCATATCGAATTTTAACTTAATGAAGCTCATTATAATATATTTATATCACTTTTTTCGGCGATTTTTAAAATTTTTTTTTTACTTATTAACCTCCTTATCTAGGAAATGCCTTGCCGTTTCCTAAAATGAAGCTTTGCTCAGATTTCAGAAAGGTGCACTAAAGCGGCGGCGTCTGGACTAAATGTCCCTAGCCTTTAGGTCAATTTATTGGCATCAAAATCGTCACGATTCAAGCTGAAGGATAATAGGACGAGGTATTAAAAAAAGTAAAATATGTATATTAACCATGATGAAACAATCATGAACGGCATCACATGCCATAGATGAAAAACTCAAGTTGTAAACACACGCATGATTTTTTTTTATTCGAACCAAAATCAACAGAAAGGGAAAACAACCAAACAATTATTATAATGATAAAACGCCTGTTACTATTTTTATAATCCTTATCTCAGAGTTCAAAGTCTGTACATTTGAATGCATAATATTATAATATACTAATATATAATTTTAAGACACAGCTGATGCCCTCGGGCCACGAGAGCGGGGGCACAATGCAAAACTTAAAACTCGGCCGACTGCCCAGGACATGAACGCAGACGGTTATATAGGATACACTTAGTAGAAATTTGTACAAGGAACAAACGTGAGCCGGCGATTAGTGTTCCTAAACGAATTATCAAAGTGATCCCAACAAAACGCAAAAAAAAAATCAAATTGAATTGGATTGAAAACGATAATAACATGGAGACGACAATATAAATCATCAACTTGGTACGATGAAAGAAAGAAAATATATTATCGACAGTAACATTCTACGATTAGAGACAAAAACTCTCCACCATTCAACAGCTTGATAAAATCATTTTAAGTTTGGCATTGTGTTAGAAAACTTAGACTCTAGAGCTTCACAGTGTACACAGAGTAACACGGCAAAGGTAAAATACATAGGTACATATTAACATTTTTTTCATCGAATTTCATTTTTTTGTTTCTCATCAACTATTTTGCTTGGGTGGCTACAAATTAGTATTTATCGTGTACCTTATAAATTAATTTTTTGACACTAATATGGAATTTTGGAATCAGTCGATGTCAGCAAGGTAATTCAGTAACTTTTTTCCATTGTTATTAGCAGTCACTCGTCTATCACGACAACCATTGTGTTCTACTTACAGATTCTGCAAAACTTTGCAAACTTCGTTTCTGCAATTTTTACCGTATCCGATCGAATTTCAATCCATAACTCATTCATTCAAACATTTGCAACCCTTATTATTGAATTATAAAACGCATCGTACCTAAAATTATCATTTTCTGATTCAAAATAATATTCTTCTGTTTCATTATAAATCATTTTTCGTCTCTCTTCCAATTATTGTTGTTATTTTTTTCACCACTTAAGCGCGATAACACTTCTTTACCGATCTAAATTGTGGATATCAGTGGCGTACAAGCATTTTATTTTAATTTATCCAATATAAACATCAAAACATCGCATTTTCAAATTATTTACAGGCGAACTATATCACATATGTAGTAACATCTAGATAGAAGCTACGTTAATATTATAACCCCAAAAACCATCATCAACATTTTTTCTGAAAATCGAGGTATTATTTCGTGTTCATTTCCCCGATAAAATAACCGTTTTAGTAATCGAATAGGAGAGGTCAAGGGGAGGGCGCCCGAGAAATGATTCGCTCACGAAAAACAAAGAAAAAGAAACGAGAACCGTGGCCTCAATGTGTTCCCTCCCACGAATACTAACGCAACCTCCAATGAACGTAGAAAGTAGCAAATTATTCTCATGTACAAATGGGGATTTTTCAGCCTTTATCATCAACAAATACCGTCTTCGTTCTGAACATGATTAGGTACAAAAATTATCGATCGAAGATTTACACCTATAGTAGAAAGTCATATGGCGCAGGTCCATTTAAGGAGAATGCTAATTCAATACCAATGAAAAGGAAAGATCCGAGGAAAGATAGTGAACTAAAATACGTTTAAATTAACCGCTCGTAAAACCTCGATTTATTTGAGAAATGAATACACTACGGTTATTATACAAGTCCTCGCCCACGTAACCCGCTTGGAATACTTGGGTTAGTGATCTCATTGGCTTGAAACTTCATCCAATGCACACAGACAATTAAACCACGAAAAAAAGGTTGTCACTGACGGGGTCGCTCATACCAAAACGTATACAGTTTTATCGAGAACGATTTCAGGGGATTGTTATGTCGACATTCCGACCTACACTTCTTGGACCAGTTGCTACGAGAAAGTGTAGACCCCTAGGTAAAGCAGCATGTTAAAAACTGCTAAAATATAAAGCTGCAGTTAGGATGTATGGGCGAGTGCTCTTACCAAAACATTAATCCCATCATTCGACTTAGGAAAACAATTTCCTTATTTATGTTACAATCTGCGAGTGGATGGATGAATTGAAATTTTCAAGTTTTAAGGAAACAAATCAACTCAAGACTGTCAATTACGGAAGTCAGGCCTTTCATAGCCATGCTCAAATAGATCGAAGGATAGCGGGAACTAAGATTGGGAGAGTCACAAGAATTGTGACAAGTGTGAAAAACGCCAAATGGAAAGTAAGTTGATTCAAGTGAAGCCTCAAAGCTTGATGAAAGTGAGGAATTTTGACGCCTAAACTACTACTGTAATACAGCGCAAAGTGTACAGGCAATTTTTATTGCTTGAAATCATACTGTAACGTTAACACTACCAGATGCCTATTTCCAGCATAGCTCCAACAATTACGATACACACACCCTAAATAAAATTAGGGAAGATTCCCTTAACAGTGTATCGCCGGGTAGTTCCTAGGAAGAACGCCATAACTTGAACCTGAATCAAGCAAACAACAAGATGCAATAGTAACAAGCTGGTTTCACAGGACTCCGTTGTGCTTCATGCATGATCCAGTTCACGCAACGCTTCAGGCTGTCATCCAGAATGCTGAACGCATTTAAAGGGCTATGAAATCTGCTTCAGAATATTCCTTCGACACATGAAACAAGCTAGGTGCCATGTGTAGCAACATGGATCATTATTTGTAACCAAGAAACAACTTATAATGTACAGTTGCACTTTGAATACAGTGGCCCTTGCCATTATTGTAAACTAGGCTACCGGCCCTTCATGGCACTGCCCTCAAAAGTGCTACCATCTCTTGCTAACTATTCTAATTAAAAACAGGGGCATCAAGCTTCAACACAACAGCAAGCTTGTAAATGTCTACATAGTTTGAAAAAACTTGCAGTGACGAATTTTTCCAAATTATATTGAACTTCACTAGCGGGATTATTATAGTACCTGGTAATGGTCAATTCTGTCAGGTCCTCGATTGAGTATGATCTTCAAATGCCACTGAATTCAGTCAGCATTGAAGACCTGACAATAACTTGGGAATTCTACTAGAATCTTGAACATTGATGGAAAAAATCCAATGAGCGAATGTTTTATTGAAGTGCTATCAAGATGTCTCTCGGTACTTTGAAAATGCACTAAAAAAAAGTCATCGCTCGTGTATTCATACATGATTTCTTGGCAACAGGAGTACTAAGATGCAGTTAACAATTGAAGCAACAATATTCCAAGCTCACTTCCCAGAAAAAATGGTAGTCAACAGTAGTACTCCATCAGCATGGAGTAGACCTCAATACCATGACGAATGTCTAATTTCAAGTCCCACACCCTCTCAAGCGCTCAACGTTTCATGACTAAATTGTTTACCTTCAGCCCAATTCAAAGTCACCAGCGAGTTAACTGCCTATCATAAGAACCTAGGGATTCCTCAGTATAGGGCACATGTTCCAATTCAGAGTAAAAGCGTCTCAGAGACAAGAAAAACACTCACGCCAAGACGTGTACCTCAACCACACCCAGCTCTGCATACACATCCTGATCATCTTCCTCTGTAAGATTTCACCAATTCCAACTCTCCAAAAACATAGCCATTTGGCAACTTAATGATGGTTGATAACAATTGAAACAGAAATTGATTATGGACTCTCATTCAAGCATGAGTAAATCAAGAGACGTAAGGCTTCCGAGTGCCTACACACATAGCTTCCGAGTGGACATAGCCCGCTGGCACATTTAATCAAGTTAATAGAACAATGTTTAGCTATTGAAGGAGATGGGTATTTTGGTAGATAGGAAGTCAGCTTCTGTTCATTTAGATTACATTGGCAGAATGGAGGTAGCTAATTATTGGTATGTAAAACTGCAAAGAACCAAAAATTATAATCATGACGAGGAAATTTCAGTAATCTACAATAATCTCCACTGCTTATCTAGATCCAAAAGAATTAATCGATTCTGAAGAAAACTGCTTTTTTTCTTAACCCTAATCCGACTGTTTCAAATAATAAAAATTTTGAAACACAAAAAATCAACTGAAAATAAAATAAAAACACGAAAATTCTTGATAATTTTTTACAGCGGCCGCCAAGTAATTGTCAATCGGTATTGTTTTGACAATTTTGCACGAGGGCATTTTCAAACTGAAGAATTATCTAACCGAGACATATCACCAACGTGGCGACTTAAATTTTCGAACAGATACGGCTTAAAAATAGTCAACAACGTACAAAAATGACAAAAGTAGGTACCCTCAAAAGGCAGGTCAAGAGGGAAACACGTTCGATACATTTTTGTTTCAAAACCCCTCTGCATTATAATACTTTTCTGTAAGCATGTATTTTACATTCTCCTTTGAATATGTTATCTGCATTCAAACCAACTAACACCATCACATTGCATATCGAATGAATCAGATGCGTAACATAATAAGATGGCCCAACTCATGTTAAAAAGGGGTAGGTAGAGGATGCGGCGAGTCTATAGCTGGTCGAAAATACTTTTATGAGAATAGCTTCAGAAGTTAATTCCCGAACAATAAATATTTATGGTCAATTAGAATAAGAATACTCGAGAGAAATGTTTTTAAAAATAGTTCTCAAGTAACTTTCTTCAAACAACCAAATTACTAACTTCGATCATGATTATTGATCGAAGTGAAGAAGTGTCAACTGTGCATAATATATATTGACGAATTTCATTACAAAGAACCACCCCTTCAACTTATTAGAAAAATAATCAAGGAAAAATAAGAATAGAATAAAATGGTACTGCGCCGTGGGACCCCACATTGCTCATGCTGAATTTTTTTTATAATGGTATTATTAGTGAATCTTCAAAATCGCCGAACACTTCTGGACGATGAATATCAACCAAAATTCCCGCATTATATAAAAGTTTCAACTACCGAAAGAAAAAAAAAAAGTCAACTTAACACCTCAATCAAGAGTACAAGAGAATTCTATATGGTGAATCTAAAATAAAAAATCGGTGCCAGTTTTGACGAGTAATTTTAGACGAAGTAAATATGATTTTAACTCAAAAGGCAATATCCTAACTAATCTGCACTGTCACACATGCAAGAATATCCCTGTGAACTCCCTAAGAACAATGGCACTTCAAAATAGGCATTACATGGTACCGATTTTACAATAGCAGGTTCTAGAAGAGCTACAAAGTTGCCGCAACCCTCTCCATTTATGCAAAAAATAAAATAAATTCAAAATAACTCAAAATTTTTTTACCAAAATTCAACTACTACAACACATCGAGAAGATCGTTTTTTGATTTTTAAATGAACAAAATTGATCAGTGCTTCAAATATAATTTTCATGTACGATAGTATATGCAACATATCGGTATAATACATGTATATCTTTTGCAAGAATTGATTATACTTTTTCGTATTTTTTTTTTCATTTTTTTTTTTGTTTCTTTCATCTTAGAACGAGCTATGAATAATCTAATGATGAAAATGATTACACAGCACTATATCATACTTATAGAATGGAGACAAATAAATTGGTGTTCCACCTAACATTTAATGACAGAGAGCGCACTCTACCGTTTCGTAAGAGAGAAAGAGAAGCGAAATTGCCGTGAAATCTCTAATTCTGTACATTTATACAATATTACGAAAGAGAGGAAATTATAAGGAAGAAGATAAATTGGAAAAGGAATATTGTATAATTCAAAAGAAGGAAGCTTGGTCAAGATGGGGTAAGTGTAGAAAATGGCCTTCATTTGACAGTTAGATCAAACTAAAACACATTTATTCTAAAACGCAAATCATGGCAAGAGTTCCAATAGTAATTAAGGGGAAGTGGTCGACTAAGGAGCATCATCGGATTATAAAATGGAGCTACGTGTCGATCTTCCATCAACGAAGTCAACATCCTTCCAATGCCCATTCTGCATTCAGTAAGACCAGTTGAACGAAGAGAATAGAACAGGCGCGAAATTTCCAGGAAGTATTGCTTTCATCTAGAAACAATCAATATCAAACAATCGCAGCGTAACAAAACAAGTCAAATTATTGTTTTACCTAGCAACAGCAAATAAATTTCCAAATAGGTGTGAAATTAATCTGCAAAAACTAGGCACCAATTTTTTTCGGAGGCGAGGTGATTTTTTTAAAAACTGATTTACAGTTGAGTAAATGTTCCATCATTTTAATAAAATATAGAGCCAAATACGGACAGTCAAACCCTCCATATTGATAGGTAGGTAGGTACGAAGTGTTCAAAAATCTTAACTAACTTCTTAGACGAATCAAAATCTATTTTCGAAAATAAGGAGAAATAACATTTAAAACGACGCAGTTTTAATCATAGGGTTATCTTATTGAATGGACTGTTTTATCGAACAACCTTTATTACTGAACAATCGAATCATAAACAAGCAACGAAAAATGAACAAAAATAAAGAATCAATACACATAAAAATTAACTCTACACTTTCGAACACTACCGAGTGAGCTTCAATCTTTCTTTTTACAATGCATTTCCCTTTGAGGATGAAACACAAAACATTTCTCGTGCGAACGCTGGAGAATAAGGCAGGTTTCGGCGTTTACGTTCACATAGAATGTGACACCAGCAGCAGCCAGTATAATAGTTTTAGAGGGGGAATTGCATCAGGCATCAAATGGAAGTTCCAAATAAGGGAGATAAAAAAAAAATACCTGATAGTAGCCAGGAGCGGCGAGAGGAAATCTGTGACAACAGCTGTGAACTACAGGGCACGTCAAGAAAGGCCGCCTAATCTGCAAAGCGATTGACACTGAAGTAGTGCAGGCCTTTCAGGACAGACATGCATAAATAGTGGAACTCAAGAGAATTTTTTTCAACTAACTTTCAGCCCGAGGCACCAAAGACGGTATCTCACGAACATTGCCATCAACTACTGCTGCGCAGCACGATTTAAGAAATGATGCTAACGTGAGAAGATAAACCTGTGATAGTCCAAGAGGCCCTGTCTCAAAGGTTCAAAGAAATTGGTTACGGTCAACAGATCTACCATGGTCACTCGAGCCTCAACAGAATCACACTGGTGGTCAGAAGGACATCATGTGTTGTTTTCAAACGAGGAATGAAACGAATAAAACTACGTCAAATTCAACAAACCAAATCAACTATAAATCCTACTCAATCCGAATTTGGGGATGTTCAAGTAAGTAGGGAAATGGACTAGCGCCAAGTAAGTGGAACCAATCGCACAGAATTGACTCTTCACAAAATTAACTTAACTATGCGTAACTTAATAGAACTTAATTCCTTTGATTTTTCTCTATAACTGTTTGTCACCCAACACCACGGTATACCTACCTCTTTATCAATATTCATTCATCCCCTTTATCTAGTGCCAGTGAATGAGCATTTTTGGGCCAAAATTGTACTTGAGTTGGTCTTTTCAGGTTCGTTAAATGAACATTAAGTGCAATAATTATAACCCGTGCTTTTTTAATGGCTAGACCAACTCAATATTTTTTGGTTCTTTTTCCAAGGTCAATTAATCAATCATAAATCAGTATTGAATTGAGTGAAGCACCATTCGTGAAACTATGAAAATAATGAGTTCCTAAGATATATTCATGTATAATTAAGAGAGAAAAACTTAACTAACTGGTAGCAATTTACTAAATATCAGAATATTGTGATGAGTGAGCGACTGCTAGCTCAATATTCGAGAGCTGACTACTGTGTAACGCAATCATCATTGAAGCTAACACTGTTTCAAGGGTTTCACCCTTGAAGTAAAAGATTGACAAACGAAACAACAACGTCCGTGGGGTGATCTAAAAGAGCCGTCAATTATTCCATTCATAGATATGGTTGAATTTCACTGCCAAAGCTCCTCCAAAGTGGCCCACGCTAATGAAAACTACCCTTCCTCTCAGTAGACTTTCACAGCGCAAGAGGTTACCCAGATGCTTCTCATGACCAAACCCACGCTTACTAACAGGAACCAACATATTTCAAACTTGAATCTTCGGCAGTAACTAGTGAACAGGCACACCAAGGCTAACTTATTTCAGCTAAGTCCTCATTCCAGAAATACAAGCACCATTTCATAATCCGATTTTCAATATTGCAAGATGGAAATGAAAACTTTCAAGACCGGAAGGAAATAGAGGGCAGGAACAGACATGGTGAATGTTCTAGAAAAATTGACTCGGGCAAAAATAAACTACAACTAGTGGAAGCACAGATGGCGAACGCGTGCACACACGCTTACGATGGAAAAGAAAAAGGAAATCAATAGCTACATGGGGATACAGAAAGTTTAACTTATACAATACGTATAATTATAATGAAATTAAAAATACGTAAAATTGTAGCGTTATAAAAATCAACTTTCAATAAACTTGATAACACCTATCTTCGTGTGAACGTTAGTAACATTAGTATGAACATGGGAGGTTGAGCGTCAACTGAAAAAAAATCTTTCCCTATACTTAATAATCATTGTGATAATAATGATAATTTAAACGGGAGAGGCCACCAAAATGAAATCTTAAAGCGTTTATCTTCTCTTTCAATGATTATTTTCAACGATGAGTGCTGAGAATAATTGACTGTACACGGATATGCGCTCATCATGGAAAAATCTGTGACATAAGGCTCACTAGTTGCGCAAGAGCTTTCAAAATATGATATAAAACAAAATTAGCGAGGTTCATCCGTTCATTATTCGTTATTTTACACTTCAATTTTTTTAATACGTTTTTAAAATTTAATTCCTTTTGAGCGGAAAACGCCGATTGTCGCAGCGGATTTTTTATTCATTTTTCCACTCCTGGCGAGAATATGCAGCTGAACATTTAACGTTGCTTCTCGTACATAGTACCACTTGATTTAGATTACCGCTATCGACAGAATTGTGACTTTAACGACAATGCCTAATTTTTTTCAACAACAAAAAATTAAAATTTAAACAGAGCGCAATAACTTCAAGGAATTGATTGTTCGAAAATTTCGCTGTTTCGAAAATACGTTATCTTTTCAATTTTTTGTACAATGTGAGGAAATATTTTTGAAGTGTATAAAGCAAAAATGAAATGGCGGGTCGAATGATGAAAATACGTCACTCATCGAAGGTCAGAGTGATTCTAATGACAGAGCAACGACATAGTCGTTGCATAAGAAAGTTCATCATCTTTACAATCGGTAGAGCACGAAGAGAATTCAAGAGAACATCACTTTATCAATTTTCAACATTAATACAGCGAAGAGACAATAGTTTACTTTGCTTCCTATTTTTGAGGAGTCCAAATCACAATTACATCTAATTAAAATCACTAGCTTGCACTCTATACACATTTTTCTTTGTCAAAAATAACCACTTTTAGTATTAGGTAAATGTTTTTATTTACACGAAGAAAATAAAACAAACAAAATGAAAAAAGAACATTTCTGTTCATTGGTTTTTTTTTTTTTTTTTCAAGTGAATCTCGTACATACAAAGGAGAGCACCGTAACAACAGCTGAACCGAGCTGGACGATAAATGACTTGAAAACTCGAAACAAACTAACAAATTTTTAGCTCTAATAGGCTCGTTTTTTTCATATTATTATCATCATCATCTCCATTATTCGTTCTTCAAAAAAAGCTTAAATAATATATATACTTTTTTCATATATATTGCTTAGAATTCTACTAGAAGTTCTTCATTAGCTTCACATAAGTCCACAATAAATGAATATATTTATATATATACGTTTTAAATAAGATTTTTTTTCACTTTTTATTTCTAGTACTCACGTCCTGGCTTCATCTAAACTTATTTCATGTAGCGTAGACAAGAAACTTATTTTCTTCCCCCCGCCATCCATTCTCAACACATACGTAATAACAATTAAAAAAATACTCAGGTTGAATGAGGAGGAGTAGATGATAGGTCCGAGACCAACTCCAGCAACCGGTAGATCCCGAAGATATACTCTGTGACGCAGAAAATGTTTGGGAGTGCACACAATGCTTTAGGGGTTCAGCGAACGTAATAGCGCCAGGCACTTTTCTTCCTCAGCCGCGCAGCCGTTGTGAAGATAAAACAAGAGGAAAAAAAATGAAAACGAAATAGTTCACCGTACCTTAGGCCAGGTATCAACACTGAAAGAGAAAGAAAACCGAAAATGTGAAAAAAAAAATTAGAGCTATTTACAATAAGAATAGTGACAAGGGACATCTAGAAAGAAAGGTACAAAGGCTCCAGACTGGAGGGGGAATTTCCTAACTAGAGACTTGTAGAGACGTACTAAATCCGATTAGCTGGCCACACATGCACGACGTTTTCCTAGGAAAATCATAGCTTACGGAAGCCGCCAATGGAAAAAACGGGGAGGAGAAACGAGGTGAAAAAAGCTTTTGTTTCCTTGGAAAAATCGTACCTTGCCGTAAGGAGGGGTAATGCCGGTGGGATCTGCCTAGGAATGAAATGTGATGGGGAAACAGGTTGAACTTGCGAGAATGACCGGAGAAGATGAATTTTGCAGTGGACGTCTGCATAGTAGCGGCTAAGAAGTTACAAATAAATCTAACCATCCCAAGCCAAACCCAGCAGACATGAATGTATGATCATCACTTGGTTCAAGTCACTGGTTGGAAGCAGTCCTCCATGAATCGTTTGCCGATCACTGATTTTTATGGTGTGCCCTAACGTCCACTAATAGAAATTATTATTGAAAATTATCACTTGCAGCGATTTTCTAAAGGAAAGAATGAGCGTGTATGGCCAGCTAAACTGACCTTTAAATATCAGTTGAGCAATGTCACAAATCATACAACGACGGACTTTTTCATTCTTACTTTCATCAAGGGAAATGTCTACTTAATAAAAAAAAATTCTTACTAAATGGACTGCACGACTTTAAAATGTGGAACATCTGGTTCAATATGTAAACGATACGCCCTGATTTCAATCCCACAATAAACGTTTTGATTACAATGCATTGTTCTCCCCAACTACAGTTTTTTAATTGTAAGCTTAACATTTGGAAAACAATGAATAATGAGAATCAGTGTGTAATCATGTTACTTCTCATGACAGAAAATTATACGTAGATCTCTAATTAAATATATCATATTTGATCAAAGAACCACACAGATCACAATCCAACAATTCACAAGTCATGCTTTCAACTCCTACAATTTGAATTCATTGTCAAAGATTTTCTAGCTTTCTGCATAAGGTCACAAGTAAGTAATGAGCAACGAATTCATCTTCAACATAAGATTGCTTTCAATGACTTACTGTAACGGGGTGTGCTATTTGGGCGAACGTTGACGGGTGTTGAATCGTTGGATATTGTCCCTTCTTCGTGGAGCCTGTCCTCGTGGGCCACCCCTTCCGCGGCTAAAGACGCCATCACCTTGAAGAAGACAACAAAGAATGAGATCTTCTTTTCCTTCTCGTTGCATTTCTTGAAGTCCAGGGGTTGTGAGGTGGAGAAAAACCAGGCGACTCTTTATTAGCTGGCCAAGCACTTTCGCCCTTCTGGGCATCCTCAGGGCGACATGGAGTCATAGGATCCATAGACGAGGACCCTATGGCTCCATGTCGCCCTGAGGATGCCCGAATGGGCGAAAGTGCTCAGCCAGCTAATAAAGAATTGGAAAATGAGTCGCCTGGTTTTTCTCCACCTCACAACCCCCGGACATCAAAAAATGAGATGGTTTTTCCTAAAGCACGTGGCTATGAGACAAAAATCCATCGGCTCGTCACTGCTGAGTCAAAACTAATTACCTTTCGATTGGTAGTAGCCAGACTCTTTGCGTTCTTCATCGGACGGGGCGCTGTTGGCGTTTTGTGACGTACTAATTACGTTAACGTGCGTTTGCTGATTCGTTTGCATTAACTGCTGAGTCTGCTGTTGAAGGAGGCTTTTCTCGCGTTCGGCCTTCTCTTTGTGATGCTGGGCAACTTGGGCATAGCTTAGCTTGATAACCCCAAGATCAGTCTAATCAACAAAAGCAAAACTCGTAGTGTCGAATTATTGAATCTCACTTTTTTTCTCATAATCTTCATCAATAAAACTGGAATAATTCCTATTAAACACAAACAAATTAGAGTAGCCTGACTAATACCTGGCTTTGAGCAGAAGTTGGCTGAACAACAGGTGGGCCTTGTATCGAAGGCGTGTGCGCAGGAGGAGATGAGACAGTATCTGTCGTAAGCGAAGAAATGACAGCTGCATTGTACGAAACAGCCGTCGTTTTGGGCGCACCTTCCACAGCAACTGTGGCTGGCGCAGAGTCAACTGGACTAGTCAAGCCTGGACCTTGAGGCCCACTATGACCATGCTGCACACCGTGGCCTGCCGTCGCATGAGGTGAGTCGCCACTTCCATTGACGGAACTTTCATCAGTCTTAAGTTTCTCAGCAGCGCTCGATTTTGCAGCACCCACAGCACCAAGAATCGGTCTGTAATGAAATAAACCATTTTCAACGTCAACAGAAAATGACTGACGTGGACAATGATCTGATGGCTTTTGGTTGATACATCAAATTTGCTCTGTAACAATATCAGTAGCTCCAAACAAAGATTTCATTCGTTTAGAAATGTTCAAAATTGTACTTCATTTAGGAGAATTGTATCAGCAATCAACATTAACTAGCGAAGATTGCCTTCTTTTTTCTCCATCATTGTCATTGGGATGTAGAAATCACCAACATTGCTACAAGATTTGAAAATGAGGCATTGGGAATGTGCAAGATTTTCCTTGCATGGCTATAAATAATATTATAGATGTAAAACAGAGATGAACGGTTGTGTTGCATAACTATAGCATCTAGTTTACATTTACCATGAATTAGAAGATGAATGATATCGTCAAGAGTTAACACATAAAAAATACTCCGCCAAGCGGTTGCCACATGCTTTCTAGGCATCATCTACAGATGCAACCACTAATCCATGATAATAAATTAATATGAGACCATCTGCATGATCCTGGCTTGATTTTTGCAAAATCGGACCAAAATTGAGCAAGTTATGTTGGTTACAAGGACTATATTGACACAGCACACAAAACAAAACCAGCGATTTTCACTTAATCTAACCATGGCTCTTTCAAGCATAATATATAATAATAATTTACTCCGACAAATGACAGGACAGTGATAAAAAAATCCTCTAATTATAAAAAAACTTACCGGTTATCAGCCCATGTAGGCGGAGGAGGTTGGGGTTGGTCGTGCAGAGCGGGCTCCTGTGAGGCAGCGGTAGCAGAAAGCGGCAATGCCACAGCAGGCGACATAGGTGGTACTGGCTGTGATGAGGCTGCAACGACAGCTGCGGCCGAGGCAGTAACAGCAGCTACAGTGGGTGATGCAGTCGTCGGGGTAGCAGAAGCAGGAGCTCCTGAGGGTGCTGCCTCATGACCTGGTAACGGAGGGAAAGCGTCTGCTTCAAGGTCAAACTGTGGCCCAGGACTACTGGTAGTCCCGCGGGAGCCTGCTGTACCGGCAGATCCCGAAGCTGTCGTTGTTGCTGGACTGATGCCCTCGTCTTCCTTCTTTCTCCGCCTGTATCTGGAACAGATTTTTCCAACTGTAACACCTCGTTTTCCCATAATCAAGGAATAATATTCACATAGCAAGAGGAATAGCAGTTTCAGCCTTAAGATAGCTTGTACAGGCACCAGGCTTACACTCTTGCAAATTATACATTGTAGTACCAATGAAGTATTTTAATAATACACCAACAAAAAACAAACTCACAGAAACGCCTGATAGGCATTTCCGTGGCATCCTGGATAGATAAATCACAGACAAAATTAAATTTTCCATCCCACAAGGAATGAGTCCGTTACCTGGCAGGGTCTTTAGCACCAGACGATAGTGGTGGCCGACTATTATAGGGATCGTCAACAGTCTCATGGGATCGAGGATGGTCAGTACCATCTGTCTGGCTAACGTCACGATAGAAATGCGTGTGAGTCTTCATTGGGGACGATGAAGTTGGATGGTTGGGATCAGGTTTCATGGCAGCTGACGCAGAACTCATCGGCTTTGGTCCAAGACTTCCACCTCGCATTAAGCCACTGTCACTCATGGACGACCGCTGCTCTAAACCCGTCATTTTCTTGTGCCTGCACAAAAAAAAACTTATACCTGAGTAAAATATCATATTGGAGAAAGTTCACCTCAACTTCAAAGCTTAAAAAGTTAATCAGCTCAAATATTAGAAGGAATACTACTCCTCAGAGGATTCCCCAAGAAGAGGCGATGTGGAACACTATAACTTCATTTGCTTCATTCTCATCACTTCTGACCCCTTAGGACTAACAATATGATTAATTAATCAAGAATCTGTTTCTTTTGAACGATGAGGAATAACGAAATTAAACCAAGGCACGCTTCACACATTCCCATTCCCATGCACGTTGGTGCAAAAATCTCTTCAAGTGATTCACCTTCAATCAACTCGATCTTTTCAAGAATGTTGCCCAGATGATATCTATCGATAATAAAACCGTCAAGAGTTCATCAGAGCAATTTATATCAGCACAGATTACACACAGGATTCATCAAATAGGAACACTATGCTTCAGATGTGCTTGGAAAACAGACAAGACGCACATTACATCAACACTAACCTGTAGAATAAGAACCCTAAATTGAATTACGAGGGATATCCAGAAAGTAAGGTTACAAGTACCCTGAGGGGCCCAGGGAATTTTTTTTTTCGTTGAGTGGCATACCTGCTTGTACAGGGGTTCGTAACGGTCAAAATAAGTACAACCCCGAGTCAGTCAGTTGAGAAATGGTGTTGCAGGAGCAGTTTCAGTCAACCTCTGAAGGTGCTGTTCCTTCCACCTACCGCGGATGCGAGATTCGGTCAGTCATCAAGTTCCTGACTATGCGTCACAAATCTGCTTCCAACATCCATCGTCAGCTTGTGGGCACTTACGGACCTGAGGTAATGTCACGTCAACATGTTTCCGAGTGGGTTAGGCTTTTTTAGGGAGGTCGCAGCTCTCAGAGCGGAAAATCATGGCATCGGTGTTATGGGACCGAAAAGGGTTGTGAAAAGGGACAAAAAATTGCAGAACAGCATAAAAAACCGGAGGAGGGGGATGCTGACTCGTGGTGTGTCTCTCCTTCACCGCAACGCCCGACCCCACACCGCTCGTGTGACCCAAGCCCCGCTTGCATCCTTCGGGTGGGATATTGTGACCCACCCACCATATTCTCCGGACCTTGCACCCTCAGATTTTCATCTTTTCACTAAATTTATAGAGGTATTTGGTGGCTCCTGTTGCGAACTTTCCAAATTGTTAATGGCGCAAGTATGAGACTGCCGTTGGCCATCACAGTAACAAGAAATATTGATGAAATATGTACTACAAAACTCCCATCAGCATTATACAAATCAGAAAAGAGAAATAAAGGGAAATATTTACCATATTTTTTGTACCTCTGCTAACTTACAATCATGCTATTCAGCGGTGAAAGAGTTTTGAACAGAGGAAATTATGTCAGCACTTTTGACACACTAGGACCAATAAAACAGTCGCAATGCTCTTTGAGTGCGTCCGTATCATTAAATGAATTACAAGCCAGGTTATCTATTGAGGAGTAACAAATATATCATGCATTATAGCTTGACATTGGAAAGAGCGGACTGCAATACGATTGGTTGCAGTTAAAAGCAGAAACCCCAAGTAACATGGTAATAAAACAGGGGGATCCAACCTTTCTTAATCAAGGGCCACATTGTATATTTTTGGGACATAGGCGGGCCAGCAATATTTCAGGGCTGAAAGTCGAGCCCCCTTCCCCCACTACCGCACGCCCATAATGTAGGTTGGAGCAGCAGGTTGGAGACCCCTGTATTAAAACATGAGACATAAGTAAAGCTTCAGTTTTACAGACGTTATTTTCATAGTCCCAGTGATAGATCACAAAGGTTATCATCTTCACTTGAAATGAAATGAAGTTCTTGAGAGACATTCGTTTCAAATGTGGCTAGCATTACTATCATTCACACGACTGCAGACAAATGAATGAACTCTCGGTAGCTGTTTATATCTGCACACTTGACACACGACAACCAACGAGGATGGTATATCATGCTCTAATAAGTGCATAAGATGCTAATAAAATCTTCAGATAGGACTTGGGCAGCTGCAACAGATTCAATGAGTCACTGTAGCTCATTAACAGCAGTAATTTCATACTAACAAATGAAATTCAACCATGTAGATAAGCAGAAACGCTATAAGCACAGTTGACACACAAACACCATTAAAAGAGACGTTTATGCTCTTAATGTGCTTTGTGAAAATGATATTACACCTTTGAAATTAGAGATTTGCAAATCTCAATTACTATCTGAGAATTAGAAATGCTGGATTGGATAATTCATTGGTTCATCTTCCAATGTAAGATCAATAAAATATAGACATTGAAAAGCAAGTTGTAACCGACAAGCCCTATGATTCTAACATGTGAGAGAAAAATCCTAACAAAGAAAGCTGGACTCATTTATATGCAACGGATGCTATCAAACCATCAGATCAACAATTACGCTTATGATTTGAATGGCCAGATCAATGCAGGTCAAATAGTGAATAATATTAATTACAATTATTATGAAGCACAGAGTACAAAAAAGTTTGTTAGTGTCTTGGAAGCTTCAATGCATACATCTGGGTTTCATGCAGTTGTGCGGCAACATTAAAAGTTCGGTATAATTTCATCATAAATGAACACTAGAGGAAATGAGATCATTCTGGTAGTGATGCAAAATTCTATCTGAGATTAGCAGTGCTATGAACTGTAGCTAACATTACTATCATACACTCCACATAGACAAGTGAGTGAACTCTCAATTATAAGCATAAGCGTACAACTTATGGGTATGTGCCAAATTCCTAGTTTAATTTCAATACCTAGTAGTCCTTTCTTAAATTACCAACACATAACCTAACAACATCTGGGATTCATGCAAATATCGGGTATTATTTAAAACTCAGTATAGTTTAATCGTAAGTTACTATTAGAGGAAGAGATATTATTCTGGCAGTGATGCAGAATTCAATTTGAGATATGCAGAAGTGCTTTGAACTGTAGCTAACATTACTATCATACACTTGACATAAGCAAATGTGTGAACTCTCGGTAGCTAATAATATCAGCACAGTTGACACACGATATCCAACAAGGATGAATATCATGCTCTAATAAGTGCTCACATTGTTGTAACAGTCTTGAACCACAATGAATATTATGTGTTTCCATAATACGTGGCACCTTGAAAGGGACTTCGCAAGGAATGTAGTCCTTCAAACGAAGAATTGGAAAATGAACTTACCTGCGGGGGACAAATCGATTGGGATGAGTTTTGGCAAAGGATCCCTGTGGCGCAAGACCATTAGCAGTAAAAACGCTGCCAATGTCAAAATAAGCAGCTGCTGCAGTAGGGCCCCATGTAGGCAACACGTTTGGTGGATAGAACGGTTGTTGTTGAAACTGAAATAACAAATTACTAAATAAATGGAAAGCAAAATTCCCCAATGCAAAATGGATAGCAAAATCAATGGAAACAATGTAAGTCACGCAGGGTGAAAACGTAGATGAAAGGGTTCACAATCACAAAACGTTGACAAGTGTCTAACCGAAACAGCAATAAATGAAAAATGATTCTTCATCAATTGCCAACAGAAATTTCCAACTCAAAAATGCAGCACTCACATATATTTGCACTTGATTGTAGTTGACATTTGGCGGCATTGAGGTACCGTTGAAGAGGTACCTCTGTTGACCTGGCGGATAGGCAGTTGAAGGATCATAAACAGTGGCCGAATTGGCGGAAGCTGGTGGCGTTCGGTAACCATTTTTCATTGCCATGCCAGGGCCAACAGCTGGGATCGGAAGTCGGTTCATCGTCATTGGCTTAGCCTTAATACGCGCCATGATAGGCTTACCCTGGAAAAAGAAGATCAAGTTACTATAAGTTCCTCTCCACATTTAGAGCATGCACAGCCCACAGATTATGATGATGATGCTTGATCTTTCTTCTTCAAGCAAGCTACCCCAATTGCTACACTATGACCGACAGTATGGATACTTTTTTTCTTCAAACTGACAAGTAGAAAATTGTTTTGATCGATACTTTAATCAACTCTGTAGAGCCCCACTAAATGTAGACTCAATAAAATATTGCGGCTACTAAGTCAGAGAATTTGGAATTTCTAGGAAGGGCAACCTCAGTTTGACAAAAATCAAGTCTAATGGTCTTAAAAATACCACAAGACGAACTAGTTTCAAACTACAATCAACAGACATACTTCAACGTAAAATCAGATGTCATCAATATGAGCTCTACAAAATGTTGGTACATAGTTTGAAATTATAAAAAAGTAGTTCCGCTAACTTAAGCTAGCGCTGCGTATTTGCCATGACTCACCTGAAACTCGCGAACTTCTTCTCTCAGAAATCTGTATGCTTTTTGAGCATCTTCATCATTCTCAAACGTCACATACCAAGAATTGTTGTGAGCAAATTCACAAGATATGAGTTTAGGACAATTCTTTCCTGAGAATAAACCCTGTAAACAATTAAATCATATAATTTAATTACAATAAAGAAATATTTCTGGGAGAATATTTGTACGTTCATGGACTTCATGGGCAAGTTGAGAATTCAAAAATACAGCAAATAACTATTCGCAATAAACGGAAAAATCCCAAATAGCTCACTTTCACTTCTTCTAAAGGTGTACTTTCAGGTATTTCTCTGAGTATCACAATACATCGTTTATGATTGGGCCGCACTTTTTGACCTTCATCGTCGACCTGGACGTTTGGTGATTCTGTTCGAACGAGCAATAAACGTTAGCAAGAAAATTAAGGTAGCATAATAAAAATTTTACAGTGGAAAAGGACGTAAAAAATGAATTAAAACAGGCTAACGAATCCAACTCTGATCACCATGACTTCACAATGGAACAACTATCTTTGATTCTTCAATAAAGTCTAAAATATTTCACAAAAAATCACGGAGTTATGGAGAATGACAAACCAATTGACAGAACTCTCATCCAACATGTATAATAAGGAACCACCAGCGAACAAATTAGGTGTTCGATTTGATTTTACATAATTCAACTTTACATTGCAGTATCATAAATCGTCAATAGTAATGGCATATCAAAAAAATATGAACGGATTTTATTCAAGCATGAGCTCTCACCTCGGAGGACTTCAGTGATCAATTTGATGTCCGTTGTAAGTTTTTTAACTTGATTAAAATTAGCAACAGTCCAAATCGGAACATATTGATCGTTATCCATTTGCGATAGCAGATATGTATCATTGGCCAGATTCTCTCTGAAAATGAAGGAAATTGAATTCGCGTACAAAACGGAAATTTAAATGACGTAGCCCTAAGATGATTTTTATAATGGCATTGATTTACGACTATACTGAACAACTTTGTTCAGGAAGGGGACTTGATAATATTTATGATGGTTACAATGGATGTTTATAGCTGTCGCAAGATGAAATCCCTCTCATTGAATAATTACCCGAAACAACTAACGGTTGCCATTTTTTGAACCCTTGATTCATCTACATAAGCTTTGAACTTCATTCAATGAAAGAAACTGTTCGAGTTACCTCGAAAAATAATACTCCAATTGAGAAGAGAGCATCTGCTTCAATTGGTCGATGGCCATCGGGGATGGTTGGTTGGCGTCGGGGACGACGGTTTCCGGAGGAGCCTGCCCCCCCATGGGCAAGGCTCCACCATCGCTGTAGTTATCCAGTGGTTCAGCTACCCCATTCAACAGACTGCAACAAACAAGTTTGAAAACATTATATTTTATTACGGAAGAATTTACAAAATAAGTTACCGTGATGAAAGTGGAAATACATGTGAGAAATGTGGTTGGCAATCCATGGAAATTCCTACAATTCAAAGAGGTGAAAAGGACGCGAGTAGCTAGAATATGGGGCTGGATTCCCTGAACTATTTTTTGGCCCACGTAAGTTTTGGTGGCATGGTTTATTGTCACAATGGGGAATTTTACAGCCAAGTTCTGGGGTTCCATAGTTTGTTCAGGGTTGGTTAAGACAACAAAATTATAGGTAATGGGATGTGATCTTTCCAAAATTCCACCACTATCCAATCAAATAATTTAACTAAGTATATAAAACATTGCAGTCCTATTAGAAATGAAGATTCTCCCTAATAACAGAAAATGGAATAAGTAGATGAAATGCCAACATCTTAGCTTATAAAATTATCATCATAATCAACTGTGACATTATCACCATTACATAATCAGCGCAGGATAAAAAATAAATTTCGCATGCAAAGAAAAATTAATAAAAAAAAAAGATCCGCCTCAAAAATGCTAGTGTACTATCTGAATCGACCTTCTCTAAAATGCATTAAACGCGACTAACGAAACATTTTATCTAACACTAATAAGAATTAACACTCCACTAATGATGGATTCATAGAGATATTCCGAGTTCAGTGCGTGGTATTTTACGAAGTGATTGGCAGACGGCCACTGAGCTACGCGTTGTAAAAAAGATCTCAGGGGTCGGATCACACGTCGCATTCGAGAACCAGTTGGGACCTGTGCGAGGTGCCAAAACGTTCAAGTCGTCGCTGTCATTTGAGTACAGAGAGAAAACGATTCTCGCTCGGCCATTATGAATTGAATTCGAAGTACAACAAACTATTACTCATCCTGTTTGGGAAATAACATTTCATTATTTTTTCCAAAACCCACTCTTCACCCAAGATATCTAAATATCAAATCATTTAAAAATTAAGATGTTTGGAATAATAATGAACCGTCATAGAATTACTCCCAGCACTTTCGCAAAATCATCCGAAAACTGTCGCGATCGAAGTATTACTTGCCGTCAGAGGGTAATAAATGCGAAGATCAAACGATGAAAAATCAATAATTTCAGTTTTATTTCGACCTATCCATTGATTCGACTACGAATTTCATTTTTAATTGGCAAACGTAGTCGAAACTGTTAGCGATTGGTCTCTAGATCCGCAGTTTATTTTTTTGACAAAATATCGATCAGCGATACATTCCTTTCCTCAGCAGAATGTACAATACGGTACAACCCTGCGCGTAGATTATGCTATCCGAAGTGGCAAATTCAATTAATCAACGTTAGTTAACAAGCCATTCCGTACGGTAGTCATCTAACCCGGAATGTTAGGTTAAATAATTATGATCAGAGTCGAGTAGGTATCTGAAACACATGTCAACTAAAAGGAAGAAGACAGCCGATGGCAGTAAATGACAACAGACAACTTTGAACCACCCAGCAACTCCAACGCGAGAACACGCCCAATTAGCGAGAACGGGGTCCTATAGGGCTAGTCTTTTCATAATTTTCCTGTCATTTAATTTAAAGTTAGTCAGTTTATAGACGAGCCTTTAGTGAATCTATTGTTTGAAAATAGTGGGTAGAGCTTAGGCTTGTTTGCATAGTTTCTTTGATATTTCCAACCCATGGAACTAAGAACATTTTTCAGGGCGTAAGAATAAATGAATCACTTAAATCGCGTTAACTTGGATCGATAATTATTCAAGACAATGTTACGAGATGTTAGGATGAAGGAA
Source organism: Tupiocoris notatus (assembly GCA_037159825.1). Lineage (NCBI taxonomy): Eukaryota > Metazoa > Arthropoda > Insecta > Hemiptera > Miridae > Tupiocoris > Tupiocoris notatus. The sequence continues at coordinate 852,112 of JASJUZ010000284.1, forward strand.
GTTGGAGGAAATTCAACGACTCTTGTAAGTTATCAAATTTCCCAAAAAATCATTATTGTACACATAATATTTGTGAAACAATCATAAAATAATATACTTCAGCGTTTACAAGTGAATTATAGGAGAAAGTAATTCTAGTACAAGCATTACATTAAAGCCCACAATCTAAGAAAGCGATCCTCAAATATACTGATTTAAATAACAATTTAATCGTTCACTCCTCATAGCAATGAGTTTTTGTATATCCTATGAGATAATCAGTCCATCACCAGTACACAATCAGCGTGGAAAGAAACTTCGTATTTATTGAATCATAGATATATACGAAAACGGTTTTCACGCTGTTGTTTCACTATCATGTAAAACGGTGTACGGGAATTCAAAGGCAATAACGTGAGATTGCACATACGCGAGACTGGGGGATTTCCTTATGACTAACTGACAACGGAATAGAATAATGAAACGATTATCAGCAGATCAGAACGGATTGAAATACGTTCTACACGGTCTGCCATTAACTGACTTCTATTCGCAGTACCTTGAACGTATAAAAAATACGAGGTAAACAAACTTTTCGCAAGAAAAACTGAGAATAAATAAAAATATACACTTAGAAATAATCTAAAAAAATACATAGGAAATATCTAATAAATGGCAAAGAGGAGAGTGCGTGAAAATGCGCGAATTCAGAAGGAAATCAAGTGAAGATCGGATGACCCAAATAATATCGTTGATAACTCAACAATAGGTAGTTCGCTGAGTGCTGTGATTCCAGGCGTCTTGTAATTATTTAATTATTTTGTAATAATTGTATTTTGCCATTCATAGAACATTCAACATCAATGAATTGGTCTGATACGTAATAGATAATTGTGGAATTTTGACCCAGACTTATCGAATCTGAAAACAAAACGGTGACGATTGGCCTTCGACGAAGAAATAAGATTGATGCTGTAATCCGTTTGCTGAAGGGGTGATAGTCATAATTTGATCTGCACTAGACAGCGAATAGGGTTATCGATTGGTAAAGGTTGGCCGTCAAAGATACGGATATTTTTTCAAGGCCAACACCTGAACTATTAATTACTCGAAGCACATTATTATAGGTACTATTATAGTATATTATGGTACTATTGTGAAATAAAATAGAGAAATCCGGGAAAATTATTTGACGAGAGAAAGCCATTGAAAAGGATACCGAACCAAAAATGTTAAGAACAATCTAAAACGCAAAACCCAAGAAAAATTTTGAATTGAAATTTGGTCGGCTCGCGAGGACGAAAACAAGGATTTTGTCCTACAGAGCAAACTCTGAAGTTAGTTCAACAAATTAAAAATAATAAAATACGTACGCTGGGGTTTAATGTGGAAAACATTTTGAACAATTGGCTAGTTATCATGTGTACTCATTTAACCCAAGAAGACTACATTCAGAAACGTAATTGTTTGGTTTTTGCTTAAATTGAACAAGATATAAGTAAAAGCGGGTCGCCTAGCTGATAGTAGCATAATGTTAGCACTAAGGTGAGTGAGTTTGAATGTTCTAGGCCACTCAAGAAAATTGAATACCGAAGTTGAGCTGGCTACTACTCCCGATTTAACAACCGAGGGAGAGCAAATCGAGCCACCTGTATATATTCATTCAAAACTCGGTTAGAAGAGCGCTCGAATATTGATGCTCATTCGATTTGCAGCCCTGACGATGCCCGAACGGACGAAAGAACTAGGCAAATGAAAGAATCCATGGAGAAAGAGTCGCCAAGTTAGTCTCTCCCTCACCCCAATAACTATGTGAAAAATGCTGAAGAAAAATAATATTACCTATTTTGAATTCAAATTATGATACCACTTTAAAAGAACAAGACAAGACGATGTGCTGTTGGAAATTTTTCGCTACCTAATTAAAAACTAATTAATAGGACAGGCCGCAAAACCAGTACCTATTAAAGAGGACAAACTTGGAGTGTTAGAGAACCAGTGGGCAATGATTTGTACTCACTTGAAATCAGTTGTCGGGCTCGACGCATGCGGTTCAGGGGTGGCACTGAATACCGCCCCTGATGGGACCTTCGCAACGTCCCCATTCATGTACACGCTCCCTACGAACAAGAAAGTTACAATAAATTCAAAAATACCTCACTCTTACACTGATAATGTAGCTTAAACATACTTAAAGCAAATTCAACGGAAACATAACGAGCTGAGTAATAAGACATTAATCGGTATTGTCAGCATCGTCATACATCGCGAAGTATTCATATAGCGCGATAAGCCGAACCGATAAGTTGACTTTTTATCAGCAAGATTTTCAACAGATTGACTCCACGTCGCAATACTTCGATAAACTAAAATGATCTAACGATTTTTTTTTCAAAGTGTACAAACGTGGAGGAGTCTAGTAAAATTGGGCGATTCAAGAGAACAGTTTTAATACTGCTTGGCATGAGACACTCCATCTATCCAAGGGAAAAATAGCGTCAACAGTTCATTTTTCCAAAGCATTCCACGCGCGAGAAAACCGACAAGGTCAACGTGAATCTTGTTTTCGGCGTTTCGGTACCAACTACATTCGAGAGCAACGTTTCCTAAATGAGCCATTCGAGATGTGAGGAGACGAATTCGCCCAGCTGTTCGCGAATCTGTTTACTTGAAACGCGCCTGAAACCGGTTCAATAAAATGGTAATGGAACCAATATCCTTGTGATCTATGTTCTCGCAACCCTCCCGAACCTTCACTCGTTGCTCGTTCGACGAAAAAACAGAAACCGTCCGTATCTGAATCAAAAGAGCAATGTAAACGAACGCGAGTTGGTATAAAAGAAACTCAAGTCTAGTATCCTAACTAAACCAGTGTCTGTCCGAGGCATATCAATATTGTTATGGGCATATCAAAATATTGTGTTACTTCATCAAGATTGTCGGGTCACTGAGCACTACTGTGTACTTAGCTGACCGAAAATTTCCCATGAACACGTTTTTATCGCGCAATTTTGGCACATTTTCTGTCGCCTGCATTTCGAACGTTTGCGTGCTATTTGTTTCTTCCACAGCTATTACTATCAAATTGAAATAGAGAAATCACTTTTCTATAAGGGAGAGCCATGTGAATTTTTTCTTTTTTCAAAAACTACGGTCCGAAAATAATTGTGAAATCGGTGGTTGATTGCTGGTGGACTTATCTGCCTCCGAAAAATTAAAACTGATAAACTGCAACTATAAATTATAACTGACTTTTCGAAGAAATACTCGTTGTGGAGGTTTTTCATTGAGCGGCAATTTTGAATCATTTTTGGCCACTTCAGTGGTAATAAGGGTAGGTTTGAGAAAACGATTCAAAGGAGCGAGGAACGTTTCTTTTGCACCGCGACTTCAACAACAAAACGCCAAATGTCGACTCAAGATATAGGAAAAATTTTTTTCGCGAAAATCTAGTTTGAAAAAAAAACTCCAAGGTACGGAAAAACAAAACGTCGATACATCTTCCCGGTATTAGCCATTTATGAGCTCCTGGCAAAAAATTCGAATAATAACCGGTGGTTCAAAATTGGAACGGATAGTTTAATTGGTTGCGATTCATTCACAAGAATTCAACCACATCTGTCATTCAACCAACATGTTCCTTTTTTATTAGGAAGAAGGAAAAAATAATACAACACCTTTAGTCGATAAACGGATTTCTAACTATTATCATCATGTATGAAAGCGACGTTCTGCCTTCTTGGCATTGGAACAAAAAAAATTATTCGCTGCCAAATCAGATAGAGTAAAGACAATTTCAATTTAACGAATTTTCACGTGAACGAGTTGACGTAATTGAATGACAAAGCAGTCTGGATTCCGACGACCGCTTTCAAGAGAACACGTTCAATACACGAGCCGCCTACCACGTTTTCGTTTCATCAACACGAGATAATTCAATCAAAATAATTCCCATGGTTTTGAACTAATTGATATTCTCAAACAAACCTTATTTTTTTAGATACATAAAGAGTTGATTTTGTCGTAAACTAGGCGTAAAAACTCGAATGAGCACACTGATGCAATAACGCATCCAGTTAAACCAGATGGAAAATTTTAATGCAAAAATTGATTCATACGATCTCGAATCTAATGATACTTCCAGCGCTTTTAAAAACGAAAATCGTGCTCATTTTTCTAGCCCATATAATTTTGAAGTCTAGAACCACGTGCACTTTTGCAATAAGTCTTGACGTACTTCATGGCCGATTCGCCCATAGAGACGCCACAGTTACTAAATCCAATAGCCGACATAGGACCGTTTCAGATAAAAAGTTATATCTAGGAGATAAGTCGAATCGAATGAATTTCATAGCAGAGGCAAAAAGAAACTTCAAGTGTTATCGTGCATTGAACTGATAATGAATCCGCTATCACAAACCTCCGGTGAAATAAAATTAAGAAAAGGCGTTGTGACAATTATTCAAAATTATCTGTTGTGAAAAAAACATGTGAATGTTCATCAAACATAAGTGACTGAATGAAGGTCACATGAAGCTACTAAAATTAGCAGGTCACAACAAAAGAATTTTGCAAAGAAGAGCTACAGAAGGCATGCGAGGCGCGGTAATGTATAAAATGGAAATATTATTCTTCAATTCATGATGTTCGCAATTCATATTTCGCAATTTTGAGCGATTGCAACGGTTTATTAATTGTACAATAAAATAAAATGATCTAGTCATATCAAGTCAAAAAATTGTAAAAAGAGTTCTTTCGGTCGTCAAGTGGGTCATTTTCAAAAATTATAGGTACCTCCTTTATAGAAAGCAAATAATCTCCGTAACTATTTGTACGGTCATAGAAACAAGTAGGTAAGGCCATTATGTAAGGGTGAATATGGGCATTAATAGCTCTTGGTGGAATTAATCATCATTAAATAAATGCAAGGGTATGATTATCGGTTCACGTAATAACATCTCGGTGAAAGGTTCTCTCAGAATCAATTTCCCCAAAGACCACGTACTACTTACTTCCTGCTGGACCATTTTCGAAGGAAAATGATTGACGGAATTAGTCTTTGAATATGGTAGGAATGCTGCTCAAGCATAATGGCGGTCAATAATTGAAGATCGTTTGGGCAAAACGAAACTTGGTTGAAAAACAAAACTCAGATAAAATTGCTGACCATTATTTTCACCAGACCTTGATGGCTGACTAATCAAAGGAATACAATTTTTCCATTTCCTAACAGCAAGTAAATTTCTGGCGTTTTTTCAAATCCAATTACTGGGACGAGCCGAAAAAATAAAACACACGAAAAAATTAAATACAAGTAGGTACGCTCTACTAAGTTGTCTACTGTCATGAGTGTTGTCTGAACAGGCTAAGTTGAGGGATATCCGAATTTCAACACCAGTCTGGTTCCAAAACGGAGCGATGTCTTTTCTACGCATATTCCAACCGGCATTTTTTACTCTAGTGAAATATTATCAGTACTCACTGGGAATCTAGGTACAGTTCAAAAGTTGAAGAAAGTACCAACTGTCAACAGGAAGCGTGAAGATAAAATGACGAAGAGAGTAGAAAGCAATCAAATCAATGATGATGCAAACTTTCGGCTTATCATCAAGATGGCTTGACTGATAAAATGTTACCATCGAACAACGCGATTAATTTCAGATCATGGTTAGCGTAAATAAATCTTGAAGGCAAATAATAGACAAAAAATTGAAGGAAGATGAAAAAATTATACGCGGAAAAGAACAACGATGGGAGAACTAAAATAAGATCAATTTACCTCGAGGACTGACTTGCTAGAATTCGAACGGGCAAGGGGGCCGCGAGCACCGCATGGTCGGGGGTGTCTGCCAGCGATATCACAGTGTGCCTACTTCGAGAAAGTATGTGAGAATTGATTTCCGCTTTCGGTCAAACCGATCGAAACTGAGAAATTGCCAAGCTGAACGATCGAATTGACTGAGAAAAAAAAATAAGAACGAGAAAGTAGGCTACATTAAAAATGGCTGCCGACGAAGAAGGTTAGGATCGTCTAAATATAGTTTTTTTTTACAACGAATGATCACCGCATTTTTTTCAGTCGTTCAATTCGGATCGTTCATTCGTTGCGAAACGGTATTTGGATACGTGCAAACATAACTGATCGCTAGGAAGTAAGACACATGGGAGAACGTATGGCAAATTATCTGCCCATGATGGGATCGCCTGAAGAAAGATTACGTTTTAGCTACCGGTAAAAACGGCACAACTTTTTCGAAATTGATAAAACCTCTAAACGTAGTGCTACGAAGGATATTAATCCATAGGTACGTTTACACTGCGAAAATATGCGGCTAAAAAGCTGGATCACCTGAATAATATAACCTAGGTTAGTGAAGAAGATGGAGACGATTGCGACTCGTTAGAACGGGTCGGCGAAAATGATAGCATGACAGTACTACGAAACGAGAAGAAGCCCACGAGCAACGACATTAAAAAAATACCGAGGAACAGGGTAGATTTAAAAAGATATAAGGCGGTACATCGTGCAAAATAAGTAGGGGTAGCATACATACTTCGTTCCTTAGCAATGCGAACTGACAAATTCTTATATAATTGATTCCATGTAATTTTCTTGGACACTATAGTGACGTAATGATCACCTAGGACGACTGATACACGCAGGAAAACGAAATATTCGGCTTGAAAAACGAATGAAGACTTCGAAGCGATCCGGAAACCATGTGGATGCACGAGGTGAGATCCGAACTCGTTCCTCAGCACTCAGCTCCCCATACCGAAATAGGGCAACACTTCACTGCAATATTCCCTTTCAACCCCGGCCACAGTCTACCTTCACCGAAAAACTCCTTCTCGGACCGAATTAATACAAACCGAATGATCGGATTGAAAACACGTTTATGTCGATGAACGCGAACTATCGAACAATTCAACAGAACGGATTAGGTATTAATGGAAAAACGTATGATCCTTACCAGGGGAATTAACTTCACTAGCTTATACGAAATTCTCACAGAACCTTGCAAAATGGACGACCACTATCGAAGGCACATGCTAGCTCGCATTGCATCACGGGTAAAAGCAAGTCAATAGATCAAGACGCATTCTGGTGAGCGCCTCGTCAAACACTTCTCGCACGATTTTAAACGCTCCTCGTTCTTCAACGTTTCAACTTTGATATTTTCTCGAGGTGTTAAGAATTACCCAAAATTTTACTCTTTCGAAAAAAATACGAAATTGAGTAAACCGTCGACAAAGAAGTATTGGTTACCGACCGAACACGCCTACTGCCGATTAAGGGCGCAGACGTTCATTTCATACCTTCGTATAAAATGGCTTGCTATTTTTCATGTGTGATAACAGAATGATAGTCAGATAAGTAAATTCATTCATAGCTGCGAGCTCGCTCCTAGGATATCACGCTGACAATATAATTATAAATCATTCTCCTAAGGCAGAACATGGGTAATAAATAAATCAACGTTTTAGATAATTGATCAATCGTTTGATTTGAGGAAACAAGTATTCATAATATGTCGACCAGACTGCATAGTGCATAACCTGTACAACCCACGTTTTCTAAAATAAAAAAGTCGTGTTTTTGAACTAAACATAGGTGAAAGATTTCCGAAGATTTTTCCATGACTTGAAAAAATATATTTATCTTCATTCAACATGAGGTGTTGACAATCTCTGGAACATGAACTGAAACACTTTCACTTGATATAGTTTGTGGTAGCGCTGCAATCGTTTTTAAAATGGATAAATGTTGTGGTGAGATACCGACCATCAGGCATCATTACAATAGCAAAAAATAAAAAAAAAAAAATGCCGGGAAGAATTTTCGTGAACAGTGTTTAATACAGTAATAACCACCGTTCCATAACCAGGCAAACAAAAACGCGGAAAATGCTGCAATCCAGCATAGGGTGGTGAGGGCTCTTTCATCTTTGAAAACAGATTCACTTGTTGTATCAGAAGAGAGTTAAATCTAGCAAAGAACAAAGAACTCAATTTTTCCCTCAGTTCAAATTTGACCACAATTTGCGGCCTTTTCACTTATAGTCTAATTGATTTGAGACAAAATTGAACCATTTGGCCATTTTTTTCAGCCAGAAGACCGAAGCACAGAAAAAGCTGCAAATGATGATTGTGCAGTGGTTTGTTATTTCGTTACTTCCCTAATGATTCAAGAAGACCATCTATTTGTGAGAGTAACTCGTACAAACGAACAATTGTGATCTTTTCTACCTATTAACAGATTGTAAACTATAAGGGAATACGCCGTAGCAACTATGTTAACTTTAATCATTTTTATTTTTCATTTTCAAATTGAAAGCTAAATTACAAACGGACGTCACAGCTCGACAACTCGTCGAGCCCGCTCGTCGTACTCGTTGATTGCTCGATAGCTACTCAAACGACTATAATACAACGATTATTATACGTTCAAAGACTCTCGAGCTATCATACCCTTGTGCCAAATTTCTGAAAATCTCGCAAATTCTATACGATAACTGTGATAACTCGAGAATCATTACAGATATTGAGCCTGCGATATTCTCATTCGATTCAGCGTCCAATAATCTTTTTTTTTAAGTAGATACCAAACACAACTTTGTCTGAAAAGAGTTGGATATTAGGCATTTTTCCCCTCAACGCCCCTTAAAATAGAGGTAGCGATTTGGTTGAAGAATTGAGCCATTGTCAAAGCAAGATTGATTTTTGGCGAAATTTTCAAGAATATAGCGCAGTAAGTATATAGGTATTTAGTAAAACATCAACTTGGGAGGGGAGTTGGAACATTTTTTCTTAGGCGAGCATTTTTCTTACATATCTAACTAGAATAGCTAAATTCTGGACATTATACCGCATTACAGCGCGACCACAAATCGTATCAAGTGAAAGTGTTTCAATTCATGTTCCAGAGATTGTAAACACCTCATTTTGAATAAAGATGTATTTTTTCAAGCTAGGGTAAAATCCTCAAAAGCCCTTCACCAATGTTTAGTTCAACAGAGATGACTTTTTAAAATAACGTGGGTTGTACAGGTTTCGCAGTCTGGTTGATATGTGAATACTGAATAGCAAAAGACCAACAAACCGCAAGGGGAAATGAAAATTTTTTATATAAAAGATGTGTTTTTTTTTTTTAAATTTACTTTTTATTTTAATAGAAAAGCCATTTCACAGAAGTCCTGTGTGTATTGATAAAATAATCCAGTAATGAGTAATGACGAATTTCACGCATCGATTAGGAGCACACTTGTCTTTCTGTTTCTGGAAATATCAGTCATACAGGCACTTGTAACGTATCTCATTGTTTCTGAATATTTACAGTTCTAATGTTTTCAAAATTCATCCGCAAACATTTCATATTTTAACTTGTAAAAGATTTAGTCATTGTATGCAAAAATGTAACGGAACCTTGTAATTTGATTAATTACCACAACAAAAATTAATATGCGTGCATTTCGACAATAAGTTTAGAAGTGGGTGTCGTCCATAGAGAAAGGGTATCGTCGGTCTGTTGTAAAAACAATTCTCAAATCTCAGGTTCGCTCTGACCTGTATTCATTGTGCTTGAGTATTTATTTTCAATTCACTTACCTTCCAAGGGAGGAAATTCCGACTCGACGATTTCATATTCTTTACCCTTAGTCGGTTTCTTGGTCTTGCCACTTTTGAAGATGTCCGCGTCCGGGTTGAGGTTGAGATGAGCCGCGGGTGGCGTAACCTACGACCGAATTAATATATTACCCGTTCAATAAATAAATCGAACATTTTGAAAAGTACGATCGTTTATCAAGCAAGCATAGGTATATTACTAAAACCAAATTTTTCAAAGAGAGCTTTACACCAAGATTATGTTTATGAATTTGTCTATAAAAAGGTCAGAATTGAATAAATTCGAATTTCGATTTCGAAGTTAAAAGTTTCAAAATAAAATTGGTTTAAGCTCAAGAGCCTTACATTGAACCCAATACACACGCACACAGCAAACGTCCTTACGTTTTGTACGTTCTCTAAATGTATAGATTTTTTCTCACAATAAAATCGCAATTAGGGTATGGAATTGGGACAAGATGATCGTATAAATAATTGTTGTTTTAATTGTATTCATGAATGGCGGTTCGACGGTATTTTTTCGCAGCATTTCTATTCGAATTCAGATGCTACCTACTTTACACTTGAAAAGTTAATTTACCAAATTGGCGGGGGGAGAAAACCTAGGCTTTTTCTGGACTGATACCTCCGGACCGAACGTTTTCGTCCATTACGAGGGCAATGCGGAACCATACGGTTCCTATTGCTACGTTCCAACGGGCTAAAGTTCTTGACAAGCTAATAATAAAAAGTTGGGGAATGAGTAGCTCGTTTTTCCCCCTTCACCACATTAAAAGTAAGTAATGCAACGAGTTAGGATTCAATCTATTAATTACAACTGCAGATTGGCTTATTCGCCTCTGGATATGCCTGACGCCGGGTAGTTATGCTAATAAATTGGTGATACTATCGTGAACTAAGTACATGATACATTTTTTTCCCCAGCAAGAATATTAATAATTTATTGAACCTCGACATCGGTCCGAATCCGCATCTCTAATAATAGATTGGATTATGGGAAATGCGAGATCCATGGGATTGAGTGCTTTGATTTCACTTTGGTTACGAATGAAATGCTGTTTGGAAAAAAAACGTGGAAAAGTGGACTCCAATGTTATGCAAATGACTGTGAATTAAAGTTTGAACTAAAAAATCTGTTATAAAACCACGAAATTGGGCTAATTTTTTACCGTCACATTAATTAGAGGATTTCTCAAATTTGAAGTATCATAAAATTACAGATTTGTTTTGAAACCAATGTCAACATATGGTAATAGTACTATTGAACAAAAAAAAAGAAGATAATTCAGTCTGTTCCAGGATTTTATTTAGCCTTTTCTCCAGTTTCATATTTGGTCAACAATTCGAACGATAATTTTCTATTGTCGTCCAAGTCAACGCACTTCGCGACGTCATATTTGACCATATGGTAAAGGAAGGCGGTAACCCTAGGCGTTGTCGGCTCACCTTCTGTATGACGTAGCAGCGTGAATTGTATGCAGTGCAGATGTAAGTAGAGTCAGCATCCAGACAAGCCGTCAACGGGTCGCGGACGTGTTGGCGTACAGCCAACGGTGGCCTGTTCCGTTGGGGCATACCGTGGACGTCATTCCAATCGGGCGACAAGACCGTGAACGTCGACTGTCTGTTTCGTTCTTTCGTTGTCTCCTATCAGACGGCGGGGACTATCACTGACCCCTCGTCACCCCGCCCCCGGTACCTGTTGAGTCCCCGGGGCCGTCAGCTGAGATCAGCAGCGCATGCGTACACACCCACGCACAGCCAGAAGTGGATTTCCCCATTTATAGGGAACATGGGAAAAACACGATTATCTTGATGCGAGTTTCGAAAATTTGATATTTGCAGGTGACTAGGCGAAAAAAACTCAAAAAGATAGAAATTCACTTCGCAAAGCACTTTCGCCAAATCGGGCATCTTCTGAGCTGGGTGGATACGTATAATGCCTATGACGCGGAAAGAAGCCTATTGAAGAGTGGTCCCAAATGTATGGTGAATGTCGGCCTGGAACCGTCGGAATGAACCGTGGATGTTCACTTGTGCACGTTGAACATAATATATCATAGTATGACTAATCACAATTTATATATATTATTATTAAGGGCATAGCACATGTGTCATATTATGTTGAATAACTTCTGCAACTTTTGAAGAAAGCAAAACATACTATCGTCGCTTATTCATTTGTTATTATTCAAAGTGTTCGGATTTCAATTATTCGGCATTGTTTATAATTGTTAAATTTTAAGGTCGTTGAATGGGAAACAAGGATCAAACTGGTAAAACTGGAATTGTGGTAACCTTGAAGCGGGGGTGGCTCCGGAGGAGGCGTTGCCCTCCCCAATATCGTTCACAGACCGTGTAATCAAACAAGATGCAATACGAGTTGGTCACTCATGCACGAAATTCAGAAATTGTTTTCAATTTAGGAAAAAATAACACAACACGCATTTGGTCCAAATGTGATTGGCAAATTCATTTTAAACATGTCATCCGAATTACTTATTGGTCTCATTTAAAACGCCGTCACAAAATATTTCGTATTTATGCTTTGAATTGGATATTCAGAACGAGGCGATGCCAATGTTCTCCCGTCCTAATAGTGTCGAATGCACGACTAAAGTTGATTATCTCACAACTTCATACGAAACTCATAACGAAAATTACACAATGTTGCGTCTACGTTTGTCTAAATCAATACATGCGTAGATTGACGCACGCGCAAGCCTTCTCAGCCACTCTGGGGAAATTTAGCGGGCCGATTAAACATTTGAATCTGGAAAGAAATGAGTAAGTAGAATACAAAACGACGTACTGGGGATCATAACCGCACTATTACAATGCAGTCGGAGTGTTTCTGCTTGCATTTGTCTGGTGCTTGTCAATTTTCATTCGAATGACTATGAATAACTTGAATTGACGAACTCAATTCGATCATTGAACTTCAGGGTTTGATTTAAAAAATATTATTGTCAATTAATAGCTTTTATTCGCAGCAACAGAGCTTGTCTTTCTTCTAATGCGAATATTCTGCAACTACTCGTCTTCCAGCAATTACTGCATCGATCCAACATGTTTCGTGAATGAAATATCCCAATTGTTTTTTAATTTATTTATGCAATGCTTTGTTGCCAGATAATTTATCAATATTGAATCAAGTTGAATTTGGTTGGCTTTTTATGGCGTTAGGATACAGGAGTCGTAAACTCTACATTCGTGAACTCTACATTAGGTGACATTTGGACGCGTTGGACCCCCTCAGTAAGCATATACTTACTCCTACGAGTATGTACTATTATTAGGTACATTATTTGCTATATTATGTTATGAGTATTAAGTTGTCGAAATCTAAAATTCTCCTTATTTTTAGAAGAATAATGTATAGCGCTTATACTCGGAGCAATGTGCTATACCATCTCAGCACTACTTGGCTGTTGAACGTATTTAGCATTCCAAATCACTGGAATTTCAAACCTCTAGCGAGTGATGCGATCCCTATGGATGGGAATCTATCAACTATATTGATAATTTTGTATTGAAAGCCAAAAGGGTATAATTAAGTATGTTGTACTGTTTTCTAATAATTAAGATTTCAAAAAAATAAACTTTTTTTCCTAACTTTTCGGTTGAACATATTAAAAAAAATCTATGAGCCTTAATCGGTATATTTGTCTAGAGAAAGGTTAAAAATGAAATATTCCTGGTAAACAAGTTGAATTATCAAATTTTCTTTTAACCAGTTGGCCTGGCTAAAATCCAATACATTTGGTATTCCAATGGTCAAATAACAGTATTAACCATCTGAAATATCTTCTTGGTAGTTGGAATTTTTCAAACATTATCCTTTTATTGAGTTGAGAACTTTATCGTAGGGAACATTGTGCAGTTGAAGTTCCCCCATTGTCCGGTAATAGGTTGGAGGCCCGGGTGTGAAGCATCTCTAACTGCAACGTTTTCGTGCGTTCGACCCAGAATGCACATTTCCTCTTGACTTCTGCTACCAACGTAAGTAGACAGTTTTGTTAGAAGCGTTGTACATCGCTAAAGACGTTTGCAGCGTACTCTGTGGCCGCAAGCGCCGGAAAATACCAAACTCTCCACATTTCTGTGTTGTGTCTCGAGTAGACTACTTGACGAGAAAGAAGTATCAGCTAATATTTAACATTGACGATGTAATTCTTATTTCATGGAAGTTATATTATTTTTCTGCCATGTTAATCGCTTCAAAGTTCACTTTTTAATATTCGCTATCACGAGGAAAGTCATAGTTTTTAATTACCACGCTCAAGTTCATTACACCCCTTCTGATAAGAAATAAAACGTACCAACACCAACTATCAAAAGTATACGTGAGAACCATAGAGTGAGAACGCTGTTTCCACAAAATTTTGGTTTTGTCAACCCGCACATACTTACGCTCTAGAGTTAGCATCATCACTGGCTTGCCCTATACTTTTGCAACGGTAATGTTGTCATCTATGGTTTAACAGCTGTTAGGCTTCGCTCTCGTCAAATGAAGTGATCTTACCGTGATGGTGATGATGATGTGATGTTTCACTAATCTACCTGCTTAACGTATTAACTTCTCTCTTTCTCCCTCTTCATCGTTTTCAAAACGGGAAAAAACCTACATGAGCGATTCGTACGAGTGATGCGATTTCCTATCAGATAAGCCACGTTTGAAGAACTTTTCTCGCTTCCAGCTGTCGGACATCTGCGATTTGTTTATCTCAACTGCGTTCGTAACAATGATGCGTTGATGAAGTGAAAATTGGATAAGCTATGTCTTCGCGAGTGTTGAGGAAATTAGGACTCCAAGGGGAAAAAGATTTGAATTCTTTGGGGAACGATGAGAGCGACACAGAAGCGGATTTTTCAAGCTCTAGCAGTTCCAAAAAGAAACAGTTGAATATCAACAGATACGATCTCGTAAGTACTTGTTTATTATATATTTTTATGATGGTAGATAGGTTTGTCGTTTGAGTACCTAAGTTATTGACAATATTCACGAATTGAGCATGGCTGTTGCCATGCCATGTAGGTCTATGAATTTACGCTGTATTGATTAATCGGCCAGAAGGGTAAAGCGAAACCAAACGGATCTCTCTTTTGCATTACTTCCTGTCTTGGAATTTAGTTGATTTTGTGTGGATTCCTGTTGGGTTTGATGTTTTCTAAAGGTGCACAAGAGTCCTTAAATTTATTACTCTTAAAAAGAGGTTCAGATCGTGTGTGGTTATGATGCTCATTTTTTATGGTATGCACTCATGGCTTTGAGAGCATTCTGAAGATGCCCCTTGACATCATGCTACTTATTACCTGGGTTCGTTAATTCGAAACAGAGTTTAATATTGTCAGTTCAGATATATACGGCCTACGTCCAGATACGGGCCTCCCCAATATTCCCCGTCTTCGTGTTAACTAACATAAAATGGAACTTTGGATTAGTATCATTTTTAGGCACATGGGAACTGTCACAGAGTGTGATTGATCCCTAGCGATGTTTCTATTGGTGGTTTTCGTTGTTAAAACATTGATATTCACGACTTCAAATTATTCAGCATCGATTGGGATTGTTCCATTGTTGACCAACTCGATAAAAAGTAATTCTTCGAAGTTCAAATAACTGAGTTACTTCTGACATGGACTTAGAATAAAATTGGTTTCCAGAAGGTGTGAGGAGGAGAAAAAACCAGGTGACTCATTCTCTGATTCTTTATTGGCTGGCCGAGCACTTCGGTATCCTCAGGGCAATGTGGAGCCATAGGGTCCGTCGCCCTGACGATGCCCAAATGGGCGAAAGTGCTCGGCCAGCCAATAAAGAATCGGAGAATGAGTCGCCTGATTTTTCTCCCCCTCACACCTCCTAGACATAAAAAAAATATGCAACTACACTGAGAAAAAAGTGATTTCATTAGTAGCGTATCCAACATCGATATTTTTTATCACTTTGCCATCTTCTCCTCTTCTCTCCTAGGATTATGTATTGCCACGCAAGGCACTTAAGCAGGGTTCCCAGGCATCCGTCAAGTGTGTTGATACGTTTTGCGTCTCTGCATTTGGCTTTCTGATTGGTAGTCAAAAAATCGATCTGTAGATGGTTTTTGCTGCAGATAAAAACGCATCCGATCAGCTCTCGGCAACTAGCAATTGTTGATAGCAACGAAAGAACATTTCTGAAAACTTTCCCATAAGTCCCTTTACCTTGATAATTTTTTATGAACTGCTGCATTCAGGTGGGCGAAGCTTATGAGTCCCTTCCATGTTTTGCAGGATTCAAGACAAAACGCATCAATGCATTTAATGGAGGCCTGTTAACCCTGCTTTACTGTTTTTCATGTTTTTATTTGTAAGCCGTTTTCTATTACCTATGTAGTTTTTAGCTTATCTAGACGATTTATAACAACTGTTTCAGCTCAATCAGCAATCGCATTCAGAAAGTGAAGTCAAGGAAGATGATAATGAGACAGCTGGTTCATTGAACGCCCATGATGGTGCTATTGACCTCAGGGACGCATCAAGGAGAAAGAAAAAGAAAAAGAAGAAGAAATCATGCAAAGTACCAAGCAGCAATACCAGAAGTAGTGAAGACAACATCGAGGTAGGGAGATAAGTAGCAATTATGAGGAAAACCTCCATTAGGACATTACTTTTAACTCTTCTTGAAAATTGTTTTTTTGTGAACTTTCCTCATTAATTGAACATAGGTTTTATGTATGGTGAAGTATTTTTCTTAGGTTTGTCTTATGATGCTGTACTTGTATCAACCTGATGTACCAGATTCATTAGTTTTGAGTTTCAAGCAACTAAGTGAATGCTTTATGTACTTGTATTAGGGTTCGTAGTGATGAGGAAGCATGTACTCTTGGAAGAGTTTGCTCCTTGCTTGAAGTTCACAGTTGTTTCTGTTAATTATCGAATTCACGTTGTATTTTATTACCTTTACCTGATTCCTTAATTTTAGGATGAAGTGGAAAGGTCGGTACGAGAGGTGAATGAAATTCTTGGAGAAATGGAAGAAAACGAAGCACCGAATGTGGCCGAATCGTCGTCTTCTGTTGCCAAACTGAACTTCCTCTCCATTGATTCACGAGCACTCAACCCAAACAACGAACTACGGCGAATATTTGGATCAAAAATCGTCCAAAATGATCAAACGTGAGAGAACATGAGACTTAATCCTTGATTGCCTTCAAACGTTGTGTATGGCCTTGAATAATTTTACCATGATTCCAGGAAGAAGAGAGGAAGGAATCGTGGTCATCTCAGGTCGACCATCCTTGTCACTCCCAAGGAAAACTGGCTCAACATTGGCAAGCCTGGTAACCATAGCTTATAATGATATTTTTTTAAATGGAAATTCACAAAAACAATTGAATTGAATTTTCCACACCAATAGAATCATTGGTGGGGAAATTATAACATGTCATCTTTTCTTTGCTTAATTAGACCAATTTTATACACCCCATGAATCCAACTGTTCCATTTTACAAATTGATGACAAAGGGTTCATATTTATCTTCTTTTTTTAAAGGTATATCTATGAAGCTCGTCGAAAACAAGAATGGCATACAATATTTTACATACGAGCACTCACTAAACTATCAGCAAATTCAAATGAAGTTCTTGGAAGCCGTTGAAAGCCTTCATCCAGATTACATTGTCGTTCGTACTATTTTTAAAAATATATAGTTTCAATAATAATTATGAATAGCTATAAGTACTTTGGTTGAATTAAATTATTAATTTTCTAGAATATCATCAACTCACATCCATACCATGTGGATGCTCTTCTTCAACTGTCCGATCTTTGCAAACTGAGTGATGATTTATCTATGGCAGCCGAGTTTATCCAACGTGCTCTGTATTGTCTCGAATGTGCTTTCCATCCATCGTTTCTTATTGCGTCTGGAAAATGCCGTTTGGACTATCGTAGACAGGAAAATAGGTCAGTTCAACTTCGATTCCTTACTTGAAATTCTTTTTCATATTTGGGCGCTACTTATCAGATATTTTTGTCTGTTACTTCTCTAACGACGTACATAATTATATAATGCTAACTCATTGCAGGGCGTTGTACATCTCTCTCTTCAAGCACATGCTGTCAATTGGGTCTCGAGCTTGCTACCGTACAGCTCTTGAATTTTCCAAATTGATTCTTTCGTTGGACCCAGAAGGTGATCCGCTGGCCATAATTCTTGCCATGGACTTCTATGCTTTACGAGCTCAAGAATACGATTGGCTCTTGAAAATGTTCAACGAGTGCGAACCAACAAGGAACCTTTCACAGGTGAAATGCGTTTAATTTTTTTTTGTTTTGTGTTGATTTGGTGAAGTGTTCAATATTTGTGAAGAATCTGATCCCTACTGGTTGTTTTGCCACTATTTTATTTATTTTTTTTATCATTCAGCTTCCGAATTTTGCGTACTCGATTGCGGTCGCGTATTTCCAACGGGGTGATGTTGAAGCAGCCCATGCTCAGCTACAAAAAGCGCTGATCCAGTTTCCTGGCGTTCTTCTTGCCCTTACAGAAAAATGTAGCGTTCAGGTGGACTCTCGAATCATGTCCAGCTCGTTCTTCACGAATGCTTCAGCCAAGTTCGTTAATAATACTCCTCTTCATTGATCGAATTCTCAGGCTTTATCATTCTCAATAATGGAAGTTATTGAATGTGACATAAACTGTTATAGGCAAAGCAAATCGTTGTCTCAGCTTGAGATTTTGTACGTGGCGAGGTCCTATCACGTATGGAAAGAGTCTGAATTGTTGCCTTGGCTAGAAAACAACGTTCATCGCGTTCTAGACCGCGTCGAATCTGGTGACCCACTCGTTGAGGAATGGGAACGCAACAGACAGACCCGGTATCCAGCTACACCGAGAAACATCCTTCGGCACATTCTATTGCTTGACATGAAAGACGTTCCGATTTTGATGAATGAGGTAATGACTTTATTATTAACTTTTGTGCTCTCAACCCTCTAAATATGATTCGACTATAGTAAAAACTGTTTAATTTTGCTTTTCCTTCTCGTCGCACTTCTTGATGTCCGGGGGTGGTGTTTAATTTTGTTTTATCAGGATTTACCCACACCGTACTTCAATTTCGACCCACTGCCACCATTAGATTCGATCAACCTCTATTCAAGGCCAACCAGGACAACTAATGTCTCAGAGAACAGTACTCTTGTCAGTTTCCTCCGCTCACTGATGCCAAACTATAATATGAATCAAGTAGCCTCAGATGAAGCGTGAGTTCACCAGAACAATTTCCAGTTAATCTAAGATTGATCTTCAGCTATGCTATCCTTATTCCTATGACTCTTAAAAGACTAGCTCTCATTACTTCAGGATTGATATCTTACTCGACCAACTTGCTGAAAACTTTTGTTGGACCACCATCTATAGCCCTAAGGAAATAATTTCTGATTCTGCAGTTTCCACTGGATATAGCATATTAACCTCCTTTTGTTGATTGGGGTTTTCCTTTTCAGAAAGCATGAATAGGAACATGAGTGATTAGATACAAATGAATTGTTTAAAAATTCTTGTTTAATAGTCAATATACCTAATGGACGCATTCAAAATTCAATTAATTTCAATTTCAACCGATTAAAACCAGTATGATGGCTTGATTGGAAACACTATGGTTTGGAACGTTTTGCAGAGGTGATGAGCCGGCTGAAGGTGGAGCCTATGAAGGGCACGTTGTTGACTTTCGTCGAAGCGTTGCATCACTTTTAGATGCGATGAGAGATCTTGTATCAAACATACACTTGCCAGATGTCCCAGGTGACGGTGATGCGGAAGACGATCCGGACTCCGATGAAGACCATCCCTGGTAAGTGTACTCATGACTACACTTCAATATGAGTGTAGTACAATTTAATGCTTTCAAAATAATTTGGGACCTCATAATGAACAACAACAACTCCCATGCTAATGACAATAGATCTAATTTTGGGAAGAAGATTCAACATTACCAGGACGAACGAGCTTGGGGTTTCAAAAATTAAGTCAAGACTACAAAACCCAACAGGTGTTTTATTGTAAAAGAACTGCACAAGAAGTGTGAGAGTTTTTTGTTTCTTGATCATCTAACTTAACCACTGGAACATGGATCTCTGAGTTTATGAAAATACAACTTACTGGGTTTTTACATGAATTAATTCTTCCATAACTTAGTTCAACATTTTAACTATATTCAACTGTTAACTTTTCTTCTGTTTGAATCTCATTTCTACCTGCCGCACTACT
Source organism: Tupiocoris notatus (assembly GCA_037159825.1). NCBI lineage: Eukaryota > Metazoa > Arthropoda > Insecta > Hemiptera > Miridae > Tupiocoris > Tupiocoris notatus. The sequence continues at coordinate 871,971 of JASJUZ010000284.1, forward strand.
TATAACCCTTTATTTTTTGTTACAGAAATATTAGTTCAGCGGTGATGAAAGGGATACCATCATGGGTCAACACGCTGTACTCTTCTATGTAGTGGTTCTAACCTAATTTTAAACGCGTTAAGGTTGGTACTTCTCTCCAGCCCACTATTCTACGTCGTCTGAATAAAATTAATTCAATTTTCAAAAATATATTGTGTACAATGGTAGAGATTCATTTTGTAAACTATTTAGCCTGGCCTTGATAATATATTTTTTGTTCTAATTACTTAGTTTTGTATTATGTACGTCATCAGTTGTGCAGTTTGGATGTAGGTTCATTGAGTTTGATAATGTTCCTTGGAATTATAGACGGCGAAAGAGACTTTGTTTCATCTAATAAAATTTTCTTCTTAAAATCTCGTCTTGGTTGTTCATGTTTCCGTCATCCAATTTTTGTTTGTAAATATTGCTTTTCTTTTTCTGTTGGCCATTTGAAGAAAACCAAAACTTGAGAACGAGTTTCATTTATTGGCCTTAAGGCTCAACATGTTCAATGGTACCATTCAGATGGATCATGCTTTAGTTCACATTGATTTTATAAAAACCGTTCTAAACATAGAGGCTTAATTGACTGTGTAAGTGTCTTCTTCTATTCAGCATCTGAAATCATTGTGCACTATTTCAAATATATTATATCCTTGCTACAACAACTTTGGAAATGATGAATTTCTCCTTTAAAAGCTGTTAAAAAAGAGTTTTAATTCAGAGACATTTGGCCCAAAAATGATTATGGCTAAAAATACAATTGGTGCAGTTTTTCAAGTTTTCTTCCAGCGGACGAATTTTTATGCAATCTCCTGGGATTAGGTAAGGAATGCTTTTTCTTTGACTATGAAAACTGCACCGTTCTTCGTATATCGGTTGTGCAACATGTAGGTATCGTGTTAAGAGGTGTCAGTGGGAGAAGACACTGACGACTCATTCGCTGATTCTTTATAACTAGGCGAAGATCTTTCCTCTGCTCTTGCATCTCTTCTAGGCTTTGTATAACATATCAGTGGACCCGCAGTTATCATTTTTCCGACGAAACTATAATGGCTAAATTCTTGTAATTTGTACCCGGATCAACTTTGATCGAACAATGGCTCGATTACTTATCCGAATTGCTAGTTCAATTTTAAAACTATTTATGGGAGTTTAAGGGGAAAGAAATAGCATAAAACCCCAATTTTCTGGCCCGGAAAATCCATGGGCATCAAAAATGCGACGTCAAAAAAGAGTAGATTGTTTCTCGTTGGCGTTGGCGTTCGGTGCATAATTATTAGGTACCGATTTCTTAGATTTTAGGACGCTGAATCGAATGAGACCATTGCGGGGTCAACAGCTCTATAGGTTTTCGATTAATCGCAGCTTTCGTGTAGAATATGAGCGATTTACAAAAATTTGGCGTAACTTGAGGTAACGTTACTATAACTTTAGGTTTTTTTGGAGCAATAAAAATCGTTCTATACTCGTTGGGATGGTCAATCTCTTCAGCTGTACCGATAGGCGAAAATTAAGCTTTTAATTTGGAAATTAAGAGAGAAAAAGTTTCCCCCTCATAATTTACATTCTGTTGGTGGGCAGAAACGTTCACAAATGTTCGGACAATCTGATGGTCTTCTTGAATAATAAACAATGGCCTTACGGTTGTACAATAAACGATATTTCATTTCATTTCACTCATTTTCAATAAACAATGGAAAAATAACTGCGTTTTTAATTTTTAAAAAATTTGATCTTGTAAAAATATTACTATGTGTGCCACCAACTGGGCGACTGATGCTAAAATTTCAACTCAAAAAGACGCAACAAGCAGCTGTAGCAACACTGTATTTCTTGTGTTTGTATATTTACACGAAAATCGACCGTTGGATTTGAAGTGAAACCCGTAGCCGCAGCCTGTTCTGATCCAAGGTAGATAGATTGAGGAGGTACGCTGGTAACTAAGGGCGACCCCCTCTCCAAATCGGTTGCTAAGGACGCTAAAACGTCACATTGAATCCCTCTCACGGGCGATAGCCTATTGCTGAACCTATTATTCGTTATTTTTCTATTGTGTATTAATTTATATGTTTTATGTTGCTGAATAAATTTGTCTTAAATCCTTAATTCTTAAATCCTCTCACTGACAAGTACATTTTGAACCCCTAGAGCACAGACCCGAGGCCCCTACCCATTACAAAATTAAACCCTTCTTCTACCTTTCTCTTTTATTTGGAGGGTTGAAATTCTACCTGTTGAAGGAAGAAGTCTTTCCTACCATAAAACACTCGTCAGTATTTCTTGAATTCCCCTCAAGCAAACTATGAAACTACTTATTAATTTACGAGTTTAAACTCTTTTTCATTGTTTGTGCGTGTTTTGTACTTTTTTCTCTTTATTTTCTGGTAAAAAAACAACTTTCCTGAAAACTGCAGGTTTTTATCTGTACTTATAGGAGAGTAAAAAATCAACAACTGATAAGTTTTAAAAAATTGCAGAGGTACCCCTTGGTTTTTTTGTGAAACATTTTTTGATTCCAATTTTGTTCAAATTTAGCATAATGATTGATTATGGTGTGTATTTCCATGATTATATGCTTCATTCTTTTGCCCTAGGTACATGAATGAAGAGAATGTGTAAAGTTGGAGAATGAGATTTTTTGGTGTACATTTTACCGATGTTGTTGAATACCACATAAAATTTTGAAAAATGGATAGGTACACTACTCGGAGAAAATCTTAAGTTAAATTACCGTTCGTTCGGTCTATTCAAAAATCTGAATTAACGACTTTTGGTGAAGTAATCCACGATGAAAGTTACAAATCTTGATGAACATCGAAAGTTGGAATGGTCATGTCGGCTATGACTTAGTCGAAAATTACAAACCTACTTTATATTACAAAAGATAAAATACCCACCAACTGCAAAAAAACAACAGAATACGTTACATCAAAAGTTGCATCTTCTCTTCAAATTGACAACAAGTTGATAGAATCTTTTTGCAAAATGCGCATACTGCTGAGGATAAAATATTTAAATGCACAAAGGGCACAACAAAAATCCCTTGAACGATCCACTAATTTTCCAGATAGGAAGTATGAAAAAAAAGAAAAATAATTACTGTTAAAAATACAAGTTTATAATGAGTTTTCAAAAACAATTTTATTTATTTCCCACGTCACAATTATGTTTTGTTTCAATATTCCTAATATGTTTTAATATTAATGATTAATAATAATGTTCAAAAGTGAACTAGTTTAAACTGGCATTGTTGTTTCCCTAATTTTTTTTTGAAATTCTGGTAAGTCTGACCATCTTGATTCATTTTTTGAAGGTTTATATCACCCTAACGTTATTTACCAATTATTATTTACGTAAATAACCAAAACGAGCATTAAAAGTTAAAATAAAATGCTCACAAAAATCAATAATCAGTTTTACTTGTGTATTAAGTAGGTGAAATCAATCCAATCTTCATTACCAAGTGGGACTTGGGATTCATTATGACGTCATACCCATTCGCACTTTTCATTGGCTACAGAGTTACCAGCGTACCTCCTCAATCTATCTACCTTGGTTCTGATCCCCTTCGTTCTTCCTCGACATCGACGTCAATGACCCATGCGTTAACTCATTAGTTAATTTGCTCATCGTTATTGTAGTTGGTGTCGTTTTTGTAACCTCTATAAGTTAATAATTATATTGGTCTCACAGGGAGTTCGTTTACTCGAATTTCCGAGAAAAATCTCGTTCCTCAACTTTTGGTAAAAATCTACGTTGTTTTCTCTTTTCCTTGTGTCCTCTTACCGATTTCGGTCTGTTAACGTACTTTTAGGTCCGTTGATCACTCTTTATTCTTTATATTATTCAGTAGCCGCCAAATCTGGGAAAATGTTAACTGCACCTTCTACTCCGACACTTAGCTCGGAGTTGAAAGCTTTAATTCAACAGAGAAACGTCCTCACATCTCGATCCAAATCTAAAGGTAAGACAGAAACTACGAGTGTTACATTGATGGTTTTTTAATTATATTGATGCCAGGCTGCCTAATGTAGTACCTTCTGATGAATAGAATGATACAAGAGCGGCGTAGTATTGCTGTGTATTTTTGCCTTTTTGGTTCATAATCCTTGATAAAATTCCATGTTGTTGAACTTTTTCTCCAGCGTATTGCCAAAAACGATTAGAAACTAGTAGTGTGGATGGATCGCACAGTACTTCCATGTTTGAGTAACAGGTATAACTAATTATATACTCAAAGAACGTATAGAAAGGTCGCAACTTTATAATCTACAAATGTTATTGGAAAACTAGCCAGGAGAACCAACAATAGAAATACGCACGAATTAGGTTATTAATGGGGAAGTCGAGTATGTGATCCTAACGATACAAGCAAAGTTTTGTGAAATGGGATCATTTTTATAGCAGCGACACCCAAAAATGTATATCCAGTCCTGAAAGGGGAATCAAGCTTCATTAAAAAATGACGTAAAAATAGAAACAGTGAAAAAATGCATTAGGGGTAAGTAGTGTGTGTGATCCAAACTATACAAAACAGGTTATGTTTGTACCCAAAAATTCAAAAACGCTCCAATAAAATAATTGAAAATGCGCTTTACGAGGAAGTACAGTGTTTGACACTAATAATAAATAATGAACGACGTTCAGCTAAAGAGAAATTGAAACTCCCCCAAGGTTGAAACATTGACATTTGTGGTCTGCTAAAATCAAAATATTGTCAATATGCGAGATACTTGAAAGTACGGTATGTGAACCACGCGATAAAAATCCCATGAGCGCTCAAATGTATTGAGTTTTGTGGCCTGTAAAAATCAAAATACAAACTAAACACCAGTGAAATTGCGAAAAATACTCATAACATGGAAGCATAGTGTGTAAGTCAATAGATAAAAGTCATGGGTCATCTGCTTGACATAACGAACATTTTGATACCTCAAACGTTTAATAATATTGACGATTAAAGATAAAAAATCAACGTAGAAAAAATGTTGAATAATTATATTTTGGAAGTACTTAGTGTGTGTTACACTAAATTGGGAAACGGCTAATTTTGTACATTCCCTGGAAAAACTTTTCTTGATAATGTCATCAAGTTACAATCATTTTTCAAGGAGATATGGCGATTTATGTAACTCTTCGACCATGGACACACCGACAGACAGACTCTTGTTCAGAAAGCCTTTTTGAGTACACAACCGAGTTTGGAATCCAGTTGGATCTCTACACGGACGAATTTTATCACAAGCAGCTAGAATGCAACACATTCACCATGTTTTTCATTGTTTTAGTTCTAGATGCCCTCGACCATCAGATAATCCAAGATAAATTTTCCCGTCAGGCTGAACTGAAAGCGAAAAGGATTGAAGAGATTTTCACCTCGGAAGTTTCATATTTGAACCAGCTTGAGGTTGCAATGAAGGTTTGTACTTAACTGAGTGGGTTCCTAACCATTTTTTAACCTGTACATACAACTGACCAAGAATGGATGAAGGCAGGCGTCTTGCTCATGAGCATCTCTCCCACCTTATGATTTCATTGTCGTTAGTGGACATTGCGACCTCCTAGTGGATCTATTGTATACACCCCACGCATGGAAAAGCTAACTGGCAATAGTCCCTATTTTAAGATCACGCAAGACGTTCTTGTTGTGAATTACTATACTATACCATTGAAAGAGGTCAGATTACAAAGTCCCTGTGCTAGAGATGTCTCCCCCAGCTCCCAAAGCACTTTTGCCGCCCCTCTTTTTCATTTTTGGCCACATTAGCTCCGTGGCCTGGGTTTGAACCCAATCCTTTTAGAGTCGAAACAGACGACTTGACTGTTTCACCCACAGAAGCCAGTTAGTTCCCTAACCATCATTCATAGGAGCAAACACTAAGCGATGGGGTACCATGTAGGATATAAACCCCTTAATCACTCAAAATTTCATTACTATTGAAAGACCGCAAAACGAAAAATGTTCGGAAACTTCCAAAATTCACTACCTGTTGGAATACTTGGACTTGGTAATTAAATGAACTTGGTAACATCCATATTTTTTATACCATAATATGTTGCTCTCTTTCTTGAACCAATCGTTTTACATAGCCATGAGGATGCTTGAAGGGGCAAAAGCCCTTCTTTTAGTGGGGAACATAGAAATGTGAAAAAGTTACCTTGTAATTATTTATCTTTTTCATTTTATGCTCTCAAAATTGGTGGTTAGACACCAATGTTATATTGTAGGAATGAAATAAATATTTGATTCTCTGGTTCGTCCCTGTAGTCCTGTTCTGCTGACTCTAAAGCTGTCTTCAACTGCAGTCAGAAAACTATCAGCTAGTGAAAAGATAATATTATAGAAGACTAATTAATTTAGGTACTAATAGATTGAAAAACAATTATTTGATTTTGTTGTGTTGGAAAATATCCTGCTCTGCTGATAGGAAAATTCTTTTCACTGTGCTATTTTTTTTTTCTTTCAGTTTTTCAGAACACCTGTTCTTGAGTCTAACCTAAAGATGCCAGATGGCCTGAAAACTCTACTTGACGATTTGGAATCATTGTATAAAGTGAATGGCGAACTTTTGAACGAGCTCAGGAATCATGGAGAAGATGTGGCCAAAGCGTTCATTACTGTAGCACCCTTCTTCAAATTGTATTCCGTCTATGCATACGACTACCGGCAAGGGATTGCAGTTCTACAGGTGAGCTTATATTTTCGTAATATTTTTCCATTTCCAAATCGTCACTTGTGGAATTCTGAAATTCAAATTCCAGTGCATGAGTAGACACTCTCAATTGATCTTTATCTGATTAAAACATCCCTGTTTCATTTGTATACTTTGTTGTCAATCAGGAAATTCCCAAAACCAATCCCAAATTGGATGCTCTTATCAAGAGACAGGAGACTAGACCTGAGGTTGGAACCAAATTGGGCTCGCTGTTGATAGCACCAATTCAAAGAGTGCCTCGCTACAGGCTCCTTTTGAAGGAACTCATCAGTTATACTTCACCTTCCAGCCCTGAGTATGAAAACATACTTGGTAGGTGCCTGTATAACTTATTAATCCTTAGGATGCATCCATAGCATGCGATAGGATATGGTATTAATTAATTTAAAAAATCTGGACTCTGGTAGAGGCCAAAACTATTTTTACTCATTAAAAACCGTGTATGCTGCTTATGAATTGTTACAGAGGCCATCCGGTTGGTAGAGACAGCCACAGAACATATCAACAGTTTGGTTTCAGAACAGGAGAACATGCAGCGAATTATTGAATTGCAAAAAAGCTTGTGCGGAGGCCGCCCTACGTTGGTTTACCCAGGAAGGAAACTAATCAAAGAAGGCATATTGATGAAAGTAAATCCTGAAATGTATTTTCTTAGTTTCACTCCGTTACGTTAGAATCCTACAAAATACTATATTATATTCTGGAATCGTTAATGTCGAATCTTCAGGTGTCAAAAAAGTGCAAGAAACCCCAGCCAAGGTATTTTGTGTTGATGAGTGATGTACTCATGTATTGCAAGATGACTGGAGTCCCGCTCGGTGAGCCCAACTCCCTCAGATGTTCCTGTGTATTACCTCTGCGCAAATGTTCGGTAAAACAAGTGCTCAGCGACAAGGTGTTCAACGTTAGCTGTCTTCCGCTTTCACTCAATTTGTACTCAGATGAACCCTATACGTCAGACAGTTGGATTGCTGCTCTCAATCAAGCCATTGACCAGGTGAATTATTAGTAAAACAACTAAGTTCTTTATCAGATTTTCAAGAATGTACTTGTTTACAGTTATCCTCTATTGTAGGAAGAACAAGGTCGCCAGACTCTTTTGCGTCGTGGCAGCTCCAGACATCCAATGAGGAAGAAAGAGCTCAATACCATGACAGAAACGTTAACACCAAGAAAAAGAAAGCAACAACAAGTGAGTCGACTGCGGGATTCGGCAACTAGACAACTATTATTAGAGTCAATGAATTAATTTGAAAATGAATCGTAAAATTTCTTTACCCCTACATAGACAAGACCTAATTTAATTAGGTTTTTGGGTGGAAGAAATACCAGGAAAAATTGGCCATTAAAAATTATATTGTAGTTGCGTTTTGTGTCTTAAGTAAGACAAATTTTTTTCTTTCCCCTTGGAAACAATCATTGATCCACAATCATATGCCAAATTTATGTTTTCAGGAGGACATTGATGACATCTGCTTGCCATTTCACAGTCCGTGGAAAAGGAACAAAATCACGGCCAATTCCGCTCTTTTCCAGGTGGGAAAGACAGTTTGAACAGTTTTTTTTTATTTTTTTATTCCAGTGTTTTTTAATCATCTGCCACGGCACAACATTATGCTCAATTTGGGAATTGAATTTGGTGCACCTACCTAGTCGATCTAGTAACTTGATCTTAATCAGCTCAAATTTTATGAGCGTCAAAATGTTCTTGATCACCCAAATTCCAAGTGTTTGATAGAGCATAAAGTGTAAAATGCAAGTGTGAGTTTTGTTTTTTGAGAAAAAAATGTATCATTTCTCTCAAATGCAGAGCCTTATGTGAGACTTACAATGGCGACATACCCCTACAAATCCTTTTAAACTTCCAGATCTCATCTGAACAAATGATACAGCAACAACCAAGAAGGGCTGGCTATTTGTCATCTATCAAGAAAGCCATTTCAAACTTTGGGCAGTCTATCCAGAAATACTGGGTACCCATTTATACAGGGCGAGACACAGCTGCTGACCGTCGCATTACCAATTGAAGCTTAAAATATTTCCCATTTCATGTAAATTTTTCTTGTTTTTTTTTTTTTTTTTAATATTTCAAGCGATATCATTCCCACTTTATCCAATGAACATTTTGTAACTTACGTTTTGTTAGCCCATCCTGCAACAGTGTGAAACGTCACAATCTATTTATTTTATACAAACGTAGATATTCTTCCGAGGTAGTTTTTGTAGTGGATTTGATTTGGGGTATGATAGTACCCTCAGTAAAGTTTCTTTCACCTATAGATTTTGGCGGTCTCTGAAATGTCTTCTGAAAAATGCATTTGTGTTTTGATAGTTGGGTGGTATCTCCTATTTCCAGGTTGATGGAGGAAAACTGCTGACACTTGTTCTCTAGTTCTTTGTATTTCTGCTCCCATTCTTTTCTGCCCTCCAATTCTTTGTACTTGGTGGAAATACAATTAATTCTAGATTATGTTGCCACCGTTTTCTTCCCTCAACCTCACAAAAAGAGTTAACAATTTATTTATGAAAATTCTGCTCTACGATGCAAATAGCCATGTGCATACTTCGATGAAAGTTATGTGAACCATGAAGAACAGCTGTTAGCTTGAGCAAGATTATTTCTGTTCTTTGTCCGATGCTGATTACTATGAAGTCCAGCCTCCCTTAGCCTAAAAAGTGTTTGATGCGTGAGACCTCAAATGCACAATCTCCTATATTCTAAAAATTTCCAACGATTTCCACGAACGAGTCCATTAAAAAAAAATTAGGTAAAAATCATTCTTTTTTTGCATCTACTTGAAATAACATTTTGGACTGTTGCAGATCCAATTTTAGTGTCATGGATGACTTAGCTTATGTTTGCAATGAGCCAAATACTAATATGCTACTAGGAAACTGCACGAATGAATCAATCAGTAAAGACCAAATTGAGATCACGAGGTCAACATTCATAATATATCTTATTGTGAGTAATAACAGAATACCTATTGTTGTTGTTGGCCGCTGATTGCATATTCGTTCGAGGTTGAAGATGGAGCGTGAATTATGCAACTTTCTCCCAGATGTGTGGTACATATGGTACTAGCACTAGTCTCTTGTGCAGTAAATTACACATCTGAAAAAAAGTCGCATGATTCCCTCTCTACCTTCAACCTAATCTATCGGGTATAACTGAATATTAGCACAATTTAACCAAGATTACTTGTCATTTGCAGACTATCGAGAATTGGTTTTTTGGTAGCTTCAATGATAACTGAAATATTATTCTCCTAACCGACAGAAAATCGACCACTAATTTTTGATTTTTCAAAAACGAAAATAAATTCTTTCCTTATTGTAAATTCAGCAGAAAGCCACAGCATGTGCTAAAATTCAGTTGGCTCAGTTTTCATAAACACAAATATGCACATCATGATGTAGACGGAAACTCAACAAAACACTATTGTATTAGACTCTGTACTTTATAATAAATAGCAGGATGTGTCTAAATATCAATCGAACGATAGCTCATTAACTGAGTGTACTGCTTATAAACTAAACTAACGCGACACATTGATCTGATCTTGTGATGCTCTTGTAAATCATCTCCTGCACTTGATATCGAATAGGTACCTACCTATCTAATTTAATACTGACTTAAGACTCAACTTCGAGCCATGCATCATATTGCATTGTGTTACAAATTTCATTCTCGTCTTCTCTCTCCGCCACAATTAGTAGCATCCAAGTATTTAAGTTATAATTTTATGCTGATTTTTTAATTTAATTATATTATTATTTATTTTTAAATGAGAATTGTTTCCGCTTACAACTTCTTTTATACTCAGAAATAGCCATTCGGGCTCAATTTTGGGGAGTCTATGTTATTGTGAGTGTGCCCTTAATCGAAGGAACAGGCCACCTTCAAAATCCATAGTGAATTTTAGATTTGTCCAGCATATTGTTCAGAGCTGTTATATATCTCTTAACGAAATAGTTTTTGACGGACGAATAGTAGCTTACTCGTTGCATTTTCCATGTTATGTATAATAGTTTTGAAAGTCTGCTATTGAAATTCTATCTGTGATTTTGTTCGAGTGGTGACAATATTTTCAGTTAATGTTTAATATTGAATGATTCGTATTTACTGTAAGTGCTGATCTCTTAAATAACTATACATGAATATTCTTTAGCGCTCATTTTTATTGTAATATTATTGTGGTTACAATTATTATCCGTCTCGAAAGTGCACTAGACTGTTGCAACTATAACTGCCAATAACTATTCCTCGTGTCGAGTCTTTGTAAGGTTTATACGTCCTTTTTTAGCATGAATTTTTTAATGTCATCATGTATGTGAAACTTGAAACTGCATAGAAGTACAAGGATACAAAATAATTAACTGTCCAGTTATTCTGTCCAGTTGTCCAGTGCTGGTTGGATGAAACTGACCATTGTTATTTTAGCATTACTATACTCTAACTTCCGATGCTGATGAGTTCTAAAAAGCTCTGAACCTCATTGGGTTTTCGAAACAAATCAAAAAAGAAAAATTCCCCTTTTAATCTACATCAATTACTAAAGGTTTGGCCTACCTAGTTTTTCGTGGCAGATTTGTTTGTCCGCATTGTCCTAGGTGATTGCCATTTCAGTTAAATTGCCAGTTCCTTTCCGTATACGGGTTGGACGGAGGGAAAATAAATGTGTCTTGGGGTAACAATTCATTTTAATTGTAATACGCACACTGGAATTATTGTTTGCTTTCTCTCATTTTTATCATGGAGTTCGAATACCCTACAAACTACTGACAGTGAAAATTATCATGCCGGCGGGTAAATAAATAAAACACTAAACAATACCTGCAACGCATAACATCACAGGGAAAAAAATGGCAAGTTTCTTTTTTCTTCTACATCAATCGTATTCGGGAATAAAGTCCATGCTCATAAGAAAGTATAGATAGTAGAATTTACATATTTTCTGATCCTTTGACATGTAAACGGAGGGGGTTTCTATCTTCTAAAAATATTTACACTTTTTCGAAGTGGAATAAAAGCAGACACGAAGGAAATTGATCCTGATATGAATAACATTCGAGAGAATAGACAGGTAGAAAATAGGATTAAGAAAAAAGATCGAAGAACAAGAATAGTTAGTGTGACGGAGCGTGAGTCGACATGGCTCGTTCATAGCATTGTTCGACGATTTAGATCCTCACAGATCAAAGACGTTGTAGTATTATAGTCTTAAAAGTAGATTATAGGTACCACTAAAGTATCACATATTAATATGTGCCCTTGGAGGAAAAATAATCCAAATTAGTTTTTCTGAGCATCATTATTGCCAGCACACCGAAGATAATAGGCGTTCGAATTATGCTAACTAAAAACGAAACTTACATCACTAATTTTGAACACATTGAAGTCGAACTGTGGGAGAAAATATACACGATCACAAAATAGGTGGCTTGTTGGAATCGATATTGCTAATATCTTTACAAGAAAATAGGGAAAGTTCGGGGGGAAAGTACAGTAGAAGTTAAAGTAGTCAGTCAGACGAATAGATTACAGGAGAGTTCAAGACTGTCATTGTTTTTATTTACAAGAAAAATGAAAAGCAACTTCAGCGAAATGATGAAAATAAATTCGCGTTTTATGCCATAATCAATTATCGGCTTCACGCGTGACGGCAATTTAATTTTTTTTCTTCCTCGGATGAATGGTTAATATAATATTGAATGCGGATGAACTCACGAGTATAAACCGATCGCTTGCTTAAGGTAAAATTTCAACTATAAATTCTATAATTGTATTTCGTCTTGTAATAAAAATGGCGAACGTTCGATTTGTGCAGAAAGAGCTATTTTACTGAGGATGAAAGCCATTCTGTATACGATGAAGTGAAAATTCGAGATCTCGTACTAAGTTATGAACTAGCCGTTGATAAAATAGGATTGCAAATAGGTTATACGGATGAACTCATCCGCAAAATACGATATCGATATTTCTTCGAAGCAAGTTGCAATTTCAATGAAAACTTTGAAAGTAGCCCATTCAACGGACGGAAGCCTGCAGTGAAATTTAGAAGATCCCAAGTTGAGAGTGATAGGTAGATAATTTTCCGAAATAGTCATTCAATGACTTCATTCTTTTTGCGCGGTTTCAACGGTTTACAGTTTCCTTTGAAAGCGAGAAACCCGCGAAAATCTAACTTTGGATTGTCTTTTAGCAATGTCCTTACTGTAGCCGTTATGACAAAAAACTCCAAAATAATAATGATTAGTATATTGAGCAATCAAAGTAATTATTTAGGATGAATAAAAAAAAAATCCTCCGTGATTGACAGTCAAAATCATACAGAGGGCTGACTACATAAAATTATTTCGAATGACGAAATGAAACATTTTAATGCGAATATTATTCCTCACCGTGAAATAGGTACTGGTAAATATGACTAATAACTATTCTTCATCTATTTCCTAACTAGTTACTTGACAAGGCGGAAAATACTATCTGTCTTCTCTCCGTTCGTCGCAAATTTACAATGGTAAGGATTCCATTTTAAACTCCGTTCGTAAACATTTTCAGAATCAACATTTCATAACGATTAGCAATATAGTGATATATTTATTTATTTATTTTTTTTTCTGTTAAGGGCTGAAAATAATTTCCCATCTGAATATATGATTTTTAAACACTAACATAAGTCTATTTTCTTTGTAGATCTTATCCCTAAAATATTGGAAAGAGAAGTGTACGCGGAAAAAGACAGAGTTTAGGCCTAACTTAGGCTAATGAAAATATCTTTCTTGCAAGAGATAATGTCACAGCTATAATTACAACGAAGAAAATGTTCCATTCAATCGGTTTTCCGATAAATTAGATCACAAGATTGAAATTATAGATAGCCATATCGTCCTCAAACATGAAAAAAAATGCATAAATTGATTTTGAAGGTACAATGTAATTGATATTGTCTTGTAATCGCATGAAATCACATACGTTTTGCTTTTCCCGTTCCACACGATGCAAATCTGGATTAGCTCGTAATGTAGTACTTGCCAACTTTTCATAATTTATCCCAACTATCTGGAAAGGATGGTGAAAAGTTGAGGAAATTCTATCAAACGGTTTTACGAGAAAGTACGGGACATCATGTGGAACAGACATGATCGCAAATATTTCCCAACAGCCAGCGATGAGTCACATTCAAAGACAACAATAAAAATACAGTAACTGGGTTTATAAGACTAACTACACATTCAATGCGAGGGTGAACCAAGAAATGAACAGTTGGAATTACGCGGATCAGTAACCCGAGCCTATAATATCACTAAAAAAATTTGAAGGTAATTTTATCTCACGGGGAGAAATTCCAAGCAGTTGTTCCGGACAGCTGTGAAAAGAACCGAAGTCCGGGCCTGAAGAGTTAGAAGGAAAGCGGGATTACCTTATGAACCGATCAGCTTTCGGCCCTCCAACCGATCAGATGAACGCAATCACGAGGAATTCCATTATTTACTTGGTCGTGTAATTTTGCCCATTCGAGCATCTTTAGTGCAGTTAATTTAGTCCTTCATTGTCTCACAGACACTTACTGCCTGAAGATGTCCGAATGGGTGAAAGTACCTACTCAATGAAATAAATTGAAATGAATGGTGGTACACATCTGGTAATAATCAAGACTGGAAAATTACTATTTAAATTTTGAAGAAAGCGTGCCTTCACCACTCAAAAAATCGTCGACCGCTTTGGACAACAGTTACAAGGGAAATGACGTAAGTTCAGAAAAGTAGTTCGTTGCATGACATCGTGTATTGGGCCTAATCGTCGTATTCGTTATGGGTAGGTACCTAATACAAATCATATCATAGAAAAACTTTTCTCAACCGAACATTGGTTCGAAATTTGATATTTGTTGATTTTTCAAAATCTTTGCACTGAATGTCTTAGCTCCTCGAAGAATTTTCGTTATTTTATGCTCCTCTCTTTTCTCATAGAGTAAATTCACCGTTATCATTTCATTAAAATTAAAATTAAAAGGAAGAAAAGAATAGCCCATCAAACCTAGTAGAGTATTTGGTTAAACAATTCGTTATCGATGACGGATCGATATGAAAAACGGTCGGTAGTTTATTGTCACGGGATGTTGAACTCTAGCAACGGAACCAAAAAACTAATTTTTTCAAGATTTAACTGTCAACCGAGTGGGCAACACAAGTCCTGGCAATACAGAAAAATATGTCTTTAGATTCAATACACCTCCTTTAGCGAGCACCCAATTATTTTATACAAAGATAATACGCTTGGTCGATGAGTTAAAAGAGGAAAACACATAGAGGGGTTGTGAGGGGGAGAAAAACTAGGCGACTTATTCTCCAGGTTTTTAATGGCTGGCCGAGCACTTTCGCCCATTCGGGCATCCTCAGGGCGACGTGGAACCATGAGGTCCACAGCCTCATGGTTCCACGTCGCCCTGAGGATGCCCGAATGGGCGAAAGTGCTCGGCCAGCCATTAAAAACCTGGAGAATAAGTCGCCTAGTTTTTCTCCCCCTCACAACCCCTCTACGACAATAGATGCGACGACAACCAAGCGAAGAAAAAACACATTCAAACCACCCCCCCCCCCCCAATTCTAGAAATTGTTATTATTTTTCTAAACTTAGTGATTTTTTTTTTTTTCGAAAATGAGGGTGCAACATTTTGACTTAGCAGCCTAGCTATGAAGAGCTTCTGGCATTTTTACTAGGATTGTGACAATCGACTGCCTCGAACTCGTAAAAGGGCCTTTACTCGTGTTACAGTAAATTACTGTCCTTAAGGTTCCACAATAGCTATCCAAATTCAAATGAACAAAAAACAGGGCGTATATGACGAGAAATCATTTTTAAAGGATTTCCAATGACGTTGTGCATTATTCGGAATTATTTGTAGGCTGCGAAAACGACAAAGAGAGTTGAAGAATCCGCCAGCAGTTATACAGTTTCAAAATGTATTCTGTGAGTAGGTCATGTTCTAAAGGAAGACACAGAACGTGATTTACGCCTATGCAGGATCTTATTGACTGTTATTATATTGATGTGTCAGTGCGATGTTTGAAAGGCTAATAAAGGAGCCGATCTACCTCGTAGAGCATTTGGTACACCCTTTGTACATAAATGTACCTTTCTACAAGAAAAAATAGTTTTATTATGGTGGAAGAAAAAAAATGCTTGGTTTTACGGCTTATGTGAATCAGCAATTCAATCAAGTAAGGTGAAAGGGTTCAGGAGCTCAGGAGTCTGATTAGTAGTTCATTGAAATAAGACACTGGGTGGTATCAGGGTACGTATTAATTATTACTACAATAATTCAGTTTTGCAGCCGTCGATCGAGTGAGGTCAGGGAAAGGGTTCCTTACCGAATTAATTACTCTTGCTTGGTCCAATCGACACGCAAAATTAATAATGTAACTGATGAATAAGAGCGTACTGATTGAAAATGTTGCGTAATAACTCAGTAGGTACAGACTCAATTTCGTCCTATTCAAAAAATATTTTCATTTCTTTGATTTTAAATTTATTAGGAAGTAACTACAGGATTGTCTTTATCAATTATTTTTATATTTGCTCTTTTTAGTAATTAATTTTGGAACCGCAATAATTGTTTCACCCCACGATCGAACAGATTGTCATTTTATAGTGCTTACATTTTCGACTATATGAGTGACAGTCACACATTTTAGGCATTCATCCGATCTCTTACAAGTTACCAGCGATTTCACTAGAATTCAATAGGGTATAACTGCTATTGAATGTCGACCTTATTGCAAATTAAAGTGTATAATACGACACATATAAATGAGGGCGAGGTGAGTGGGAACACAAATAACGCGATAAATAATGAAATCTATCCAGTGAAACCGAGTCAATTGATCTGTAGAATTAAAAAGCCAATCATGAAGAGCAAGTTGCCGATTTTAGATATTATTTGGTATTCCAGAATCAGGCCCATTAATTTTTATAGTAGAATCTAGTTCATCATGTCCTTTTGTTTCAAGTTTTCTTAATTCAAATTCCTTTCCAAGTAATGCTATTATGGGTCTGATGTTTCAATAATAGCAAATCACCGACTTCAATGTCGCCTCTATATCAATTTCTTGATTTCGCTATACAAAATAACTTCTCTCTAAAAACTTCAAAACTGATTGTAGGCACTGGATAGACTAAGTGAGTGGTAGGAAAAATAAGCGGATTGAAGTTTGTTTTCCTCCTCTGACTCTATCCACTGTATCCACATTCACCTCGACCTCTCGTACGAACTTTATCTCAACAGAAAATCACAACAAATCCAGCACCCTAACGATACAACGACTATAACGATTTATCTCGCAAAACCTACATTCATCCCGATAAAATAAACACAGTCTTGATAAAAATGAGTAAGAAACTGAGAATTCTAGACCCAGCTCGAGTGTGCGCGGGCCCATCATTTCTGATGGTCACACTTAATATCGCATAGTTCATTAGTGTATTTTTTCCCCATTCGAATAAAATAGTTTATTCGCTATAATTACGTTAAATAACATTAATAAAATATTACATATAGGAGAGTCTAGAACACAGATAAATATATCGAGAGAATAATGTGGAAGTGAGACATTCGGAGGGATTCCCTCTACTCTAAATTAGGATCGAATTTTGAACGGATTCACGACAATATTTATTATTAGGTTTTTCATATTTATTTTAAAATAATTTTTAAATTATTTTGACGAGAATAAGCTTATAATTACAAGCAATTGACGTTTTTTGTACACATCCAAAAATAATGTACGTCTCATTTTTTATTTTTTTCTATTTACAGAAATCAAGACACGACTATAAGTTATTAGGGTTGGAATATTCGCGCTTAATAATAAACTTTCGGTTAGGTAGTTGGATGAAATTCAGAGGTTGCAATTAGATATGCGAGTATATTGCAGAGGGTTAGTACTATTGAAATGGCACTACTAACAAAAAATATACCGTTTTGATAACCGGGTGTCGTAATGTCACAATGAATAATTCAACTGTATGGAAAAAATAAAGGCGATCGAAAATAAAGATAATGAGATCTTGACTTGGTGTGTTTTCCGATTCAGTCCGCCTTCTGGATAAAGTGGGCGCTGGTTGGTTGTGTTTACGATCTCCCGGAGAAGAGTGAGTACTGGAAAATGTAGACGGTTTCTGTTTTGATACATGCAATCTAATAGGCGAACACAATACAGAGATTCAATATTAAAACGGAGATACAGGTAACAAACTACCGCCAGTAATTTCAAAATATATTGTTGTCTTGAAATTACAGCCAGTGATTTCAAAATACCTTGTGGTCTTGAAAGTGGGCGAGACTTTTTGCTTTTTGCTGCGATAACTCAAGAACTATTAAAGCTAACGACCCCGCGATGGTTTCATACGATTCAGCATCCAAAAATCTATAGAAATTGATTCCAAATAAAATTGTTTCTGAAAAACGTTGGAAAAACGATTTGTTTAAAGAGTTATGCCATTGCAAATTAAGATTGACTTTCGGTGAAAATGTCAAAATTTAGCTTTTAAAGTTCCGTCAGAAACATGTTGACGGCTACGGCGTGCGGACCGTTTTTTAAATTGGATAATCGGATTCAACACGCCTTGAAACGTAAAACATCAACTTTTGAAGGGTTTATAACATTTTTTTCTCGGGCGATTGCTTTGGTTTATTATTGAATAATAAACCAAAAGATAGTGCTAAAATATGAGTAGCACAAGTTTATCAAAATTTTAGGTTCAAGCTATTTCCGCCCTCCTTTAGGAGGTAGTGTCCATCGGATTTACAGAGATCGAATTCCCCATAATGTCGGAGGAAATATTCTCCATGTCTACTCCATGTTTCATGATCAATAGCATAGACCATGCTGCGACTTACATCTACCGACGAGGCCCGCTTCCTTGCTATTAACATATTATGTGCAGATCATAATATGTGGAACATAGGCGGATAAAATATTTTAACAAAGCTAACAGAAAGATCGCTACTGACTATAATTCACAGCTTACCTTAGTCTTTCTGAAAGCAAACATTAACTTTGAGCCTCTGATTACGAGACAATCGCTCGAGTACAAGCTTTCACCATTGAAATCTTGTAAATATTGTCATTTTCTGAAATTAGGTAATTAGTACTAAAACGTTGCAATATCAACGTCTGTTCATGCAAATACAAAAATGCGGGGCAGCATGCCGTATAATCACACAATATTACAGGCCTACAATAAACAATCAAAATACATACCAAATGTTCAAAAGAGAAAGTAATTTTTCTTGTTAATGGCGGCTACACTTCGGTTTTAACTTGCAATCATATTTATTTTCTATAAGTAGATTACAGATAACCGCAAGGAACAGTAACTACAAAACTTGTTTATTTATGTTGGCTGGTTTTGAAGAGAAGAGTTATATAAGAAAACGACTACACTTTTCTCGGAAGATGGTGCTAACTTTCAATTACTACAATCACATTTAAAAGTACGTAGCTAGAGTTATTTCACGTGTGCTTGGATACGAGTAGTGCTGCAGTGCTCTTGAGGATATACGATGGCCGTTTATGATGTTCGAGTGAACAGGATGGTGTTAACTATCGAAGAAGGCAATATTACTACAATAACGAAACTCGTTTTGTTGTTACAGTCAAGATGCTTCAACTTCAATGCTACAAATCGCGGCAAAAAAACTTGGTAGCTATGAAACTCATTATGGGACCCTGAGCATCCCCCCCCCCCCCGAGCTCTGTAAACTAACCATGTAAAGTTTTTAATTTTTTTGTTGTTATTTTTTGAATATTTTTTTACCGAGAAATGTTGCGAGTTTTTTTTCTGTTGAAATTTTCTTTAATCATCGAAAATTCAGGTTCAAAAGTATCTGCAATTATTAGAAGAGATATTAAAAAATATACGCTGAAATTAGCAGCGTTTTGTTCATGACTTCATAACGCTTCTAACAGAAGAGGAACCGGGGGGCTTGGCACTCAGAACAGTTGAATGCTCCCAAGTCGAAATGCAAAGAATGCGTATTATTCGAGCTTTAACGCAGAGGAAGAGACCTCATTTCATATATATGTTTTTTTTTTTTTAAAGAAGCATTTTTACCTGGGGTTGGTCATAAAGGCTGAGATATTGATCATGTTCAGGGGCCGTGAACCTTGTTGCTCTTCGTTCGAAAGGACTTCTAATGACTATATGTTTCAATTTTGAAAAGTAGCTCAGATTGCAGATTTGTGTCGAATTGCTAATAACGTGTTCAAAACAGTGCTAGGCGGGTATAAAATCTTTTAGCTTCGAAATTCCAATCACAGCGAAAAATCTAAGGGATAGTACGGCGAGAGTATACGTTTGATAGAGTAGAAATAGTGACAAGCTAGTGCTGAGGATTTGAAACGTCCTCAGGCTCAGGCCAAAAGAGAACGGATTGCAAGGAATACTAAAGACAACGCCCTCCTACTCTGAGGGAAATGCAGTTCAAATGTTCAACTCACTTAAATCAGTCCGAATCGGCTCCGAGTTTTGAAGCGGACACAGAGATATATTCATTGACGCGTTTCTTAGCCGATTAGTGAAGTGATGGAAGTCGAGCCTTTTCTTTTGCTCATCGTCCGCTTAAGCTCTCGAAAACCCTCTTCCTACATCGTGCAATCATCAACAGATGTCAGTGCGTTAATAATTTACAGGCAGAACTGGACGTGCTTCATTACTTATTACAAGAAATAGAATTGAAAATAAATTAGACCTACTTCTGTTTATCCTGAATGACGATTAAATTTGCTCAAGAATAACCAAATGGGCGGATTGTTACCGTTTCGGAGCTTTCGAAGAAAATTAGTTCATACAGAGTTACTATTGTGAATGAGCAGCTATTATATTTATCTTGAACTCAAACCAGATCAAGAACATTCGTAGCAATTCGGTCGAAAGCTGTCGACAAACAATCTCTTGAAGATGTAAAGTCACTTGAATAATATAAGCACGAATGCAATAAGATATCGAATGATTGAAGACGCTTCCACAATCATCATCCCCACCTCCTCGCAAGATGAGAATAATGTGGCGGTATGGCAATTTCTTCAGAAAATTATAATTTAAAAAAAAATTGTGAAAAAAAAAACAACAAAAAGGGTTCGAGTGTTAGAGGAGCACGATGAGACAATGACGTGGATTTAAGTCTAGCTCTTCACCTAATTCATCATTTTGACTTTGGTAAACTGTTGATTAGCATAACGATTTGTTGTATCATGTGAACCTTCGTTGGTTATGCTATTTCAGGCAAACGGTTTATGCGAGCATGTTTAACCTGTACCTTTTACAACAATCAGCCAGTGCTAACGATCGAGCATTATGAAACAACTTACACAAACGGAACACAACCTTTTAGGCTAGTAGCTGGATATCAGCTTTACACAGGTCTTGGTTGAAAACTATTAATACCTACCAAAACTCCGTCGAATATGAAATCAGTCCAGCTACTTGGGACCCATCGTACAGTAGGTCCATTTTCTGAACATGCAATTCATGTTTATCCTATTTCATTTTTAAATACCATCGCCTTTTCCACATTTTAATTTTCCATTTTTTCTTGTTTCAACTTTCGTCAAGTCTTTTATTCTCCAATAATCTATCTAATCAATATTTTTCTGATTTCGTATTCAAATATTTCAATACAAAATCTCTTCACAATAAACGAATTATTATTTTTCTAAATTTTCAGTAGCCGGTAGCACTATAAAGAGGGCACACCGTGAACAATAATTGTCCCTCAGATCTCACCACAAAATAAATTACGTGTTCCTCAGTAACCTAAAATAAAAATAAAAAGCAAGTGAAATTCTAATACCTTAAATTATTTACAATACTGTTAAAAAACTTTGCTCAACGTTAAATACCATGCAATTGTATACAAAAGTGCTCAGCTTAACACTTCAGATATTGAGCTCCCGTCGGCCATACGAGGACACTCAAATTCTGCAAGCGTTCAAATAGTGCGCGTGCTTCTGACGTTTCAGCAACACTTACATGCAATTCGTGTCAATGTATAGGTTAAAAATGTGCCTTTCCTGGACGGATAAACATTGGCTGACTGGTAAAGTTGCCTACTATTGTTTCATGAAATAATGCCTAGTAGGTATATATAAATTATCTACTTACAAAAAAAAAAAAAATAAAATAAAAAATAATAAGGTCACGTCAAAGATTAACTGAAATTATAATTTTAAGAAACAATAAACTGTTGGATTGCGTTGACAGTATTGAATAAACGTTTTTCGACAGTGTTTATGCTACGGTGAAGACGGTACGTGCTGTAAATAGGTACGAGTTTGAAAAGCGTCCCTTGTCACTGTTTACACTGTCAGGTGAAAAAACTAGTGAGTGATTTCCGTCACTGTTCAGTCCCTTTTCAGTAACTTCGTGTGTTAACAGGCTAAAACTTCCTATTTTGAGGGAAGATAAAACTTTTTTGGGTGATAACAAATTAATATATATCGGTGATCGAGTGGCCACTATAAATTTTTTGGTATTTCGAACATTGACGACATCATAAATGGCACAAAAAATGATACGGTAGAAATTCTATGATAATAACCCTGCGCAGTAGCTGTCCTCTTTTGTACTTCCATGTTTCCGTATTAAATGGAAGTATTGTGACCCTCCGAAAAGACCTTCGGAACGGAGGTGGATCTGGAAGACATTTTTATAGTACTATGCTCAGAAACACTTTCTGAATTAGTGTCTGTCCGTGTGTCTGTGATCAAAAAGTGACCTAAGCCGCCTTATCTCGCCAAGCATGGCTCGTACCGTTATGATAGGCTCACATACTGAGCTTCCGCAATTATTAATCCAATTCGTGCTGAAGCTTTTTCTATTTTTGTGTCTTGGGGCTAGGTTTTGGGAACAGTTGTAGTATTTGAGTGTTTCTCCTATCTGTTTTCTGAAATTTATTGTCTAACTAAGAATTTGAACAGAGTTGTTTGCGCGCACAGTAGTATGTAGGTAACTGATTTGCTGAATTTGAGTAGGTACTGTTTTAACTATTAAAAATAATGCTGCTTTTAATTAGCGACCTGATACCCTCATGTACGGCATTCTTGATTGGTTGTTGTTAGATGAGGTCATTCCTTGCGTCTTGGTGCTACTGCGAAGTTATTGGAAGCGTAGAATATTCAGGCCGCGAAAAATGGAAATCAGTAGAGGACAATTTCGAAAGGAAATCGTCATCCGGTTATTAATCCAGCTGGTGCATTTAATTAGCCAATGAATCATTGATCAAGGGAAGTGAAAAGCAGTAGGGCAATCAGAAAACGAATATTGAGACAGACTGGCACAGATAGCGAGAGAAAACAGAAACGACATTAAGTGCAAAAAATAAAAGCAAAAGAAAATACAAGAATCAAGGGATATTTCACGGATATCATTAGGTGTCAGTTAGACGAAGAGATCGTGAGGACATTGGAAGGTTTAGACCAAGAAGTAGAAGGAGAAAATGGGGAAGGACATTGCCTTACATTATAACCAGGGAATGCCCTTCCGTTGTTGACCTGCTGGGATGAGAGCTGTCTTACCATGCCAGAGCCCAGCTGTTGTAGAAGACCCGAACCGCCCGAGCTTGACAAACACGCTGACGGGCGTCGGGAACGTATGCTCTGCATTGATGAGCTCAGAAGGAACGGGACACTGCTGCTCGTGTTCGGCATGCTCCCTCCCTGCGCAAGAAAATAGCATTGAATGAATTACGATGAAAGGAGATGGGGACTATGCTTGAATGGCTTAAACGGCTACATTACATCCGCGTAACTCAGTATTTTTCTTCGGTAATCCGGTGGGAAGGGGGAGAAATGATTTTTAAATATGGAAAACTTGAAAAAATTCGCTAAAAATACCAACTTTATGAATAATTTTTTACTTTCGCATGTGAAAACAAACATCTTCATTGAGCACGTTGCAAAGGAAATAGATTAATTTTCTCCTTACACAGTAAGATTGCTTCCAATGGGAAGCAAGATTATTCCAAGATTTGTCGAAGAAGTAATTTGGGTTCAATTTTGCAGTTTGGCCAAGATCTCATGAGAAAGTGAACCAATGGTGCAAATTCGTGTAGTTTCTTCAAGGTGGCCTAAGTCACTATGTTCGAAATTGTGTTGCTATTTTGATTTCCGCGGAATTTCCCCTTCCATGTTTCGAATATTTCATGTTTGGTTTTTACGTTTTTGCGAATGAAAATGTTATCACTGCTAAAATGCTCCACACTCAATACCAGACACCCTTCCCACTTCGTTAAACATTGCATCCTAATGTCTGAACGTCAGGTCCATTGGTTTCAGACTTTGAAAGTATTCAATTGGTCAATGCGGAAGAATCTGGTTAAGCTTTACGCTTAATTGGACGGATTTTACAGTACCTGTCGTATATTCGTCAATATTTTGGAAGGAAAGCACCTAAATAGGCAGAACGGTAGAAGATATACAAATGCTCAAGTGAAAGAATTTAAAATTTGAAAGAATCATATCAAATGTTAGACCCTCGGCCGAATTAAAAAAGAGAGCACGTTCGGTCAAGAGTTATTTTTATATACGAGGGTGTTAATGATTTTATAGAATTTTTTCATGTTATTTCCCCAAGCTGACATTTTCATCTCTTTTATGAGATCTTCAAAGCTACGATTACTTCAGTGGGAGTAATGTGCGTGTGATATTCTTTGTCTCTTTCTTAAGAACGGCAAATTATCCAAATTGCATTTTTTCCGAAACAGAGGAGCCCGGGGATTTCCTCCTAAATATTTACATTCAATGAACTATCTGAAATCATTGAATTTGGCCACTGAGAGTAAACTTGACCATTGTACGCGTAATTAAAAAGATTGGAGGAGCAGGAAGATATAATATATTTTATAAGCAATATTTTTTTAACTGACGATGGTGCTTGAAGTTTCATATGATAAATATGAGATTGCTTCATGCGCACTGATATTGGTTTATCCAGTTCGAAAATGAGTACGATTGAAGCACGATGAATGAAGCACTAGACAATAACTATACTATCAAAGCCAACCCAATAGTCAGTCGTGTCTACAAGTAATCCACAGTAAGCAGCTTCTTTCATCTGCTGAAAGAAGTAAATACTACACAGTTAATGGTTCGAAGAACGCGAAAAGCATAGACTATCTATCAGCTTGAAATAAACTATAAAACTAAAACGTGGTTATAATAAGCGTAATACTCACAATCATGCTCCTAGCAAGCTGCACAGAAAAAGACAGATACCTCTAAGGTTATTTTGTCAGATTACATCGATCGCGATATAACTGATTGACGCATTGAGTCATGTGCACATCGAAAAAGGTAGCTATTCTAATCAACATTTTTATTTATTTATTTTGTGTAGTTGAACCAACACAAAATAAAAAGCCAGAAAAATAATTATATCAAGCTCGTCGTAGTTTCTATACGCCGTCTGAACTTTTTATTGGTTCCGTCAAATGATGTTGGAATTGTCACGCTGTTTCTATTCGAAAAGAATTACTTTCACTGATTGATTGGTTAACGTTAGATCACCAACGCTTTGAAAAATTACAGAACGTTTTGCTTTTATGCAACCCTTGTCCATGCACATGACTCATAAATAGGTCGCATTTAGAAAATGTTAAATATAGAGAAAAATCTACAATGGATGACACTTGATGACGATGATAATGAGGTGTTTATGTACACTGATCGGTGGTGACGTCGCTGAAATGATTGTTTCAAAACACACACTGGAAACATGAAATGGATTGTTACATGATCGGTTGGCCTACGGAACATTAAAACGATATCGATTTACTGCGAATTGGTACCAGTCACACAATCATGTACTGAACAAAATGTACAGCGACACATACACTGTAGATAGGGATAGAGAGAGAATCCGAAAAAACGATGATCCGTGAGAACATTTAGTAGTAACTACGAAGATGTTCATGACTGTAATGATAATATTGAAGGAGTAAGGTGAAGGTTTGTCGTGTTATTGTTTTATGGCATCGAATTAGTTAGTTTAAAGTAAAATGGTTTTGAACCCGGATTTCACTATTGCAAGTGAAACTTACAGAGCTATTTGAAAAGAAAAAAATAATATGGAAGCAGCGAAAAATTCATCTTTCAAACATTTAACGAGTTAGTTAGAAACTACCATTCTCTCGGGTTCACGCTTCTATTATTTTGCTGCATTCACACTCTGAGATGATAGTACCTAATTTTTTGTGATATTCCAAGTTGAAATAACTAAAGAAATTCATTTCTGAAACTAATCATTATTAGTGGGCAATGCAGAGAAATTAATTTTACCCAACGTAGTTTGTTTATAGTCACTCTATCTGACGTAATTTTAGTTGAAGATTTAGAACAATCATATTGGGAAAATTAAGTGAAATATACAAATATTTTACACTAATGATTATAATTTTTTAAATGGTGCTTATACTCTTTCAATCCAAATTGAAACGTAAGGGCGTGGGGTTTAATAAGGATTTGTACCGCAAAATCGCATGACCTTTAGATAGGTAGGTAAAATATTAATTTCGTAAAACGTGAGAGAACGACGAGGAATAATTTTTACGGACCAGTGAATATTGTTAAAATAAACTCAAATTGATAATATATTAGCGCAACGAATTCAGTTCAACTTGCAACAGAAATGGGTCTTCATTAACCGGTTCAAATGTCACGATGTTTTTCGGTCTTGTTGTGTTTGATAGTTAGAAATGTATATTAAGGACATGAAAACTGGCCTCACCTTAATTAATATACCAATGATAGTAGGGAACAACCATTTCCATATTTAGGAAGAAAATTATTTGTGGGCTTTTCACGATTTTGTATCCCAATCGATTTTTGGAAGAATGCAAATTCGTTTGAGTCGCGATCGTTATACGTACAACCTCCCTATTTGCTCGACCAGAGCGCTTTAATTATTCAGTAGATTATTTAAAGGAAGGGAGTTTGGGATGAAGGGAGTAAACAAGATAAAAGGTTAAGCCATGTGGTTGGCGATAATCAATCGTTTACAAAGCAATTATAGTAGCATCGAAACACATAAGTGCAGAGCGATCAGCTCTCAGGAGAAAAACAGAAGGGAAATTTCAGCGGACGGAAAAAAATTGAACGACACAAAATCAAAATTGAAAATAAGTGAAAAAAGAGAACAGAGAATAGCAACATCGGCATAGCAGAGAACACTTGGACGGTTAGAGATGGACTTACATACGCTGAGGGAACAGACAGAGTTGACCCGTCACGTGATACTGAGCCATGATAGTGGAACCCCTGTGAGATCGCATCGCAGATATAATGTCAAAATGTTGATTTTGTAACTAGCTTGATCAGTCATCAAAAATCGGGTGAGGAAATTAAATCACGCAGCCCGCAAAAAATAGAAGTCACAGATTGACGTTTCATTCCAGTTTTATAATGAGTTAGCGAACCATCAATGATTGATATTTCGAATTTAGTTTAAATTTAACACAATAATTTTAGGGGAGGTTAGTTTGCATGTGTATGGGAGCAATTCGTGTGAAGAGAGAAGGTAGTTGTTCAACTGTATGATGTCAGTTGGTTTATGCAACTTTTTGATGAATTAACAGATTGGGTTTTGTTGGTTGATGAAGTTATTGAATGAAATTAGATGCCTGTGATGCGCAAAGTGGGACAATCATTTTACAGCATAAAAATAACAATAAAGAACACCAAATCATTCAGCTTAGTTGAGCTTTCCAAACTCATAAGGGCCTGTTTAGAATAAGCTTCTCTAAAAACGACGTTTGTCCTTTTCTCCTTACCTTTTCGAAAAAGAAATCGATATATAACGTGATAATGATGCATCAAAACTATTTTTGGCTCATTTTGCACAGAGCGACGTTCTTGTCACAACTAATTGCCATGCTATCGTGTTCTTAAAGTTTTCTTTGATTTTTTCTACCTTCAAGTTCATAATGCTAGAGGCGAATATTTTAGATTCTTCTCCAAACCGTTATAAATATAACAGGTTCTTAGAACGTATCGTTCTGCGGAGCGTCGAGCGTTTGCCTTGGCTGGAAATGCTAGTCAAAAATCATTGTAAGTGTAAAAATTTTATTTTGTACTTCCGAGTACAAACGCAAAACGTAGAAACAGCTGAGAAGAGATTATTTTAAAGATGGTTCGAATAATTTAACAACAGTCATCAACAGTCTTTGAAATGAGGCTACTCATTTTGAAAAAAATTAGTACCTTTTTAAAATCAGTTGGGAGAGATTCTGAAAAGAAGTGTTTGGGTTGGCATCCCGATAAAACCAATCGAAGCAGTTAATTTGCATTAAACGAGGTGAAAGTTTCGATCGCATGAACGCTCTGAACTTAGGTCTGCTAATTAACCCTTGAACTACATAGCTACTGATCCATTGATGCAACAACTGGTAACTACTCGATAAAATTCTCTTCGTTCTACTGCTACCAAGGGAGTTATATCAGGCAAAGGCTAAGGTAGAATCGGTGGGTACCACCATCATCTACTATACTGATGACTAGTGGCTGATTACTAATCAGTCGATGTCTACGGACCGTCAATGAGTGTCAACTGACGCCAAATAGCAAATAAAGTGAAATACAAGGTAAATTTTCAGATAATGTCATCTTTTTAAATAGTATTGGTTTTGAGGAAGATCGCTTAGTACGTTCACGAGTAATAGCACATTTCCAGTAACAGGGTCATTGCCTCGGTATTTTATATTTCGCCCTCTTTAATTATTGGGCCTGAGTTCATAATATTGTCTGATTATTTTTGCTGGCCCAAAAACCGGCTACCTTTTCGGGTGAAGCTTTTGGAAGGCTTGGAAGAACTATAGTGGTGAGGCAATACGAATCGGAAAAGTAATATTCCTTTGGTAGTAAGTATTATCCTCGTAGAGGTTTTCAAGTCTATTTCAGAGGGGACCAAAATATAACTGCGGTTCTACACCGCCCTGAGAATGCCCGAAGGAGCATTTGCCTAATAAATAAAATTGTGGTCAATAAGTTTCTTGAAGTTACCTTCCCTTCAAATGGAGTTATTTCATTGAAAATGCGAAAATGCAGCACAGTGAAAATTAAAGGATATTTTAAAGACCTTTATTCAAACTACAGATAATTGATTCGTGAGGGACCACTTCTGAATCACAAGAAACGATGAGTTATGGTTTTTTATTTTTAAAAATTTTCACACTTGCCTAATCAATAAAATTGTGGTCAATAAGTTTCTTGAAGTTACCTTCCCTACACGTGAGGTTATTTCACTGAGAATGCGAAACAGCACAGTGAAAATTAAAGGATATTTCAAAGACCTGTATTCAAACTACAGATAAGTGATTAGTGAGGTACCACTTCTGTATCACCAGGAACGGCGAGATATGGTTTTTGTTTAAAAAATCTGGCGAAGCTGATCATTTAGTAGTTGAACTAGCACTTCACCACCATCTCAGTTAAACGTGCAGTACGTCCGTTTTGTGCGTTGGATCACAACCAGAATAGAAAACTCGATGTAGTCCAATTATTATTCTAGCCATGCAGATATGATATTCTCCAAAAAATTTGAAATTCACTGGAAATTAACCTTATACTAAAGTGTGTTACGAGACAGAAAACGATGGTAGAGTAACTCACCGTAGGTGGGGACAAATTGATGGTCGAGCCTCTCCGTTCTTGGGGGCCGATGCTAGAATGGCGCCGTATCGGAAGTCCACCAGAGCCTGGGGTCCCAGGAGTACCGCCCGGCGAACTGGCACACGAAGGAGCGATCCGGATCTTGGGAGTCATCAGAGTGTTGTCTGAGAGGCGACGATTCGGGAAGGCATTCACCACGCGCAGAAAATTTGAGTCGGGCGACGAAGGAGAGCCGCCAAACCACCAGCCACCTAGTACACCCGAGTCTGCAAGGCGATGTTTTCCCCAACAAAAAAGAGGGGAACAGGAAGAAGAACACATCAATGCAAGCCATTCTACAGGAGTTAACATGTAATAAAGCGCATGCCGTTTGCTCAAAGTTATGTATTACTTTCTGCCCCAAAACCAGTTAAATTCAAAAACTCCTCCTTATTTTTTCAAATAATTGATTTTAGTTGAGATTTTTTTTATCGAAAGCACGACCACGCTCATTCAAAAGAGCTTAGTGCATATTTATGTAACCCCTCCAAAATGCGTTCTTATGCTCGCCATCAAATGGGACGGAACTTCGATATTGCGATTACCACTTCCGCCTATTTGCTGGTAAATTTCAAGAAGGTCGTTTAATGATACGGACAGAACAAACTTTAATTCCCGAGCTATCGAACTAAAGAAACGATGCAAAGTATGTGCAGCTCCACATGAACTAAAAGGCATTTTGGTAAACTCGAATAAGCCAAAGGGTGTGGTAGCTGCCGTTTTAGGAATATCGTTTGGATTCACAGGTATCTGTAGGAAAGCGTTTTCTAGGTCAACTGTAGAAAATACTATGTACCCGTGCACACAATCTTGAATGTTTGGCCCTGGATATCGATCTGGCACAGTTTGATGATTTAGATTTCAATAGTCCCCACATGGTCGCCAGTTACCATCTGTTTTAGAAACCATGTGCAGAGCGCTCGCCAAAGGCTGCTAGAAGGACGACAAATTCCTCGTCGGATAATAAAATCAAACTTGGCCTTGCGAAAACACCAGACAAACTCGCTTCGTTTGTCTGGTGACAGGCGACGCGAGCGTTGAAAATATCGAGGACCGCGAGCTGGGATGCAGACGTAGAACACGTCTGGAGTCTTACTAATGTGATTGGTGAGCTATTTTGTGTTTCTGATCAAATCTCGGATTGATTTCGGAATATCGTGCGAGAGAGTTGTTAGGACAACTCCTTCTGAAGAAGGTGACTTCGAAGTCAACGGGTCGATCAAGCGTTTTCACCGAAGATATACGAGTACCCGAATTCTAGGAGATAGTCGGCACCAAGAATTGGTGTGGTATATCTGAGCTATGTGCGGCTTCTAGACGAGGATGTAAGCTCAAAAATGCGGAGAGTCCAAAATTTTCACACGATGAGCAAAATATAAGCTTGAAAAAGAGCTTATTCAATAAAATTTGTTTCATTTTTAGGATTACATGATGCTCGTTCCATGATAACGGATTTCAGAAGTTACATGCTCAGGGTCCTGAAGTTACTAGAACCATGAGCTATAAGGGCTCTCTTTTGTGTTCAAGGGGCTCCGGGTCAAGAATTACCTCGACTTTCGGAAAACGGATAGCGGGCCTGTTAACGGGAATGTAATTCTGATAAAGCATGAACCGCACTGCTGGTTTACCGGCCCTGAGGCGGCCAATTACATTTAGTCACGATATTGCTTGTACTCCATGTTATCCTCGAAGGAACTAATTTCATTCCGCTGTTCTAGCACCTGGCAAGAGAAATATTTATTAACTTCTCGATTTGAATTCGTTCTAGCAGCGTTTGTCCTTGCTTCGATTGCGTCTCGCTTGTCATGTGATCTCTGACGGCTGATAAAATTGAATCAATCGCTTCAGGGGTTTTCTCGGTTTATTCCAATTGATTTCGAAAAATCAATATCTAGAATGTGGTCATTTATCTTACACCTTTCAAACACGGTTGGGATAGTTTCGCAAGCATTCATATTTTGCTGCTTGACAAATATCAAAACCAGCCAAAAACGTCAGAAGTATGAGTGAAAAGAGCGACGGGGCTTCTGAGATTTTAACATAAATTACGCTGCCTTAGCTTTTGTCCAAGAGCCTGAGTAGCTTTTAACCCAAAATCATTGAGCACATGTTAGTAAACTCAATTCTAAAAGTCATATACTAGAATATTTAAGCCCATAGTGATCGCCTGACTAGGGTAGAGTTGAGGTGAAAAGTGTGATAGATATCGAAACATCAAACACTGATAGGATAAGAATACACCAATAGCCTGAGAATTATGTTACACAACTTGAAGTTGTTCATAATGGTGTTGAATGTTATCGACCATCTTGCTCGAATACTTCACGATATGAGATGATGTTCATCTCTAGCCTGGTTGAGTATTTAAGGCCCGCTTGGACAAATCTCATAAATGATCATAAAAAAAAAAAGCAGATGGTTGAGAACATTCAAACACAACGGTAACGATGTTGAGCAATTAAAGGGTGCCGTGAACATCCAGGGAGTGCCATGAATCTGTACAGCGGTAGGTGCAATAACGACAAAATACAAACGACAAATTTCAATAACAGTCAACATCAATATTCTGAAATAAAACACGTGATGGGGCTGGTAGTTTTAGCAATAATACGTAAAAAATCAAATATTTGGATAAGTACTCTTCTAACAAAGGTACCTACAATTGCCCTTGTGTAGGTACAAGCGATTCTTTGGCTGATAGGAATTGACGAGAAAATAGACTAGAGAAAAGCTGTGAAACACTGAATCCATTGTCTATTCACGTATTTCCCGTCACGAAAATGCTATAACAGCAATGAGTCTGAGATACCGAATTAACTCGCTCTCGGCAGGATTCTACCCTCCTGTCGCTTGCCAAAGTCCTCAATACTACTTTAATGATGATCCTTTATGTATAAGTGGAAGCAACGTGATTTCCGCTAAATAGATTTTTTGATTTCTGAACTGATAGGAATTCTAACGGGAAATTGGATTCATGGAAGGCTGGAAGGTACGAGTGGCCGAAAAGCTACAACAATGAGCAAATGAGTCTTGATTGAACTTTAATTATCAACGCCTCCGAGTTTTACATTACAAGCCAACATTCAAAACGGTTATTTCAAATTGAATCAGTGGGTGCGAAGTTAATAAAAATGACAGTCAGGTGTCTCACTTTGGAAAAGAGTACAATAATTTCATGTAGACTATTTCCGGTGAATTTTCCAACTCAATGGATTTTTTCCTGATTGGAAATGTTATTTTGTATTAATATGGCGCCAGTCCAAACCACCTATAGTTTATTTCAAACACACAACACCATTTAATAGAATTTTCTTGGCCATATGTGAAACTCGAACTCGACACTGTGTCATAATATACCGGCCTAGTTACGGACGGATCTTTCAGACATACTTATCATATTTCAATGATATCAAAGGTCGACATTCTGTGAAGATTTTTGGGGTTTATATGTACACAAGGTTTATACATTAAGGGTGTGAATTTTTTATTGATGGATAAAACAATAGAAACACGGTGCAATTATATCCGTTCTAACCCATATATATCAACCATTTCGGCGTTTGTATAGAACGGCCAATGGCATCCAACGTTTTTCATACATACGTGAAATTGCCAATTTCCAAGACAGAGAGTTGATATTGGCCACAAGAGGTAGAGGAATAATGGAAATTTATTGACCAAGGGCTGAGCGTGCCGAGTGGTGAAACGAGGCGTAGTTTTTTGTGGACTGTATTAGGTACATTCGATAATGAAAATTCCGGCTCAGGAGCGTTCTTCGCTTCTCTTCACGTGAAGTATTGAAACGGTTCCTGTTAGTCACGATCCCTGATGTTTCATACGTCAATAAATATCATACGTCAATATTTATGCCGAATTTTGCCTCCTTAGAGCATTTTTATTTCAATCAATCACCGTCTGCCATTTTCCACCTCCAAGGAAATTGCGTACCTATATATTATTTTCTATACAATTGATGTTTGATTTCTAATGAGCATGCGTGAAAATTACCAGCCGTTATGAACATTGAAGTAGTGATTGCACTAAATTCCTTCTTGGCAAGTTTTTCAGAGTCTGCGTT
Organism: Tupiocoris notatus; assembly: GCA_037159825.1. NCBI lineage: Eukaryota > Metazoa > Arthropoda > Insecta > Hemiptera > Miridae > Tupiocoris > Tupiocoris notatus. The sequence goes on from JASJUZ010000284.1 coordinate 905,499, forward strand.
GGAAGTTTTCATAACTCAAATGTAAACAGATGTTACCAGAAATCGAGTTGCAGTATAGATGACTGCCATCAACAATTGAAAGAGTCGTGACTTGACGGTAAACACCGCTGCCTTTAGGAAGCCTCATAGTGCGTAACTTGAGCCTAAACTCGCCACCAGACTCCCACGGTTTTCGACGAACAAACATTGCGAATAGCGCCATCTCTAATGACTCGGAAAGCGATAAAGAAAACCCATTAGTTCAATAGAGCCTCCGATTTCAATAGGTTCTCGGTTTCGGCGGCAAATTACTCACGCTGCTAAACATAATACGCCTACCGTTCCCATTTTCGGTTTTAAAATCGTCCGGTTTCACAACTTCACAGGGGTGATGAACAGAAAAATTGAAAAAATAATAATTGAAGTTGGAATAAGATCTTCGAGATTCGTAAAAGTTTCGTCAAGTCCCAAGCAAATTAATTTCGAAAATCTATACCGAGAACATTTGTAGTTTTTTCGGTTTCGATATTGGCATTTGAAAAAGTGAGATCCTAAATTTCCCGTTTTTGAATTTCACGACTAATCGAATTTCCATCCTATCTATCTATTAATGTTATCTATTCATTAACAATTCGTTTATAGAATTTACTCCAATGCATAAATGCTGCTGAATTGATTTTTCATAGGATTTTCTCATGTTGGTGATATTTATCTCATGCATTTTATTCCCTCCATGTTGCGCCAACCATTTACTGAATTCCGATCACCGAAGACATTTTAGAAAGACAATTAAAACTTATTGAAAAAAGGGAGGTGTATTGTCCAAAATATAAGCCTGCGTTTGGCTTAGTACTATCAATACGGTATTTCAGCGACAGCCAGTAATAAAACATTCAGAAACACTGATTTAACACCAAATAAAAACCAACCTGCAGCAATTCGGTCACTTACCTACATTAGATAGGCTAGACGTGTCGTATCATCACTAACACAACCGTCGAACAAAATTATTAAAAGAAAATTTAATACTTGGAATGAATTAAAAAATTTGGGATAGGTACTTGTTTTTCATATATTTGTTTATTATAAGTTTATCTGAAAAAATCCTAATAATGGGATAAACATAATTGAGATACGTAGTAACAGAATGTAAGCATATTCAGCTCAATAAATAGACCTATGGAAAAAAAAGTAGGTAGTGATTTCCTCAATGAATTGGAGCCTTCAATATTTCGTATTATGTGTGCACTGATTTGTTTGCCAAATTATTGTATTATTTTCCGAATCTGCGCTAAGTCGAATCTTTTAAAATTTAGTTCTACCTTATCGCCAGACAATTAACTCAACCGTTCTCCAGGTTGTGTTAGTGATGAGACAATAATTTGCTACCATGCGATCCCAACCTGTGCTGTTTTTGCGGGCCATGTCCTCAGCTGAAGAGGTCTTCCTTTGTTCGATCCTTAGGTTGGGAATGTTGAACGGAGGGACGTGCATGTTGTCGGAACTGTATAAATGCCGTAGAGGACGATGACGCTCTGGACTAGGAAGAGACATGTTGTCCAATTTCAGCTTGTTCCTCTGGTTTCTGAACGAAAAATGAACGAGCCGTCTATGCTTACTGTATGCCATAATTATTTTAATTAAAAAAATAAAATAACATTCCCTGGCTTTAATTTTTCCCCCAATCAACCCTAGAATAATTGTTTCATATTGTGCTCTAGAAATCACATATATTCAGGATGTGAGTACATAACTGTACTTGACGGTTTATAGCACACACAAGGTGAACAACTGTGTGTAAATTAGGTATGGTATATAACGTACATAGCATACACAACGTACCTATCGATGTGATCGAGCATTTCTTGAATCACTTCAAGAAGTATTGTAAACTGCTCCAAATTCAATGATGGATTGACGGTTTGCGGAAGGAGGGACGGCATTACTCGTGTTGCCATCACGTTAACTGAGAGTCCGTACTTCTTATCGCTGAGCATCACGCGGTAAATATCTGCCACCGAGTTATATATCAGAAAATATAGGTAAAGAGCTTAAAGAAGAACGTGAGGGGAATCTCAAGATGAAAGGAGCCGGCCGAAAATTCGTGCATATACAGCACGTAGTATTAATAATGTTCGGGTAGGTAGAAAGGTTAATCAAATTACTAAATCAAGGAGTAAGTTCGACTAATAATATTGGACACACTTGGCACGCTAAACTATAGTCATCGCAAAAATCTGACAAAAATAAAGGGTTTTAAATCCAACTGTTAATTGTATCAACAGAAATAAAATTCTCTACAACAATTGGCCATATTCCACTCACTGACAACTCGGACGATGACATCAGCGTCTTGTAGTCTTACTTCCCACAGAAGTGGTAAAACTTCATCAATGATCTGCGACCGTTCGAGGCGATCAAGCGTCTTCTCGATACACGCCAAAACGTTCAATACGAGCTTTAGATCTCCCGAGTTCTTCTCGTAAACGGTTTTCATTTTGGGCAGTACCATCTTCCTGATGGCCATTTCATCGAGGTATTCGGATACATTCGTAACGGCAACAAGAGCAGCACTCTGTATATGAAATCAGAACAATCAATGAATTAACAACATAGATTTCGTAACGCTAATTGAAACATAAAGTTTAATTAAAGCCGGAGAAAAACGAGTCAACGATCGAACGTAGTACCTTGTACACTTGACTGGACACCTTATGCTGAGATTCCGAAAGCCGATAATTTAGGTGTAGAATATAATATAGATAGCTGTAATTAAAATCTTTCTGACGATAATTATTTAAGGCAAAATACGAATATTTAGTTGAATGGGACCTATTTTTTCGACAGCAGTCCTTCCTCTATGGAGACTTCGGGGTTTATATTATTCCTCTTTCAAGAGTGAACATTTGCACTTTCTATCCTATCTCTCTTGTAAATTGATTCATTCGTAAAATTTCATCTTCATGTACCTAAAATTATTTGAAAATGATCTAATAGATATCCATTACGACATTCGAGTCGGGAAAAAAGATTATCTTCGAGACAGAAATAAGTGGAAACGGATGCTGGGAACGGATTAGCTGCAAATAAACGGTTGCACAGTTGACAAATTTTTCGGACGTCCAATAGCTGATAACTCAGTTTTACGCTCCACTTGCCGCAGCCTTTCGATGCTAGGGATAGTGATTCGGCTGATAAAACGGTAAGCTCAAATCGAAAACGTAATACCTGATCAGGGTGTGATAGCAGAAATTTGGAAATACCTCACGAAGAAGCTCTAGGTCAAGTTCGGCTGCTCACAGAAAATCGACAAATCCCTTTAAAAAAGGAACAAGTTGTTTTCTCAAAGTGACGGACCGTTTCTCTATTTAGCAGCATCAATCTCACCCTTATGACTGTGCAGTAGTAAAGAACGTATATCCAAATTACACACGAGACTGTGCTATACCTCAGCTAATATTTTTTCTTTTCCCTTCGTTTGGGAAGTTTCATTTCATCTTCCCAGCTAATTAAACGTGCCTGTCTGATACGCTCTAAATGATCGTTCATTTCACCGCACAACCAAATTTATAGTGGTTAAGTCAAGTCGGCGCGCTCGTGTAGGTAAACACTGACCTTCCCCGTCCAACCGGGTAATGTAATGACGTTCATCCTGCGTTAAGGAATATAACCTCGTTCCTTTCCTTCTACTCAGCAACGTCGACAGTAAGCTCGTGTTTCGTCGACACCGCTCGAGCGCTCATTTCCGGCTGGAAGAAATTTTTGATGAGAAAACCGCTCCCTAGGGTTGTATGACGAAGGCGGCTCCGAAGGAAGGATGGGATGGGATGCTAGTTAGTTTTCAGAAATAAGGTTTTGCCTCTCTCGGACTTACCGAGGGTTCGGCACTGAATAGCCAAGTACTTCTCAAAAATCGATGGAATACAAGGAAAGTCCAGCTGTAAGAAAACAACGAGAAAATTTTTCTCATCGTAGGTGGGGAAATCCACTCGACAAGGAAAAGCACTTATACTATATCGAATCTGAATTATATTCGACCAGTGGCAGAGTCTTCATAGCCAAACTCTGGTTAGGGGGCCCAGAAGCATTGCCGTTTGTACTGTGTGTGGAACTTTTTTGGGTCCATTTATGACGATTATACGACCCTGTGCATAGTTTGTATATGTATAATATGTAGGTACTATAATACTAGCAACGTGCGAAGATAAAATTAATTTGCAACTATATTCGTTTAGCAATTTGAAAATGATACCGTGGAAAACCTCTGAAATTTTGATTTAGGATTTTTTGCGTTATTCAACATTATTAGATGAGTATACACAACTTATTTGTCAACTTTAAACGTTATTTTTATCTATTTAGTGCCAAAGAAACAAAGAATGAAGCATATATCATTCATATTCACATCATCAACTATCATTATGCTGAATTTGAGCTAAATCGATAGCAAAAAATTTTCGCAAAAAATCCATGGGGTATCCCTGCGATTTTTTTGAACCGATTATTTAACGAATTTATACTCCTCTCTCAATGCAGATAAAAATCTGAAATTTTCAGGAAAGTTGTATCTTACCAAGATGTATTTCTGTATTTTTTTTTTATTTCTCGGAAAAATCTGCAAGTAGTTAAAAAAAATCGGTTTTTGAAAGCTCCAAAATTGGATTTTAACTGTGATTTTCGGGGTCAAAATTCTTGTGAATCAATTGTTTTATTATGCAGGAGTCTTAATTTGAACGCCTTACACAGCAAAACACACGTACACAGCAAAAAATTTGGTGAAAAAAATTTAAACGGCGCCACAGAAATTATTTTTCGTAAATCAAGTTTTTCACCAGCCGAAATTTTGAGCTCCGCTAACAGCGGTAGAGGTGAAAAATTAAATTTTCGTTTTCAAGCGAATTTGAAAGCCTTTTTTCAAAGTAAATTTAACGCTGAATCTGAATTTGACGTCAAAACTATTGAAATTTGACGACAACTAAACGTTTTTACTAATTTCAGTACTTCACGTTTTCATGTTTTCCAACTTTGACCCTACCTACCACCTACTACCCACTACTATTCCTACGTAGCGTATATTTCGTTGGGAAGTACGAAGAAAATTAACTTAGTAAGCCATCGAGCTATATTCCAACAGCCGATATTTCTTCGAGAGCCACGTGTGTAAGGAGTTTAAATGAAGACTTCCGCGTAATAAAACAATTGATTCACATAAATTTTGACCCCAAAAATCACGGTTAAAGGTCAATTTTTGTGAGTTTAAAAACCGATTTTTTTTTTGACAATTTACAGATTTTTCCGAGATTTGGAAAAAAACACAAAAATACATCTTGGTAAGATAGAACTTCCCTGAAAATTTCAGCTTTTTATCTGTATTGAAAGCGTAGTAAAAAACCGTTAACTCATCGGTTCAAAAAATCGCAGGGGTACCCCTTGGATTTCTCGTGATTTCAATTTCACTCAAATTCAGCCTAATGATAGTTGACAATTTGTGTATCAACAATATAATTATGCTCCATTTTTCGTTTCTTTCGCACTAAATGGATTAAAAGAAGTGTAATAGTGATAGCAGTATTATACGTGATCGTACGTCATAATTGGCATTTCAAGTTATTAAAGCAAAAGTAGCATTTTTTAAATTTCATCTATTTTTAACCGAATTTTCTCTCTAACATATCAAGTTTGCTAATAGAGCAACTGAGAAATATACATATGCAAGTCTTTGCGGCTTATAAGTTGAAGAGAACAATGATTATTTTATTTAGTATTGGTGAATTTTTCTATGGTGTACCTAGGATAAAAATTGTGGAAGGTTTGAGGATGAAGATCGTTATCATTTTTTTCCATATGACTTCAGTAGAAATCGAGTCTATTCTGTTAAAACATACCTTAAATTCACCCCCGTGAATTTGAGATTCGTGGACATTAATTCACTCCGTAAACAAGGAAGTAAAAACGAAGCAGCGTTTGTACTACTCTGAGATATCCACTTATAAGTGGTGCAGTTATACGTTTAAAAAATATCTCATCCCGAGCTCTATTTGTCGTTCATGTTCGACAATAATCGTAGTTCTCGATCAACAAATCCAGGAGGGAAAATTCCGGGCCCTATGGTTAAGGGGGGTAATTCGTTTCGAGGCTCATGTGACGACGTGTATGCATAGAAATCTCACCACGTTCATTTCTTCCATCGCATGTCGTTTCATATCGACGTCATTCATTCGCCCGCGCGAGACTCCTCATTCCTCGCGGCGTTTTCTTATTTCCAATTTCAGAGTTATATCCAAGCCTTTTCAACGCCCGACATCGCCATGGCCCTTATTCGCTCTCATCTCCTTCTCAGAAATCATCTGCAGCATCATTCTCAAATCGTTCATGAAAGCTCACTCTTCCAACAACTGGTGTAGGGGTACTTAACGACACGAGCGGAGTTTCAGGTCTACGAGCAACTTACTATTTGAGTGGAATCGAACGAACCGAGGATGGTGACGACAATAGACTTTAGTCACCAACGAACAGGGAGGGATGAGGAAGGAAGACAGCTTAGAGCATGAACAACATTCGCAGGCCGGCGGTGGAAGCTATAACAAAAACAACAGTCGCGGTGATGTAGAAATCTAAAGATGCTTTACTACCAACCTTCGTTCGCTCGCACTTTTCTAAGAGGTATTAAAACAAAGAATAATCAACCGTGACGGAGTCTAATGATTGAGAAAGTCAGAGGGTCCTTAAATTCATTTACTCTGTCCATTTTTGGTTCATTAGGTTAATGATTAAGATGAAAGGTTTGATAAAAAAATTTAGTAATTCTAATAGCAGATTTATTATTATTATTTTTTTTTTTTACACTCCAGCCCAGAATGTGATATTTGACGTTTCAAAGCATGCTGAATACGAATACATATTGTCCAAAACCAAGAAAAATATTCGTTCAACCCGTCGTCAACTCTTAGCACTTTTCTGAAACAACAATTTAAGCTCCATCTTGGAAATCATAAAATCCTTTCTGATTCAAGGATGTCTTAGTTATTTTAGTTATTCAACTAGATCGCTAAATATTAATCTCAATCAGAAAGTTTTCGTCTTCTGTTGGAGGCGAGAGGCTGGTTAATCATCATATTGAAAACATGCTTGTACAAAATTTACAGACCTCCTCAAGCGTGTGGATAGATGTAATTATCAATTGCTATGACTTCATCTCTAAAAGTGGCTGTGGAATAGTATTTCGTGCACCCGAGAATGTGTTGCAATGCTTCCGAACTATACGGTGATGGAGCTTAACGGGCCTCTATCGGGTGGGTGATGATATCCTATCCAAACAGATTCAAACTTCAGTGACGAAGGGTTGAGTGAAACCTACGAGGAAGTACACACCTGAAGCCAACTTCTCTTGTTTTGAATATGTCGACGAAGCACCACATCTTAGTCGACTTCCTCTGAGCACGACCATTTCAACCGTTGGAATATCTCTACGTTTCTCATTCCACAGCAAACGTCACGTCCATAACTTCAGCATTTATTTACCTACTTATTTCACATCAACTTTCTTTGAATGAATTTTCACGGTGGTTTTTATACAATAGCAAGTAGAAAACATTCATAAAAAAATTATTCAGTTATTTTTTCAATGCTTAGATTGTTTGTCGTCGACTAAAACCACATCTCGGCTAATACGTTCATTTCTTTTAGGTAAAAAACGCAAAACAACAGCAAACTATCATAATCTCAATAACATTGAGTAACTGTATTAAATAACAGTATACAAAGAAAATTTTAGTCTTGAGAGAATATAATTCAATTTAACCGAGGTTTTTAGTCGATATGTTGGGAAGACTGTATTGTTGATACTAATTATAACCCTGCGACACCAGACAGTCTCCAGCAGTTAATTTTGGCTCATTGATCGATCGAAATGGGAATGAAACTGGTGCACGCGGTCTTTGGAGCCAATCTCAAATAGAGCTAATTGGCTCTTTTCGGGATGCAAGCTTCGATTATTCGGGCTTTTTCAAATAGCGCAAGGTAAAGTGTACCGAGCCAAACCACCAGAAGGCGGTTGAACCTGGAAGGTGGTTAAAACCACCATGATGAAGGTATTCGACTGCTCGAATAATAGTCCTACTCCATGTCTAAATTCCAGAAAGGGGTTTACAATCACTCCAACGTTGTATCTACGTACTTTACAACAGATTTGTTAACAGGATCCATTCATACTCACGCTTCATAAAATTGGCTGTTCAGGACGTTGAAGAGGAAAAATATTACTTTCCAACAGTAATGTATTCAGCTGGAATGTGCTGGTAATTTCTCAGAGAAAAACAGAGTGCTACTTCAATCTCGTAAAAAAGCGATCTGTCAAATTTTCGCTAGTATAAGTTCTCTGGTGTACGAGTATAATCTCGTAGAATCTATTTCCTTTTGGCGGTTTTTTAAAACTCCTAAATGGCTCAGGCTTGCCTAAGTTTGACACTAGTAGGTCAAAATTATCGGCAGAATTTCATAAATTTTTCCAAAATGATTTGTATTGGGCTTCTTTGTATTTTTCCTTTAAACCAAGGATGGGGCTATAACAACTTTGTATGGGCTTGTCCAACCCAACCACATTCACAACAACGCAGCCAACTTGCTGCTGACCTAATATTAAGCAAAGAGTGCCAACAAAATTCTGTATAAGTTTACACAGTTAGATGCAGGGTTGATCTGGATGAAGTCAAATCCTAATCGATCATAAAACGTAAAACATACCGGCAATTGATTAAACCCATAAATCCGTTCGAAGAATCCCCCTTAACGTTTGATATAAATTAACAGGCTTTCACGTGCTATGAATGGTGCTTGTACTACACGGTAAACCCGTACTTGAATACTGGCAGGCAGGAATATCACGCACCTGTACTTGAATCGTCGTACTTTCGAATGAGTTGTACAGCATTGGTAAAACTTCACTTCTTATTTCGTTTCTTGGCGTTTTCTCGAGGATGTGATGGAGGTTCTCCAGTAAGGTGACAGTTGCCTGTATCGTTTTCGGTATCGAGAAAACATTACTGAAACATAGAACAACGTATTCTTGAATTAGAAATTGCAGAGTAGTATTATACTGATTCGAACTTGAGCGGCGTTCATAACTCAGGACGTAGGGCCAGTTTTTTCATAATCCTTTTCACTTATTGAGTTGTGCCGAATTAATAACAATCTTTGTAGTAAGGTTCGAAAAATCGACGAAACAATTTAATGGGAGTTTACGAAATTAATCTATCGTAGCCTCTCATAATCGATTCATATTCACACACCAGACCATGAAAAAATTGTTTTTAAATAGCTAATGAACACTGGAAAAATGAGTCTAGTAGTATCAAAATTCCATCTAGTCATGTCTAAGTATCTAAATTTCCAGCATCGGCTTGTTATGGCATCGGGTTTTTGTTGGCAGAAAACCCAACCGTAGATCTTGGTGGTGAAGAACTTGGTAGATCGGAGTTTATACTTTTAATTTTTCGGGTTTAAACCCTTTCATTTTTCGGTTAAACTGGCCCTTAGTCTGGTGACAGTTCTGTTCTCACCGCTCCTGAATTAATAGACGCTATATTTAGAGGTGATAAAAGTTATTTCAGGGGGCGACGGCAGGGTCGATGGCAGGTGCGCGAAAAGGGTGCGTTGGACCGTGAAGTTGGCGATATCCTCTCTCCCTGCACAATCCCTCAACCTTTACGTTTCCTCCCGTTTCGAAACGAGCCGCATGTATAGTTCGACCGAGTAAAAAGTTACGTTTGAATTGTCTCGGCCTCGGCCAACTTCAATACTGATAGCGTGAACGGACACTCAGTTGGCTCATGACAGCCTTCACTCCTACCTACGTAGGTACCTGAAAACAATTATTGACTGAACTAGGTAATAAAACTGGGCTTATTTTTCCTTCACACTTTTTCATACACTATACTGGCCACTTGTTGGATTCAAGGTGAAACGATAGCAAGCTTCATAGTTCCGATTATGGTTGTGTAGTGCTTGAGTTCTGGTTCATTATTAAACCATTTTCTGTAATCATCGAAGGAAAACTTCTTATCCCCGCTCGAAATTTGATATTTTACAATCGAAGGAATCCGAATATCCAATTTAAAAATACTGTCCGTCCGTCCTCTGCCATATGTGTGTTTTCTCTGAAAAGAAGATGCATTTAGTAAAAATATGTAAAGGTTATTGACTATGAGTCGAATGAAAACATAACGGATGTTCCACCTGACTCAGAGTTTTAGCAAGAAAATGTCCACGTAGAAGCAATGAATTTCTTTAAGGATTGGAAAAAAACCCCAGGAGAAAATGTTTAAGGAAAATGGCACGCAGTGCGATAAAAGGGTTATTTACCAAAAACAATCACAGACAACCACAAAACAATCACTAGTCCCTTGGACTCACCGACGATTTCCTCTCTCATCCCTCCTAAATAACCCATCAGATAAAACTCATTGGTATGAATCAAATTATCTTTAAGAACATATCAATTTTTCAATGTACAATTTCAGCAATAAAATCCTGATTCCAGTAAAATATAGAAAAAATTATCCTGCACATGACTAATGTTTTTAATTTTTATTGTAAACAAAACACTGGCGTACGAGTCGCTAGGTTAAGTGCACCCTCAACAATAAAACAGAATAAAGAATGTGACAAGCACAAAAAGAAGACTTCTTTGTCTGCCGGTTACAGTAGCAACTGTCGTTCATTTCTTGCCCAATCTCCTTCCAAGCTCGCTTTTACAAATTGCACCTGGTTCCAAGTAATTTCCTTCACGGGTTTCTCACTCAACGAGCCAACCAAATCCTAATTCCAAAAAGTGAACGTAGCAAGGAGGAAGATCAAAGCTTAAAAGTACAACTTTAAGCTTCCACATCAAGGTATGCAAATAGAACAGGTTAAAGCAACAAGTAGGGGTTCTTTTTGACAATATTGAATAACCTGACATTCTTCCATCATCAACCTCAGCTCCTCTCAAAAGAGTACCCTTTGGAAATTGATTTTACACTAATGAAAATTTCTCCTTTCAATAAATACAAAATTTTGTTCCTGGGAAATTACCATCGACGACTATGGGAAATGTTTGCTGTTACCGGTTTTTTCCGCGTTGGCCGTGGTGAGTATTGGTTACTTTGTAAATCATACGTCTCCAATAGAGACGGTACCTAACCATTTTAAGGATAAATTTAATTTTGGTTTATTATTCAATAATAAACCATTGTAATCGCCCAAGAAAAAAAATTTCTAACCCCCCTCAAAATTTGATGTTTTACGTTTCAAGGCATGGTGAAAAATCAACTAGTTGAAAAATCAACTAGTTGAAAAATCAACTAGTTAAAAAATCAACTAGTTGAAAAATCAACTAGTTAAGAAATAACTTTTCTTAAAAACTTTGAAAAAGATTAATTTTCTCCTCCTCAAAACCCGCCGAAAATACCCTTAAAATTGAGCTAGCGATTTGGTTGAAGAATTGAGCCGTTGTGAGGACAAAATTGATTTTTTGGTCAAAATTTAAAATTTAGATTTTATAGTATTGTCAAAAAAGTGTTGACGGCGAATAGCATAAGGACAGATTTGGTTTATTCGGTTCCTACATGCCTTGGAACGCAAAACATAAAATTTTGAGGGGGTAAGAAATTTTTTTTCTTGGGCGATTATAATGGTCTATTATTGAATAATAAACCAAAATTCTGTCTATCCGCCGTCAACACTTTTCTGACGAAACTATTAGAGCTAAATTCTTGAAATTTTCACCAAAAATCAATCTTGGCCAGACAATGGCTCAATTCTTTAGCGAAATAGCAACCTCAATTTAATTTTAATTTAAAGTTCAATATAATATTTTTTTTTTTTTTTGCATATAGGTCTTGTCTCGTGAATGACAGAAAAGATTTGAGGGAGCTTATGTGATGTCAGACGGGAGCATTTTTATAACTTATGGGTTTTCAATGGAAGAGGATTGAAAATCATGTGCTATTAAGAAGAAATACAAATGAACTTATATAATCCGATATAAAACAAAAGATTATTCAGCCGTTATGCCCATTCACTATTTCTCTACTCTAACTACCACCAGGTGAAAAAATCGACGAACATTCGATGGACGAGTCAAACGAACTGGAAAAATCAATCGTACGCATTCGGCCGTAACTCAACGAGAGCACGCTGATTGTTTCCATTCAGTTTCCATCTCATCCCAACGTATCGCTCTGCTTCACTGTTCTGGGCAGCTTCACCACAGTTTTTTCCCGGAGAGAGACATGCCGTCGAACAAACCCAAATGGCGGAAGTTTCGAGGTGACTTTCAACATGCGATGGTTCGTGCTCTTGGAAGTGGAATCGAACAGTTGAACGGTTTTAATAAACCGAATTCCCAACAAATGCCAGGTTCTCCATAAAATGGCCAATTTTATTCCAGCATCAAAGCAAAACAAATTTTCTTTCACAGGATACATTTATATTTACCGAAACAACATCCCTGACGTCTTATTCGATCAAAGTACGTGGACTGAACATCACGAAATTTACCCAAGAAACAAAGTTACGTTATGAAAATGAATTTCTGCTTTTAACTCAAAGCTAGAAGCATGAAAACGAATCTTCAAAGGTCTGTCGATGTGACTACCCTTGAAGGGTTTCTACGGAATTAAAAAATTACGATACTAAAAATAATTTGAAAAATATTGACTTCTAAGGTATTAGATGTGAGCTGACTTCAGCCATTCGTTTTCGCATTTCGTAAAAAAATCAAAACTTCTTTTATAATTATAGCCGATATTTTAACTATGCTGTATTGTCTACAAACTATTTACCTTCAAGAAAAGTGAAAACGCGATTTACGACGTTAATATCTCGTAAAGAAAAACTATTCAATACTAAATAATAATTCTAAGTTACATTTTCAAGAGACAACTCAGCCTTGCTCGGTAGATTAGCTTAACTGGATCAGCGTGACTATGAATACACCCTCCTAGGTTCATTCAGTTTGAGAGTTGAAATTGATGAGTTGTTACGAGTATCAATATCCGTTGATATTTTCCAACAAGAATCCGTTCACCCATTTCAGAAGTAGTGTACCATTGATGGTATATAGATCCCGATCACCTTACTAGGTATTATAAAATTTAATAATTTAGAATCGCAAGAGTTTGGAACGTTCCGCCGGCATCCATTACCTATACCACAGCTAGCGTTCGTCTACTCGAGGTTCTATAGCTCCCCCTTAAACAAATACCTGCACGAGTAACTTTGTTCGACGGTAACCCGACCAAACCGAGAAGCTTTAGTAGCTTCGTTGTCGCACGGCTTTAGAGAAGTGGTAGGTTGCTGCATGTGCTGAGGAGCGTTCGCTAGAGAAACTTTATGTAGTGAGAGTAGGGCGAGGACAGCGAACCAAGACCAGGAAGCCCTCTTGGGGATTAAATCCTTCTGGGAGTTGGTGGGCATGAATACTAAGTGACTTGGTACACCGGATGTGGCTAGCGCTCGGCAAACTGTACGCTACCATTGGTGGTGTCATTACGAAATGTCTCAACACTCATTTAGTAATCATTTTTCAACGGAGAAAATTCGTAACTGTTCTTCCTAAGCTAATAAATGTAATATCGGGCAACTGCGATCATTATAACTATAAACCGAATTGCTGAAACAATACAGATGCTAAAATTCGGAATTCAAGTGCAGAGTGTACTTGAATTAACTAACTTTTTGTATTAGATATATAATACCGTGTGTGTATCCAAATCAACAATCGTATTTTTTGTATGGCTCTAGATGTACTGCAACTGCAGCTAATCCATGACGATGCCCGAAGGAGCGATAGCACTGTGATTACGAATAGTTATTGTAACAAGGAGAAAAATTAACCTCAGCTTCACGTTACAAGTCATAAGGCGATTTCCTCACGTAAAGTACCGTATATTTTCTATTTACCATTATTTGTAGTTGGCCTCTATTGTTCATAGAAAAGGAGCCTTAAAATGTAAAAATTACATATCATACTATGAGAAAATGCGTACCTTTCAATATGGTTTGTTGCAAAAACATACTTTCACACTCTCTTAAACTGAGCATCTGTCAAAAGAGGGCATTCTGCGTCTCCATCTGTGTTTGAATCCTGCTAAGCCATCGGCTCACTTCCTGGAGTGAAAAGTGGTATAACACCGTCGGTCTTACTATCGTAGGGAAAACCATTTGTTTCGTATTCGAAGAGAGAACAAGGAAATTACTCAGGGCAGAAGGCGAATTTGCACTTCCTGCTCGCAAGAGATTAGGCAAAATGGGGCACGATAGAGATGGAAAAGGAAGTACCATTTATTATGCCCTCGAAGATGTGATCGATCGTTTGCAAGCGGGATTATCCGTTACGTGCGGACATGGCGAAGAATCATCACTAAATACCTACTGTTGCTATAGCTAATCTCTCCTCAACACAATCGTTTAAATTTATCTTCAACTGTTATAGTATTTAGCTGATTTTTGGTTTATTATTCTATAATAAACCATTGTAATCGCCCAAGAAGAAAAATTTCTAAGCCCCTTAAAATTTGATGTTTTACGTTTCAAGGCAAGTAAAATCCGAGTATCCAATTAAACCAGTGGTGTGCATAGATCACACAGTACATCCATTTTTGAGTCAGTAACAAAGTAACCAACTATAAAATCAAGGAACTCGTACGAAGGCCGCCGCGTTAATTTACAACAACTGTTGATGAAAAACTAGCCAGGAGACCCAAAAATAGAAAAACACGAATTAGGTTGATAATGCTTCCGCAGTATTATATGCAGTATGCCTTACAATGAAAGCCAAGTTTTGTAAAATGATGACATTTTTATAGCAGCGGCACCGAAAAATGTGTCATTCACTCTTCGTTTCAAGCATTCAAAAACTTCCAGCGATCAAATATATTGATTTTTGAAGCCAGTAGAAGATACCTACTAAAAAGCTCAGTGTGCGAGCCAAAGATATAAATCAAATCATTTAGCAATCTGCTTGCCATGAAGAAAATTTCATGGCATTTACTTATCAAAAATATTGCCTTGTATGGAATAAAGTTTTAACTCTATAACTCTGAAGTAGTGTGTGTCAGGAATTAAAATTTCGATGACGCCGTCCTATTTGCACTGGGAGAACAGTTTCTGAAAATATTTCATTAAATTTCAAGAGTTTTTCTGGGAGATATAATTAAGCGTCGCTCACTCGCCGTTAAGAAACATTTTGGATTCAAATTTATCGACTTTTGTGCCCTGTAAAAATCAAAATTGAAGAAAATTTGAACGCTTGTATGTTGAAAGTACCGAGTGTTATCCTAAATTCAGGAACCGCTAATTCTCCACCTTCACTAAGCATTTTTTTTTTTTTAATTCCAACGGATTGTATAGGTATTTTACAGATATAATGACTTCTATTATTTCTTTACACAGGCACACGGACAGATATCACAGAGAAACTCGCTCAAAAAGTATTTCTGAGTATACCTAGTACCCATCTTAAAAATTTGTCCGAATCTCCTACGTTCCGAATTCAACTTTTCGGACGATCCGAATACTTCCATTTTCGCTACGTAAACATGGAAGTGAAAAATGAAACGCTGATATTTTATAACGAATTCAACGAGCTGATTTGATTTATAGCTCGACGAAATTGCTTTTTAACTCTCAGTACTGGTTTCTACATTACTTTAACCGCTATGTGACTATTGTAATTCGGATGGTAAAACTAAATTATGGGCTCATAATAGCATCACGTGAGATTTAACAACCTTTTACATCGAAATAAATCCACCCTGCTTTACCTTCCAACCCTTCAAAACTCCTCTGGGATATCTTAAAACTCCCATCGTAAATCTCCTCGCTTTTGCGTGTTCCCAATAACGAGCAACCGTATTCACGGCCCTAAATAAATATCAAAAGCTCATTTAGCTGGAGCTGAACAAGCGTATTGCTCAGACCCCAAGGGATTCCAAAGGAAGAAGGCGCTTCTCAATGGTACAATAAGGGTCGCATTATCATCCTATTAAATATAGCATCATATAAATTTTGATTTATTAAGAAGATCTTATTTTGGTGAAAACGATTCACAAAATTCGTTAAAATATTGTCGTTAAATCCTTTGATGTAGTTTGAAGTCTGCATAAAATTAAACCATACAGTTGATATTTTCGTATTGCAGTCCGAAGATTGTAGGTAGTTCTAAAGTTTTCAGAAGTAAGTTTCTGCTCGGGGATAATGCCCCCGCGGTTTTGTGTATCTTTGGCTGTAATAACAATAATGAAGAAATAAAAGTCCGTGTATTTCGGTAAGCACGACCGATGAGCAATATAAAAAATTGATTAGGCTATACTCATAGACTTTTTCCCCATAAGTGCCTAATAATTAAAATACACTTCCGCTCCGTACTTTGTTTATGGCCAATACCTCTAATTGCATGATTGGCGAGGTAATTTTTGACATATTTTTCTGAACTCAATAAAAGATAGATGCCAAGGAAAGTTGGCTCGTTCCACTTTGAGACAACTGAGTAGAAGGTTTTAATAACACAGTCAGCTTTTAGGAATCTCGATGCTATAATTACTGGAAAATTAAGAAGGTCGGGAAAGCAAGGCAACTCTTACATCTTTTCTCCCTCAAAACTTCCTCGGTCCGTTCCATTTAACTAATCAGAAACTGAGGCTTTGATCACTTTTATGTTCATAATGAATCTAAATATCGAAAGAACGAAAAAGATCGTGAGATGACCTTTACGCAATAATAGCCGGTCGTTGAAGGGTAATCGATAATCCATGATATTTTCAGAACGAAATGACCTCTTGTGAATAGGTTTTTAGGGAGCACTTCCACCATTTTGTACATAACATCTATTGAGAGGAAGACAATAATTTGCCAATATTTGTCAATTGCATTGTTTCTCATTGTGCTGTGTGTGAAACGCACATTGTTTCCCTGCTCTTTACAGCCGGCAACCCTGAAGTAGCAACAATAGTATAGTTTCCCCATGCACTCAATTCGAAAATTCAAGGTGCAAACATGGAGGAAAATTTTGAAAAGGATGATAAGATGGTTTTTGGGAAGTAAGTACTAGCATCTTATCCGTAAACACCCAGTTTATTCTTTTCGACTAGGTTTTGTTTCTCAACAATGACCGACATTGTTCAGCATAGGCTAAGACGAATTTTATTTCGTTTATAAAATTATTTAAAAGTCAGGATATTGAATTTTTTAATCCCAAAACAAAACCTAAATAAATCATTTATAAGTTCGCCAGCCCTGGTTTCATTGTCTATTTTTGAGGAACCCAAATTTTTATAGACATTTTTTCGATGAATATTCGAATGCAGAATGCAATGTAACATGTTGTATTTCACGTTTGTTCTTGTATCATGTGCACTAACAGTATGGTTGTTCTTACTTTTGTAGTGTGTACTTCTGCTTTCGCGGAGAGCTAGTATCAAAGTGTTTCTTACATTAAAATCATCTCTTGCTAGACGAATGAGGTTTTAAGATTTAAAATGCGATCTGTTGTGGGATAACGATATTTCATATTCCAGGGGTTACATTACTGAACATATTGAGTCTGGAAATACGAACGCAGCCCTTGATCGATTTTGGTCGAAAAAATAGCTGGGATTCAGAAACCGGCGCAGTCTACGGAGTGGAGCTTTTAGCGGACAAATCGGATTCAACCTTTTCCATTGCTCCGCTTTTGGCGGCTGCTCTGTCGCATAGATTTTCAAGTAGTGATCAAACATTTCATCGGGCGGAGCGAGGCAGCGATCGCAAGGATGCCGAATACATCCTCTTGTGCTCGACGAATTCTATTTCTGTTTCATTCACTCCGGACGGTCTGAATATCGAGAAGGCTCTTCCATCACCCGCTTTCGATTTTTTCCCTCTGTTCTCAATTTTTAGTCTTTATTCCATTGTTCGCGTGATTCTGATCAGACGGGAGACACCAGACTTATCACGAGGAACCCATTTCATTTTTTCTTTTGTTCCACCGTTATAAGTTCCACCGTACCTTGATCTGCGATTTATATAGTAGAGATTTCAGTTGAATTTTTTGTAAGATAGAATAGAAATACCAACACAACCTCAATCTCCGTGGTTTTGAAGTTTGCGGGGGAGAAAAACTGGGCAACTCGTTCTCCGTTTTCTTTATTGCCCGCCGAGCACTTTCGCCCCTTCGGGCATCATCAGGGCTTTGTAGCACCATTGGTAGCTACAAACGGAGAACGAGTTGCCCAGTTTTTCTCCCCCGCAAACTTCAAAACCAAGAAGATATGAAGCGACTACCCAAAAACGAACCTCAATCTCTATCGGGCCAAAACATCAGGTGAAAGAGGAGCAGCACTCATCAAACGGGGATAGTTAGAATGTCACAAGAAGAAGAAGCATTGCTTGTATATAATGAACTATCCACAATATTGTTTCATAAAAGGAATGCTCCACTAAACTCACCGGAATGTAGGCAATATGATGTCTTCATACTCTTCTAACGAGCATTCTTGTATCAGGTACAAAATGGGCTGCAGAACTGCAGCCAGCACCTCCTGCGTCCTCATTTCTTGTTGAAGGCATGGCCAAACATGTTGAAACCAGAGTTTCTGCAAGAGATTTTAAGTTAATCAAATCACATAAAAAAGTGATATCAAGAAAGGCGCTCTTTTTAAGACGCGCACATGCACACATGCTATCCGAACCTACATATCATAACATTATACTGTAAAATGGAAAAACGCAATTATTTTAGACCCATCAAGGCCTATGACTTCAGGTATGATATTAGCATATGGAGAGATGATATATCTTTTGAATTCGTTCCCTTCATGTAAGTTCAAAACCAATGCGAGCACGAGAACCAGCAAGAATGGTCGAACCTTGCAGATTGGGGATTTGCCTTCTTCGAGAAGACTGGAAAAATGATTTACTTTGAGATGACAGAGGAGCAATAATTTCCAAATAATAAACCAAACATGTTCAATTATTCTATTGCGATCGGATTCATTATTATTTTGAAATATTGTAAAAATATTAAAGATTGTACTTTGGTGATTACAAAAATTTAATTGTTTTACCCCGAGAACTTGTTGAAAAAAATTAAAAAGTTTTTTAGACGTAGTCCAAAAATATGTTTAAAAAAATATTTTAAGCCGAGTTGGAATTCAACTCAAACTGTAACGATAAGATAGTAACAATAACATTGTTCAACAGTCAAGTTTCTCTTTAGATCCTAACTCAACAATACGACGGTCTTTCAAAAATAACAATGTGGTAGCATATTTTACAAGAGATACCGAAATCGAATCAATTACTTACTGTAGCGAAATAATGGAAAATTGCCGCGGGCAGAGACAATAACTCAGGAATCTTTTTTGAAATCATTTGTCGGGCGGAAAAAGATTGAGATCCAATTTAGAGTTTCCATCTTGATTTCCAAGGGAAATGGAGGCTATTCATTTTATCCTTGTTCGTCCGTACCTTCGGTGCTTTTCGCATACTTAATCGATTTTATCGCTTACGTTTATCACCGTGCTTAATTCTATTAGGCTGTCAAAATCGAGTTTTTAAACTTCTCGAGTAATTTCAACTTAGATATTTATAGTTCCAACATTTTTTGTAACTTCAACTTCAGATACAATATGAAGATATTGATTTTTGGGTTAATTGGATACATGAACCCGGTATTTTTTGCAATTTTTTGAGCAAACCATCTGACAGCAGATGGTGTCGGATTACCAAAAATTTATTTCACACTGTTTTTATGGAGATACCGAAAGTAGCGAACGAAAGGTTTATCCAGAAAAATAAAAAACCGAAAGTCTTTGAATTGTTCGTTGATTTCAATCAAGTACATACAAATTACACCATTAGAAGTGAACGGGTGCTAATGATAGAGAACAGATGAGAAGCAGCTTGCGGTCCACGCTTCGATTAAGAAAATGGAGGAGTTTCGCTCATCAGTGCAACTACCTCACCCGAATACGAGCGTGGTAGAGTTTACCTGACGTGCACAAACTCACGTGTGTCCGTTCCCAGTGAGATGAAGCGAGTTACCTTGCCATCTAAAGCTGGCAAGCGAAATAGAGATCTTCACTTGAGTCAAGGGCGAAAGAAAGATGAATTTACGAGGGGAAGAGAGATAGAACGCGAATGGATCGATTTGTTGGTACAAGCGAGAGCACATGCCTTCAGAGGAAACCAAATGGAGGATATATAGAGTTACCTTGTGAAACAAGAAGAGGTGCTATCCGGGTTCTGGGCCTGGACCTGCCCTACAGTCTACATGACATCAAAGCAACAGAATGGGAAGGACGAAGCGGAAAGGATAAATTGATGAGCACCTTCCTGTTCCACGTATCCCAGCAGTTCAGTACAGCGTTGAATTGCACGGCACGATGTTCGTGCTGTACCAGCTTGAGTTTATCGTACACGCTGCGGTATCACTATTATTTATACTTGAAACCGTTAATTGGACGAACAGCATTCATCTATCGTCGTTACGATATATCGGAGCCTCGTGACAATACTACGCTAATTTATAGCCTCATGACCCATGTAAACTCTATTTTAGACAATACAAAAAGACTGTAAATTATTGTATGAGTCCGAATAGACTTTGCTTCGATTAAAAATTGACAAGCTCGAGCATATTGTTGTAAATAAATAAATTACGCCGCAGCCAAACAGGAAAACTGCAAAACTCCTGTCACAGAACTTTGCTCTATAACTACACTCCTACATATAACTTTTTTTTAGATAGAATGGCCGATAATTAAAGTATGTAACAAGCACTTTTAGCTAGAGCTAGAAGCTTCAATTGAGTAAATATAAACTACATCCGAGAAATTATATTTCTTCTCTCTTCTAATTGTAAGTAGTATACGTCTTCCAAAAATATACGGTTTGGCGAATAAGAAAAGCCAGATCGCATTCGATGTGTATTTACAATCTAATGGCATTTGAGTTGATCCATTTCATCCAAGTACCATCTAGATCTTCCACCTACCTATTTCTTTGCAGTTTTTTCGGGTCTAAAAACGATAGCTAAAAACCAATTGAAAATGGTTGCGTACAAGTCCGCAACACAATTAGACATTTTTATGTGCTTCGCCAGCAACCACCTCTGTGGAAATGGTCTGGGTAGCGTAAATACGAGCCGAACCCCGACGTACAGCTCGTCATGGTTGAGCTTCGCCATCAATTAAAAAGATTTGACATAAAGCGTTTCTCAAATTCTACATCAGCGAGAGAACGAGGCAGCGGAACGTATATTATGTGGTTTAACTCGAGAATTTCCGATTCATCGGCAATGTTTTCGGTATTCAAATAAATAATACAACATATGCCCCTAAGGTTTGGCTTCTTGGGTCAAGCAACCCCCCTCTGTGGATATCGTATGGAAAACGTAAATACCTTAATCTAAATACCTACATAAATTGATACCTACATCTAACGCTTTTCTCTAACGTTTGTTTCAACTTTATAGTAACACAAAAGAAATGCAAAGTTGATCACTGAATTGTTTATAATATACATTTATAAATGACCTTAAATCCCAGTTTTCGGGATAGTTACTGGTGAGGTGAATATATGAAAATTTGTAGTTAAATCAGGGCTTTCGAACGAGTGGTGAACGATTTTTGTGGGATGGAAAATGCAGAAGTTACTCTTTTTTTTAGCAACGACTGGTTGTAAGCAGAAATCATCACACATTTTTCTAACACTTTTTCATAACGATTTTTCGTAACGCTTTTCAAGTTTGTGCGCCATATCAAATACATAAAAATGTCAACAAAAAAGTTTTTTTTAATGTATCGTTGTTTGTTGTCGCGTCCATCATTATTCACGGCAGTTAACAATTTATAAATTACCAACGCAATTTATTGAACACTTATTTTTGCTGATCTCAAAAATATGACTCAAGCGAATTTTACAGAACTGAACTGAAATTTTTATAACGCGTCCCCTGGTTCTAGAGTAACCGGGGCGCGTAACTCGGTACTCCAGCTGTCGGGAATTGTAGTAGCCACTACAAATGTATCGAATTAAAAAACCATCTCAATGACACTTCTCTTTAGAATGAATCAGCAGAAAAACAATAAACTATGTTTACTACCTGGGTAAAGGTCTTCAGATTTGAAATACGCGATTTTACCATTCTTCAAACGTGTAACTCAAGACCATAAATTTCCGACCGCGAACATTTACCGCTCATTTCTTTCTTCCGGTTTAAGGACCTAGCAAGTTAAGAGAGAAATGATTACGACCACCTTTTTCAAGGGGACCCATTTTTGAGGATTTCACTTATTACATTTTTTTCTGCCCAAGTAAAAAAAAAAAAAAAAAAATAAAAATAAACCAAGGGCTGGTTTTCCTATTTATTCTTCAGCAAAAAGTCCATTAAATCTCCTGGGGGAAGTAATAATGGAAGTAGCCGAAGGAGAGAGCCTCGTTTAATTTGGGAACCAATTTTCGCTTACCAGCTCTTCATTCCAACCTCTCGCCGATGGAAAATTTCCGCTCACTCCGGTAAAATTACAATCACAAATAATGTTACGTTCAAAAAGGTTTGTTCCAACGAAAAATGGAAAAATGGAGTTTCAAACTCGAAATCAACGATTTCTAATTGAACACGTAGTCGGTTGCGTTCGCATCTGAACAAATCAAGACCATCTTTTAAATTTCGCCTGCCAAACAAAATGCCGAACGTAGAAACGCAAACGAATTTGACGTATGCCTGGTATAAAAAATGATTAATTACCAATTCCTCAGACTGAGCTAATCAAATGGCTTTTTCTTACGTCAAAATCTTGTCTACTAGGAGGAAGTTCTATGCAACTGAATAAAAATATTGAGAACCTCGTAGTTTGCCACCTCTTGTCTCATACTATTTTCGTAATGTTTTAACTGTTATTACTATTGACGCATGGCTAGAGTTGATTTTCATTTTGAGGGAGAGTGTTTTTCACTGATGGACAAAGGTGCGAAACTAAAAATTCAAAGAATAAGTGCTATTCGCAACCTCGAAGCAAGATATGAATAAAACAACAATTCAAACCTATTTCCAGTTTTACAACCTGAATTTGGTTTTAGAAGATGACGGTTCAATAATAATACATAAAAGCAGCTATGGATTGGCATCATTCTTGGCCGTAATGAAGCAGATTGATCGGACGGGCCATTAGTGGATAGACGTCACTGTCGGAATCTATTAATGAAAATAGATAGCAAAATACTCTTCCTCAGAGCCGTGGGTTTCAGACTGAAACAAATCGACTCAACTTTTTTGCGACCGACTAAGAAGATCTCTTTTTCCAGAAATCCAACGCACACCAGATTTATTTTATTTCGAGCTACACGCTGGGGGAAAAGGAGAGACGTAGGTTTCTTAGCAAATCGTGAAAACGGAAAGCTCCAAGTTTGCCCTTCTGTTTTTGCAACGTTCAGCTTCCCTTGTTCTTCTCTTATCAACATACCACCTTGTTACAAAATTTTCCTCCGTCGGATTATCTAAGCTTCCTTCGCCGTGCAATTCAAGTAGAACTCCATATCACCTCCTCCTTCAATACCAATATAGTAGCTTTAGTATCCTGCTCTTTTTTCGTAAAAAACAAAAACAACAACTCTATATCGAGGATGGAGTGCGTGTAAAGCGGAAAAATACCAAACAAGACCACGAGAGAGGCGAGGCCCAAGGTGAAATATTGTCGATACGCTACCCGATGGTTTTCACCTTTTTTTGCGTTCGACCCGCTTTGTTCCACCCCGAAGGAGCCGCACTTCACTCCACTTGACAAAAAGCTTTCCTAGGGTACATCTTTCACAGAATAGCATCACCATGGGGAATATATTGCCTAATACTTGACTCTATTATGTATCGTTGAACAAGAAGTAACCAATATCGCCTGCGCCCATCGGTTGCTTGGAAACGTTTAGACCCTAGAGGATAAAGTACGAAACAGATATTAGAGAAAAATATGCAGGTGTGGATTCGTCTTCTTTTTTGAAATCGTCAAATGTGACAAAAATTAATTGAAGTAGCTAAAAAAGTAATTAACAATTAACGAACGGGCACAAGTTAAAACCCGGAAAACCACTCTGTGGTTTTTTATGGAGAAAATATAGCAGTAGAACAAAATGAAGAATTTTAGTTGCGGTCACTAGATTGCATTTGCAGTGGTATTGTTCGATCTCTGATGACAAACTCTTGTTAAAAATTACCACAGTTTATGTAACTACCCGCAAAGCAAGGGTCCAAAAGAAGAAGTGTCGCTTAAAAGCAAGGTATATTACACTATCGCTTCAAGTAAGTACCAAACGTGTGAATATTGAGAAGTGTCACTCGATGACTCCACCTTCGAACAAATACCCTTTATACGTCTTACCTGAAAATAAAATATTAGTTTCTACCTATGAACATGTAGGTATGTATTTTCTCATACTCAGTCATATCTATGATATTTTATGCAGTCAGCTGGTTATCCAAGTAGTTTAAAAACTATCAAATTGTACAATACTCGAAAAACTACAATCTATTTTTAGGGAAAAAAGACCTACACACGCGCGGACGGGTTATGCAAAAAAAGTACCGAGCATTCTCGCTTTTCTCGAGAAGCACAGAGCCTGAATTGCGGCTCCCGCTGAATTTTACTTTTAGATTATGGAAAGGAATTCTGAGGATTCACAAGCCATCTAGCTCCGCTTACCCTGGGAATATAAGGGAGAGCGTCTTTCAGCGTGTTGCGGTAAAAGTGGTTTTTCTGCGTCGGGTCTTTCATGTTGATCACGTCGAGGAATTGCAGTGCCTGCACTGTTTGATCACTGAAACAGAATAAATAGGACTTTTAATATACTGAAAGATATTGATAGAATTGAACAGTAACCCTCTAGACGGGCTACAAAGATCCAGCTATTTCAATTGAAAAAGAACTGGCCTGTCAAAAGTGAACATAGAACACCAAGATTGTTGACGTTTTGATCGCATAATCCATGCGATTTTAACCCCTCACGATCTAATTTAAATTACTCACTTGCAGGTAATTTAAATTTTACTTCCGTCGCGAATAACTACTCTTAATATTGAAGTCATTTGTAAAATAAATGGAGACGGATCACCTGATTGTTAAGATGGAGCCGACAATGGTGATGGATCGAGGATCAGCAATGTAACCTTACCATACCGAACAATCAAAGGAAATTTTGATCCGGATTTCAATTGATATGATGTTGTCTAGTTTCATTTTTTGAGTAGAGTTGTAAGTAACTCCAAAGAAAATATAAATCTGAATGGGTTCTGGCATTGAGCGTAGTTGATTGAAGCTCAACCGGACTAAAATGTGTTATTTTTATTTAAAAAAGTCAAATATCATATTCGGGACCAACCGAAATCTTTTCAAAAGGTAATGCTGATATAGATATCATTAAAATTATCGAGCCATGTTCTTTCTGCGTTGAAGGTAGGTAGTTCGCCTTTCACGTGAAAAAAAGAGAGGAAAAAAGGGGTGATGAAAAGGAGACTTCTCTTTCCGCTTCCCTTTCTCACCCCTCTCTTTCTGTAACTTCCTTCCTTTTCGACCGTTTCCTTTACCGTGCCTTTTTCACTTCTTTCCTTTCGTTTGTATGAGTGTCCGTAGGAATGTGTGGATGTCTCGGGAAAGTAAATAAGAATTTTGATTGCCTACAGGGCGATTGAAAGAATTCGTACAAAATCCAACGAGGGTGGCAAGAGTAGTACGGGCAACGAGTTACAACGACGCCCTTAAAAAACATGGCCGCTAGACGGAGAGCATGTTCGTTGGAGCATGTGTGCAGGAGTGGAACCATCTGGGATTAAATCACATTCGAGTAGTTTTTACGATTCCTCCAAATGTTAACACTAAAATCTGAGGGGGAGAAAAACCCGTCTACTAAAATCTTATTACTAATACTAGTTGATATAATATTTAATATTAAATTTAAATATTCAACATATTTTAACAACAACGAACATCGCTCCTGAATTGTCATGAAATTGAGGTTCTTGAGAGGCATTCGTTAGCAAGGCGTAGAAATTATTGCAGTATCGGCCGGTCGTTTCAAATAAGTTTCACATAAATGACTTAATTATTATGTAAACTGAACGTTTTTCTCACAACATGAATTTTATCGCTTGCTACGATGAAAAAACGATCGGGCGAGTTCATCTTTCGGGTGTACCTGCCAATAGGCTGACAATCCCAACTGATGTGCGAAGAGAAAATATCACTTCGAAGGCTACATTGGGGACGCGAATAGCTCGATGTTGTAAATGGAGGCGGCGCTGCAGTTAATTATCTATTGGCAGTGAGTAAAGACCATACATCAGTAATATACTCCGATCTTTGATGACGCTTGCTCGAGCGAGTATCCGCAGGCGACATGTCGATACACGAGTTAACTTCGGTATTAACTCAAGTGGACGAAGATCAAAGGTTTGGGTTGGTGGGTCCCCAAGTTAGGGAACGAGGAAGAGTTGGAGGGATTGTGACGTTAGACGTAAACCTGGTTTGTTGGAAGAGATGGGTACTGGCCTGAGTGGTTGGCAGGAGAAAATTGATGTGGTTTAATAGACGGGCATAAATAGAATGACGACGGTAATTGATGTTGAACGAACAAGCCAAAATAGGTACAAGTTTTCCATTTTTAGGCTGGTGGACGCAACTTCCATAAGTGGTCGAGAGCCTGAAAACGGGCGTTTACTGTTATTTCTTCACCGCTAAACGAAATTGAATAATGCTTGGACCCTTGCCCCTGCAAGGCTTATATGAAATTACCGCGAGGAGCTTCTTCGCTTGTAATAATGTTTTCATCCTTTCTCGTCATTTTCTGCAAGCTTCTCGTTTTCGTTGTTTTTGGAAATTTCACCTCATTTCGTGGACTCGAGTTGTAGAGTATAATGGAGTATAATGCCCGTGACAACCTTTAAACGCTGAGAAAATTTTCTGTAATCGTGATAAAACTTTTTTATGTTTTAATAATGTTTTTATCACAATACTTTCATTATCTTAAGCTTCCACAGGGTTTATTATAATTTTCATTTATTTCGAAATCCTGTTTCCAAATCTATCTATATCTATAAAACTGCACAACCAGGAGGGGGAGAAGATATATTGTTGATTGAGAAACTGGCCGGAAGGAATCGGATGAAAAAAATAGGGGGTTGCTTAGAATTTAAGGCCACCGTCTGGAAAAATCATAGAATTTTGATTTTTGGCCTCGGTTTTTTTTTTTTTAATTCGGAATGTATCGAAAAACGTCGTCGTTTTTTTTTTTTTTTTTTACATTAAATTTCCTTAATTTTTTTTCAAAGCACCTAATCATTCCCATTTCGGGAACGTGACTAAAAAAATCCCAAAGTTGAAACTTCAAAAGTATGAAAATCGTAAAAATTCGAAAAATATTATCAATCGTTCGAATTCGATTATTTTCACTTTAAATTCGAGTTCTACGTCTAATTTCCTGTAAGAATCGCTAATTAATCAACTTTGATCCGTACTGTAAGTATTTGCAACGGATTTTCAAAGTTGAAAAACGTAGGAGTGGCGTATTATTAAACCTACAAAAACTGATAGTTGTCGTGAAATTTCCACCGTTTTGACGTCATATTCGGATTCAGCGTTAAATTTCCTATAAGAATAGCTTTCAAAATCGCTCAAAAACGAAATTTCAATTTTTCAGTATTACCGATGCCAGCGGAGCTCGAGATTTCGGCCAGCGAAAAACGGAAAATAATTTCTCTGGCTCTGTTTAAATTTTTTTCACCAAATTTTTTGCTATGTACGTGTGTAAGGCGATCAAATAAAGACTCCTGCTTAATAAAACAATTGATTCGCATTTATTTTGATCCCGAAAATCACGGTTAAAGTCCAATTTTTGAGCTTTCAAAAACCGATTTTTTTGGACCACTTGCAGATTTTTCCGAGAAATAAAAAAAATCACAAAAATACATCTTGGTAAGACACAACTTCCCTAAAAATTTCAGATTTTTATCTGTTTTGAAAGACGAGTAAAAATTCGTTAACTGTTTGGTTGAAAAAAATCGCAGGGGGACCCCTTGGATTTTTCGCGAAAAATTTTTTGAAATGGATTTCGCTCAAATTCAGCATAATGATAGTTGATGATGTGTACATGAATAATATATGGGTCATTCTTTGTATCTTTCGCACTAAATAGATGAAAAGAAGGTTTAAAGTGGAAAAATGTCATGTTTTCGTGTATAGTCTACTAATATTGTTGAATAACGCAAAAACGGTTGAAAAATGGATAGGTACATTACATTGGGAACATGTGGACAGTGAAATTACCTATCTTTTGATATATTCAAACATTTGAATTGACGACTTTTTCTTTGAGTTATCCACTGTGCAAGTTACAAATCTTGGAAAACTTAAAGTTGTTACATCTAATTCTGCTACAACTTTGCTCCAGTTGAAAAACCCAATACTTTATGATACTAAGTACAATGCATACCAAATTATAGCAAGTACTGCTACCTACTATAACAACAACTATAGATTCCCACTCTCCATACACAAATAATAAACTATGCGAATTTTGGATTAGTTACCTATGCAGAAAAGTTATTTGACATTATCTTCTTACTGCATATAATACAACTAAGGGCTATGAGGGGCTAAGTTTTTGATGGGGTTAGAAAATTTTTGTTCTTGAGCGATTACAATGGTTTATTATTGAATAAGTAATAAAGCAAAATTCAACACTGCTATGGAGTAAACTTGCACTTGTTCGAATCCCGCCAGAATTATTGTTTGCTGAAAGATCAGGGAACGCGAGAGATCGATACTTTCCGCTCATTAAGTATAAAAATTTGGAAAGGATATAACTAATATAGATTATGATATGTTACAGTCTATTGAGATTCAGTCGTTACAAAATGTAGAGATAGAGATCCCAGACCTCCCTATTTTAGTTTATGCCCATGGGTCTGGATCGTTAAATTAATGAGAAACGCGTAGGCAGCATGAGCGCAGTTAAAACTCAATGAACTTATAATATGATCGCACATACCCATGTCATCCTAATTGTGGCAAGTACGGGGGTCGCTTCGCCAGGATTCGGTTGGCAGAGAGCGTCAGAGAGGAAACCCTAGGGACAATAACAATCACAGCCACGAGATCAAATTAGCGCGAAGGAGGCGGTAGCTAGAGAGGTTGGAGGTAGTAATGTACACAGTGCAAAAGCGAGAGGGTCGGAGTAAATATCGAACGAGAGCAGAAGAGACAAGACGATAGGAAGTGATGAGCACCTACCTCTTGACAACAGGTCGCTTCCTACGCCTGGTGGTAGTTCCTGGCAGAGGATGAGGCGCAGGAGGAGGACCTGTTGCCGCTTAACAAGATTGTTCCCCACCGCCTCATTGCCGCTTCCATCGTGCACAGGACAAACGTTCGTGCCGAGCATCAATTTCCGGTAAAACTGGCAAACTAATCAAATTTCCTCGGACCACGCTCTTAAAATCCGATTCCCTCCAAAATCTAAATCACCGTTGCGAACGAATTGTAGATACCAATGGAATCTACAGAGCCCTGATGATGATGCATGAAGGGACGCAAGTACTTGATCACGAGGAAACTATAATAATTCGGAGAAGCTGTCCTGGTTTATTTTTCTAGAATATCGCTTTCGGATCTTCACGGTGTCATAATTTCATACTAAAAGTGAAATCTGCATACAATATTAATGAGTTCAAAATTTGGATTGGATCTGATATAAAACCGAATTGAACCCTGACACCTATCTAAAAAATGTACTAAATGATTAAAAGCAGCCCAGAAGTAGAACCAAAACTGAACAGGGGCACAGAATTGAGTAATATACGTGAGCAATTTTTCTAGAAGATGTTTTTCTGAAGAGTCCACAATGGACGTTCGACTGCACTCATACAATATATCTCCGATAGTCACCACAATCCGCTATACGGTTGGCGGTAATCATAAGAAACTTTTGATTTAAAGTAATCAAAACTCTCAAGTTTACGTTTTTTTAAAACAGGTCATACTCCATAGCTCTCTAGTATTGAAGGGAGAACGTCACGAATGTGTATCTTCTAAAAAGATAACTCGTATAGATAGTTATTCCTTTTTTTTTAAATTTAATTTACTCTTCGTGTCATTCCAGAATTCGAACTATTGGGGGGAACTCAAAATCGAGCCCTCTATCAATTATAATTTATTCAATAACCACTAAACTTTGTCGCCATTACTGGCCTTAGTAATTCAGATTAACGATCTCTTGGAACAAAAGACGTCTAGGTGACAATGAGGGATCCTTCTCTGGGGAAAAGTGGCTGATGAGTCTACCCAGAGACCCGACCGCTTACAGTTCAACTAAACCTCAATTGCGTGCAACCTCAAGCATAAAGTTGAACCGGTTTAGCAAACCATCGGATCGAAATGAGGATTCAACCAAAGCATGGGCTCAAGTTATCGGGATAGAATAGTAATAGTAGAATAGTTTCTCACAGCGCAGCAACTAGTTGAATTCGAAAATGAAATACTCAAGTCAATTAACCCCACTTCAATACTTTTGGTGGTCTGATTAGCTGTATGGTAAAGCCTAAACTGACCAAACCACTACTAATCAATTGAAATAGGATAAATAATATTCTTTTGTTGAACGGATTCTATATATCAGGATAACGTAGGTGATAAATAATTGAGTTGGCAAACGAGCACATTCACTCAACAACACAGTTAAGATTCAGAAAGCGTTCTGGCAAAAGTATTTATTTTTCATAGAAAGCTTCACGAGTATTGATCGATAAATTAATGCTATGATGGCTTGTAACGTACTGCGTTAAGCTGTCGGTCGGAATAATTTTTTAATTCAATTTTCGGATTTGACACGCTAGGAAAAAAACACATAGAATTTGAGAGAAATTTGGATTTTTCCGCGGGCTATATCAATTATTTATTAGTGGCAATAAATCGGACGACACTTACTAAGTCACTTTTGCCCGACTCATGCTCGGGGTTAGCGTGACTAGTTATTCGGACTCGCCTCTTTCCAGGTAATATGAAAATGAGATGAAGAGAGTATAAAGTATTTTTATCATTTTTCAGTGAATAATATTTCTTGACACATAAAACTTGTGAACACTGGGCTGGTTGCGAGAATTCTATTGACGGTCATTATAGTTTATATCAATTTTGGCTACCGTGCTAAGAAATCATCGAATTATATTTATCAGTATCGCGGAATGGATCGCGCATCGCGTGACGTAAACTCACAAAATATCCGAATCACCCTCAGTGGCGTATTCAACATTTTCCCCGTACTCTGATTAGCGATCAGCATTTTCTGATGTGTGTCTGTAAAAGTGAGTTTCTTGTGATTCACAGCTATCTTGCGATAGCGCCGGAATTGATAAAACGAGGGGTGGAAAGGCGTGTTAGTAGATTGTCGTTTCATTTTACTATGTGTCGTCATTTTGAGGAAAACGACGTCTCAATAAGGGAACGGTTATTCCGCCAACAGGTCGCTCATATGCTAGTTGAAATAGAGCCGGTCAATCTGATAACTGGCGCTTTGGTCGTTAAGTATCAGCAGTATCAGAGGTGGGTAGATGTGAGCATGACGATACGACCAGTTAAATTGAATCTCGTGATAGCCGCCTTTCAACCGTTTATTGACGTTCGACCGCTGTCTGACTACGACATAATGCAAGTCGCTAACATGCTAAATTACGAGTAATTAAGATTCCGAATGTCTATCTTATGGCAATTCCATTCGGCCTTAACGCGAACAACGCTCTAGCTCAAAAAGATTAAGCTACTGAGATCCAAAACAAATAATACGAAATATACTGACGAACAAGATTTGATATGAGGTCACAGAAAATCCCACTGAAAAACTCCACTTTGAGGTACTCTAACAACTCGTGCCGCCAAATTACTGCTAACAATAATGCTCCAAAGCAGATAGTGCAGCAATAGTTTCCAAGAAGGCACAATTATCAGCTTAATTATTTCTTACCACTATGTAGGGATCAAATCAATCAGCTGGGAAATCTCGGAAAGCCCACGATAGTCCCATTCATAATTATGTAATATTTCCGTGGATAGTTAAGTTTTGAAAACATCGTACAATCTGCTGAAAAGCTGATGATGGGGAGCATTTTTTCTGCCCTGGGAAATTACCCATTTCATTAGAGGAAGGTGCTCGATGGAACAATGAAGTCCCGACGGCTGTTGAACAGGTGGATGTTGAAAATGGAGGTAGAAACGTGACCCTTGAAGTCGAGCTTTTTTTCAACTGATATAAAATGGAGTGACGGATATTGCTTTTTTCCCAAGTTTGCGCTTCTACTTCCACTTTCCTATTTACGGTCTTTTTACCGCTTCAACTGAATCATGTATTATTTTTTAATTTCGCCGTTCTACTTGCCTTTTCCAGAAAATAGCATCAAAATTTTTTTCATTAAGCGTAGTGCGAACCAGGAGTTACCGCGGTCACCAGTCTAGCGCTCATAGTTTCTAGCCATAGTTAAAGATTATCACATCTGCTAAGATCATCAAAAAACATTTTTAATATTCAGGTGAATGTGATATAATTATTATTGGATACTCGCCCTTTGACAAGATTTTAACTTTAGTGAAACAATTTCATTTCAACGCTGTACTTGCAGATGCCAAATTTTCGCCGCATTGTGTTTGGTGGTGGGGATTGTATCGTACTTAGTATCATAAAGTATTAAGTTTTTCAACTGGAGCAAAGTTGTAGCAGAATTAGATGTAACAACTTTAAGTTTTCCAAGATTTGTAACTTGCAGAGTGGATAACTCAAAGAAAAAGTCGTCAATTCAAATGTTTGAATATATCAACTGTCAACATTTTCCTAATGTAATGTACCTATCCATTTTTCAACCGTTTTTGCGTTATTCAACAATATTAGTAGACTATACACGAAAAAATGACATTTTTCCACTTTAAACCTTCTTTTCATCTATTTAGTGCGAACGAAACTAAGAATGAACCATATATTATTGATGTACACATCATCAACTATCATTATGCTGAATTTGAGCGAAATCTATTTCAAAAAATTTTTCGCGAAAAATCCAAGGGGTACCCCTGCGATTTTTTTCAACCAAACAGTTAACGAATTTTTACTCGTCTTTCAAAACAGATAAAAATCTGAAATTTTTAGGGAAGTTGTGTCTTACCAAGATGTATTTTTGTGATTTTTTTTATTTCTCGGAAAAATCTGCAAGTGGTCCAAAAAAATCGGTTTTTGAAAGCTCAAAAATTGGACTTCAACGGTGATTTTCAGGGTCAAAATAAATGCGAATCAATTGTTTTATTAAGCAGGAGTCTTCATTTGAACGCCTTACACACGTACATAGCAAAAAATTTGGTGGAAAAAATTTAAACAGAGCCAGAGAAATTATTTTCCGTAAATCGATTTTTTCGCCGGCCGAAATCTCAAGCTCCGCTGGCATCGGTAATAGTGAAAAATTAAAATTTCGTTTCTGAGCGATTTTGAAAGCTATTCTTATAGGAAATTTAACGCTGAATCCGAATATGATGTCAAAACGGTGGAAATTTCACGACGAACATTAGTTTTTCCCAGTTTCATTACTACACGGTTCATGTGTTTCAACTTGTTCACAAATGTTCGGAATAGTTACTATAACAAATGGATAATCTTCTTAAATCATTATTGAAGCGATGAAATAATAAACCACTGTACAATCATTTGCAGCGTTTCCATCTTTATGACTGCCTACATCATAAAATGTTTTCTAATGCTTCAAAAAAATTAATAAATAATAATAGTGCCGTATAGTTAAATGTCTGATGTAGTTTTTGCAAAGCCTAAATCTCCGCAGCTAGGGATAGTCAAATAAATACCGATGTATTTTATGGGCAACGACAAAGTCGTGAGTTAGGTTGGAAATTGCAGGAGCCAGGATATCGGCCGTACAATTACGACAATACGGCACCGTTTTAACTAAAGCTGGCGCCAAGGGCTAATTGAAGAAGCATTTCCACAGCAAAAAAAAAAAATACGAAAGAACTTGAAATTAAATATTAATACAAAAAACGTAGATTTAAACGCTGCAAAAGAAAACCAAAGTGAAGGATAATTTAAATCCATTAGCGTAGCCCACTTTCAAAGGGAAAAAAGAATATCTCTTGACATGTGGCAGTTGAAACATTTTGAACTGTTGGTTTCCAGAAGTAATTTGAAAAGGAAAAGAACTGGGAACGTTTTAGTGCTTTACTGCTATTGAATTTTAAATGGTATTGCCAGTTTTTATAATCTAACTACGTGGATCGATTTAAGCTCAACGTTCGATTCAAGAGGAAGGTCTCAAAAATCTATGATTGTGAGAAGCAGGGTTGACTTGGTGACTCAATTGAGCGTTACAAATATTTTTTATCGTGTGGTAAATCCGAATGAAACTTCTTTCGATATCCTTACGTTACAGATTCGGAAGGCGCCAAAATACTTTTCCGATTCGGCAAATCATACCCGCATTGCCAACTAAACGACATTAATCAAGCTTTAGTCGACCCCAACGAATCTGATTTCGAGTTTAACAATAACCGAGTGCCTTTTGCAGTTTTGTCATTCCGTCAGTCGTGTGTACTAACGATTGTTAGGGAAACAAAAAAAAAAACGTAATCATGCATGAGTTAACAACGTTAGTGTCTGACGTGGCTAGGAATGGGAATAAATGCTGAGGTTTGGAGAAAATTGAAGAAAGTTGACTAAAAAAACTTCACTGCGATCGAAAAAATGACAGCGATGCTAAGAGTGGCGGTCTTGAAAGAAGAAATTATTTCACAGCGATCTCCGGTATTGATCGCTAATTCAGCATTTTTTTTGGGGGTAGTTAAGATCCTTCCGAACCCACAGCGTTATCAGGTGACAATATTATCATGTATCTTCAAAACGGATCTTGGATAAGAAGAAGATAGATTGGACGTTGTTCTATTCGCCCCTAGAAGGATATGAAGTAGAAAATGTAAGGATCTGAAGACACGGGCAGTGATAAATGAACCGGTTCTTTGACACTCCAACGGTATTCAAGGGACAGTACATCATTACTCATCGTATCGCACAACACGAAGTAACAAGTCACTATCGAAGAAAAAAATAAGGCGTACCTAATATTCGTCGTTCACATTGCTAAGAGTTGAGAGTTACGATTTATGCCTCTTTTGAACACTACCGGGAAATCATGGATTGTTATAGCAGGTGGTTCAAGTGAATATTAAGCTATACGGTTGTTTGCATAAAAGCAGTGACAAATGAAATAAAAACACTTGCACTCAGTGGTTTTTTTATACGCATTTTTAAATTCAAAACATGCACCATGATTTGAATTGAATGAATCAAGATAAATAGATTGATGATGGAAATATTGACAAAATACAAACGGAATAAACTCGAATGGGGTGTGATTTGAATACGAATGGGATGCGGAGGGATTGCAAAAAAAGGATTGAGAATGGACCGCGACTGTTAAATCAAAACGTAATTCCCACCATTCGTCCTTCCCACCCAAACAAACAGTACATGAATATTACTATTAAGCTTTTAACGAGCGGACGTTTGAATATTTATCAATAGGGGTGAATGCCTTCGATTCAGTAGACTTTTTCAGTGTCACCTTTGATCCATACATAATACTGGAACCGTGTAACTTACTCTGTTGAGCAAACTAAACAGAACCAACTGTACGTTATTTCTAAACGCAGTTTCAAAAATAGCCGGTAGTGCCGCTGGGAATATTTCCCTTTCTAGTCTTTTTCATCTTCTAAAAAGATTTGGGTTTAGGTGTTATTTTATAACTCGTATGTGTTGTTGAATGTAAACGCGGGGATCGGTTTCTTTTCAATAATAAGTTGGTGCTGAGTCGGAGAGCCAGAGAGGGATTGCAAGCCTCAGAAGAAGGAAAATTCGGCCGGGGGCAGCCTTTAACCTTTCAGTCGTCTTGGATCGTGGCACAGCATTGAGTTGTTGCTGGAAGCGGTCGTTTGTTTGAGCCTCACACCGCACTGAACCCAACTCAACTCAATCTAACTCAATTCAAGAACGTGCGTTTTGCTTTCTGAAGGAGATTTTTTCTCATTCTCATCAATCTCTCATCATAGCAAATCAATTCAACTACTTCACAGCTAATTGTACAAAAGCAGAACTAGTCAACAGTTCAGCTATTGCAATTTTTTTGTTTTTTAATTAATTAATTAATTATTTTCAATGAGCTCCATAGTATTGTTCTTCTACAACGAGTTCATCTCAAATCAGTAAAGCAGAGCACGAATACTAATACGATCTGAATTTTCGTCCACAATATCTCCTTTCAGAAATCCTGGCTTACAGGGTCAGAAAATATTTGTTTGCTGGTAGCCTTGCCCTTCTCTACTAGTATTGGTTTATGCTAAGTAACCAAATTATACAAATTTAGGGCTAACGAACTCGGTTGGGCGAAAGGACAAACCTGGTACATAGCTATCCAGCCCGAAAGCTTCCCGTGAAATAAACACTTTTCTATTTTTTGACAATGCATGCCTTACTATTTATCCAAATGCCAAGTATGAGATAATCCTGGCAACTCCTCCGAATTTTCACTTCCAGCCGGAGCACTTTTGTTCATTCAGCATTCCGAATAGAAGATAGCGATAGAAGGATATTGAAAAGGGCGAAAGTGCTCAGTCTAGGAATACTAATTTGAAGAATTTTGTATTTTCCCTCTCACCACATTGACGTTGAAAAATACTCGATCGACAAGATTGTACTCTTATCTGTAGTTCGGACAGATAATCGAGACGTCTGCCTTAAATAGAGGAGAAGATCTTCTAGACCGATTTAGTTCAGTGCCTACCGTTTTCTACCTCGGGAGCGAGCATATTTCACCAAGCCCAAGCTGACCCCATTACTGGCAGGTTTGGTTGGCACTGTTGGTTGTGGTCGCTGTAACTAAGCGTCCGCTTCATTTTTCAACAGCGTAGCCTCCATGCCCGTGCGTCCATCTCGTCCTGTCAAAGTTAACGTTGTCTCCTCCAAATGAGACGTCAAAGGCCTTACCCACCCTCGTTTGTCACATCCATCCGCCTCCGTTCGCGATCTGTACACCGAAAGAATGCTTCTCTCGACACCCAAGCAGATAGAGACTTCAGTTGGAAGTTTGTCGAAGGTTCACCAAACTGAAGGCCTCCGAAACTCGGAGCGGCTGAGTTCCATTCATTTTTTATCATTGTTATGGTGTTTTACATGGTCATAAAATCGAGAGTCCTCGTCATTAGTAGTCCTAATATCCATTTAGCTATTTTTTAACGTAGCATTTGATGGAGAATACCTAGTCAACTTCGATGGCCGTTGACTAGATATTGTATTTTTTTTTCTTTCTATGCTATGTCGGAATATTCCTGCGTGCGAAGCTATTAAAAATGTTAGCAGTCTGTCCACGCAGCCGCTTCCTTTATTCATTCGATGGTAGGTGCCAGCTGTGAAATGCTCGTAGCGCTCGTCACTTCCACGTGACCAGTGGTATCGCCGTCTCTTGCACCTATTTCGGACCTATTTGCATTATCAGGTTTCGACGCGATTTCCATTGCCAATGAAGCAACGACAGATGCATTGGTGCTCACTTCGTCCAGCGGTAAAGGTAACGATGTATTCAATAGGCAAGTGCCACTTCATCAGTTATTCCTGAAAGGTAACTGGAAAAACGGTTAGGCTGGAGACAAACGATGTTGTGTTCATCAATGATGTGTCTTTTCTCGGCCTTATAGCAATTCCATCATCGTGTTAAATAGCCTTTTTTTTAAATATTTCCTCTAATTATACTAATTAT
Organism: Tupiocoris notatus; assembly: GCA_037159825.1. Taxonomy (NCBI): domain Eukaryota; kingdom Metazoa; phylum Arthropoda; class Insecta; order Hemiptera; family Miridae; genus Tupiocoris; species Tupiocoris notatus. The sequence goes on from JASJUZ010000284.1 coordinate 943,330, forward strand.
AGTCATTTAATACTTATATGTAGCAAGTATTACTACTTGTAATTTCATCCGAAACTCGAGCTAGAAGTTATGGAAGAGCCATTTCAGCTTTGCTGAAAACAGGTGACTAAGTTTTGTATTCTAGCCTCGCTCTATTCCCAAGCTGTTTTCCTTCGACTATATATCACATTCCGCGAACATTTATGATGTCGTTTGAGATGTGCTCTCCAAGGAAAGGATCGTGAGAAGGCGGACGATGTGATGAAGGAGGGGACATGCCGACTCGCCTGAGCCCCACGCCCAATCTATTCCTTTTGCCTCTTCAAATTAAATTCCGGCTTTTCTCCCGCTCCTCATCGTGCTGGAAGTCTCAAACCTCTTCCATTTCTGCTTCCGGAGCCATGCGGCTTCTGTAACATTCTACCCAATGCTAACGATTGTCAAGATGGCTTAGTGATTCCATCGACTCTCTATTTAGGTAATATCGATTCAATATTCTGGATTTTGTTGACCATCATTCTATCAATCCGATAAATGGAGACGTAACGAACGAGATTCTCCAAGTTCTCGCTCAAGTCCCTGTTAGTAAACAATAAACCATCTCCATGGAAGGGTAGGTTGACCGAAGCTACCATGTCGCAGGATGGAAAGATATCCAAGGAACACATGGTCTTGAACATCCTATGCAAATAAATAGGAAAAGCTGAGAGAAACTTGCCAACATAGTTGTTTACTCCGGAACCCGCACGGAGAAAGGAGTTATTCAGATTGTGGACACCTCTTAACGAAAAAAAATACATTTTGTTACACGTTCGCTCCAGGAAACCAAAAACAAATTCAGAACAACATAAATTTTCAGACAAGTTAATTTTCGCTATTAAAAGCACTTTCAAGTGAAACAAACTTTTCGCGCTGACCAGCACAGCGAAATTTCTCCTAACCGAACTGCTACTGGCTGGTTGCGATCTTCCTCTTACCCTTCCATTAAACATCTCCAACCAAACGATTCAGAGCTCTCTCTCCGTTTCAACGGCCAGAGGAATTCCCTGTGCAAACAGATCGCCCGAATTGAGGTCCAGAGGCCTTCAGTTCCGATCCCATCTCCCCAATGCTATTAATCCACTCGGAATGACTCTCTTTGCTCGCCCTCTCTTCCCTGTATCGTTCCCGCTGATTCTATAGAAGGCCATTTCTTAAAAATCGTTCTCAATGTCTACACTTTCCAAAACCGACGATCCTCTTCGGTCCTCTCGTTGAGTATCTCGAACTGAACTCAACTTCGGTGACCCTCATCCTTGGAGCGATTCTGTCTCCGAAAATGTTATAAACCGCTTAAATTGATTTATACTCCGCTCCAATTTCGCGAGCGGCGATGGAGAGGCTTTCCCTGCTCTACCTCTACAACAACCTACCACGTAAATCCTATCTCCTCACTTACTCTCCCCGTCATTTGCTAGTCCTGATTGCTTCTCTTCTTGTTCAAGCGATCATCAGCTGAGCTTTGAGAGTTCCGAAGCCCCCTCTCTCATGAAGCTGAGCCCGGATGAACTTATGAGAACTTTAAACGCTCACGCCTATTTGAAATTTAAATGATATAGTTAAAACCCAAGCGAATCTGGACGGAGTCAGTCGAAGCTATTTCACTGAATCCAATACTGCTCACTGTTTGGTTTAGACTTCAGCTTGGAACTGACTTGAAGCTGATTTACAGCACTCGGGCGTGCATTCCCTTGATTTGGTGCACATTAAGAGGCCCATCAACCCTTCAGACAGGTCAACATGAAACTCACCTTTTAAGTTGGTTGATGTGTATATCAATAATAAATGGTTCATTCTTTGTTTCTTTTGCACTAAATGGATGAAAAGAAGGTTTAAAGTGGAAACGTGCGAGGTTTTAATGTATATTCCACTGTTATTGTTGAATAACGCATAAACGGTTGAAAAATGGACAAGTACATTGCATGGGAAAAATGTGGACAGTTAAATTACCTATCTTTTGGTATATTCAAACATCTGAATTGACGACGTTTTGGATGAGTTATCCACTGTGCAAGTTACAAATCTTGGAAACTTGAAGTTGTTAATTCTGCTACAACTTCGCGCAGGTTGAAAAACCCAATGTACTTATAACCCCCTACTCTTGTAGAATATACCTATGGGTAACTCAGTTAAGGGCTGACCGTTAACTAGTTAATGGATAGACGCGTTGATTTTATTAAAGTCAGATGATCTCAGTCAGTCGCCACTTTCATCATCGATCTACCACGCTTTACCACTCAACGGTCTATTTATATTTTATAAACGATATCTTGCGTAACAGCGGAATTAAGGACTTTTCAACAAGCTGATTACGAAGCTCATTACGACGGCAGTATAAAAATACTCTCTTTTTAAGAAGTTGACGATTCCTTTAAAAAGAAGGAACTTGCAAAAATAGACTTTGCGTGTTTCCTCTTTTAATTGGGACCTATGACCGATCCAGAAATAGATCAACCAATCCGTCGATTCAACAGCGTCCCACGTTATTAGCAAACTTTGTGCTTCCGATAGGAAGCATTTCGGAATATTTCAATGAGCCTACTATTTCATTCAATTCATACTAGAGTGAGCCCCTTTACTGGAGCAAGCTACAGACTACGAGCATTCAAAATATTAGCTTACCTATAGAATATGGTGCTGGTGAACCGATTTGATTACCAACATTTTGACGTAGAGAATAATTTCAATAGGAGAATCCTATTTTCGAATCGGAGATGTTACGAACCTGATAGGAGTTCAAGAAGGCTTTAATCTCCGAGTCAAATCGAAACTCCCTTGTGGATCTTAATTTCAAGTCCCAGTTGAAAAGCCAAGAGGGGGAGGAACTGCGTGGTGAAGGATAGAGTAGCAGAAAAGGGAAAAGAACATAAATCCTTCAGGCAAGGGTGATTCTGAGAGTACCTACGGATCTCGTGGGATTCAACAATGGTAGTTTTTCTTCACACTTCGACGAGCTTTTGGATTGTGTCTGCTATATGTGTTCTATACTGAGTCAGGAAAGAAGATCCAAGGATCGACCAGCGCTAAACTATCAGTCCAACTATTGGATGAGAAAGGAATCCTGAAGGTGAGAGGGGAAATCCTCACATGAATCAGACATCTCTTCGAGATCCTTTTCCCTAAGTTTAATCCGACAGCTTTCTCGCTCAATGTACGTTTCACCGCGATAGCTCAGATAACCCGCCAATCGGAAGGAAAAGGACTGCACCGTGTTGCTCGCACAAACGCAAAAAAAAAAACTTCTTGCATTGTTCCTCAATGTAAGTTATTGAAAAAGCTCAACAATAGAAACAAAAGAATTATAAATAAAGCTAAACCAGTAACGCCGATGAGATTAAGAATGAGGTTAAGAGTAATTACTACTATAAAAGCTATCACTATTATGGAGTTTTCAAAATTTTGCTTACTTAGGTGTCAATAATTCTACAGAGCTATAGTATAAGTGCAACCCAACCAGTTTTACTGGTAGTAAAACGGTTGGAAAAAATCTTATTTCTAATTATTCGAGCTTTAACTACCACTTCGCTTTTTCAAAAGTCAACTATATCTCAACTTTTCTTGGGGTAATTCATTTTCACCTCATTCTTGGCAGTTAGAATATAATTTAAAATTGATTGAAATTGAAAAATGGATAAATTAAATACTTAGGAAATTTTATAGAGCACCATTACGTCCACTGTTCGCTGATTTTGGCGATTTAACAGGGTAGTAAAAACCACCGACCGACTTTTGGTTTACTATTAATAAACCATTGTAATTGCCCATTTTGTACAAGATCGGTCAAGAACTACTATTTTAGAAAAGCACAAATTACCCTACTGGTTCAGGGTATACTCCTGGAGAGATGAGAAATTTGAAAAAGGAAGCCTAATAATGACCCACCAGAGGTGCAATTATTATAAACTATTCATAGAGCATATCATAGCAGCGTAACACTCTAATTAAGCGAAAAGCTAGTTGGACAAAAGAGGCTTGATTCGAGAAAGAACCTATTCAACAAAATAATGAATCATTTCATTTGAATTTTCAATGAATCTAAAACGAAGCGCGACTTCGAATATATTTTTTTTCAGGTTAGTTTGTGTTGAACGGAGGCGCTTGAAAAGTTTATCTTCAATATCAATTGAGAGAACTTCTCCGCTGCTAGCTTGGAGTAAATCAAGGCAAGTAAAGTTTGTTTTCGGGCGCCGCAAAGTTTCATCACGGACTAAGTTCCTTTCACACCGTTACTTTTCTATTTCACAAACTTCATTTTGGGTGACTTTTTGTCCAACAATAACGCCTTTAGCAACAATGCAAAACAATTTCATCACTAAGGCGATCGTAAACAAATTTAAATCCGTATTCGATAAAGTAAAAACAACGGTAATTTGACATAAACAATTTTTGCTATTTAGGTTTCAGTGATACGTACGTTTTTCAACTTTGAATATAATACTAACATGATTGTTTGCTCACGTTTAGACACTTATTCTAACAGGAAATTAAACGGAGAATACGAATTTGAAGTGAAGAGTTCATACATTTGATTATATTTTTCTTAATTTTTGGATTTTCACACTTTTGATGATTCAACATTTTTTCAGGATTTTTTCGCCATTTACGCTATTTTACAAAAAATCGACCTCGTAAAAGAAATTTTTTCAATATAGAATCGATTGAAAAATTAAAAACAAAACAATTTTTTTTTTTTTTGGTTTTTTGAGCTATTATTCAATGAACTCGCTAAGCATTAAACACAGTGAAAAAGAGTGAAATACCATTTGATGGAGAGATTCAACAGGAGAGCCAAACCGCTGGGACTTCTGAGACCTTCTCGACGTTATTACAATCAAACATAGAGGACATTTCTCATGGGATCAACGCCAAACTTTTATAGACGATCCGTACCATTTCTTCAACCAGACAGCTCAAAACACATTTTGGAAAAGAATCGGACTTACGAGGTTTTACCGGTATACTGTCGTAGTATACCTTAATCCTACCTCGTACCTTTAATCGTAGTGAAGCCGCAGGTACACTGTCGAAGTTGTGTGCTGTTGTAGTGCTTTGTAAGTTTTGCTACAAATACGAGGGCATCACTCAGCTATTGGACATGTGACATTCTCACAAAATGATATCTGTCACAAATGTTTACATCTTAACACGGTCGTACAGATCGCACCCTTCATCAGTAGAATCAAAGATTGTTTTGATCGTGTCAATGTCCAACCCATCTCAAAATTTTCAACTTACCTAAAGTATTTGATGAGGGTTAAGAGTTGCGCAGTTGGTCGCTGTTTTGGATCTTTGCTCAAAAGACGAACCACAGCCTCTTGCAATGGGATGGGAATTCTTGTCAGAACACCGTTCACTTGGTCCTCAAGCTGAAACAAGGGAAATTCATAGCATGATGCTAATATACTAAATACCTTGGGTAGTCACACTTCAATACTCCTTCTCCATTCTTTTACTCAACCGAGATCCTCGCCCCTTCGCCTCGGGACAAAAAACTGTCTCCCCCTCGAAACAATAAGTAATAGAATACATTTCTTGTCACCATTTTTTCCGTCCTAGAAAAAGGACTACCTTCGCATATTACTAATTTCAATTTAATTTTAATTTAATTTCAAATTAAAAAATTCACACCACCGGCCGCAAGGCGCTGGTTCCGTACTGAACACTTGTTTTAAGACCATTAATGCTACTTGTAAGAAAGGTTTACCAAAATTCATTTCGAGCAGTTACAAAAATGGTTCAGTTATTGGTTTATTATTAATAATAAACCATTGTTATCGCTCACGAAAAAAATTCAAACCACCCCCTCAACATTTGATTTTTTTACGTTTCATCGTACGTAGAATCCAAATATCGAATTATCTGTCCCCACCACAATTAATCTTTCGTCATGTCACCTCACCATGTAAACATGTTCAAACTTGATATAACCCTGTACACTGGACCGCTGATAGCTTGAACAAGTAAAATGGTGTGGTGTGATACCACCGCATGCTTGATTAGGCGAATTACGATAGCGAGGAACACGTTGAACGCTTGAAAGGGGCCACTGATTGGCCCAAGGATCAGTGGAATGACACTAAAGCCTGAAGCGGATCGTTGAATCAATCAAGCTCGATGTCCCATCGACGGCGAGTGTGATTGATGCAGATGTGACAAAGACAGCAGTATGAAATTATCTACTCGAAGGATTACAATATTGACGTTAGACCTTTGTTGTGAGTGCTAGGAAGAATCAAAAGTCCCTATCTAGTAGTTGTTTTTCTCGATCGCCAGAGACTCTTGCTTTCGGTTTATTTTTTAATAATAAACCATTGTAATCGCGAAAAAAATTCTAACCCCCTCAAAATTGGATGTTTTACGTTTCGAATTACATAGAATCCGAATATCGAATTAAACTATTTCCATCCGTCCGCCATCCACCGTGAACATTTTTCTGACGATATTATAAAAGATACATACTTTTGATTTTCACCAAAAATCAATCTTGGTTTGAGAATGGCCAAGTCACTACATCAATTTTTGAGGAGTTTTATGTGGGGAAACTCGTATATTTTCGATTCGATTTTTTTTTTGACAAAGGTGTGTTTGGTATCAATTCCTATAGATTTTCGGACGCCAAATCGAATGAGACTCAGTACAACTTAGACAACTGAATTGATTATTCTCAAGTTATCGCAGCTTTTGTGAGGAAAGTTCGAGATTTTGAGAAATTTGGCTAGAAGGCATAACTCGAGACATTCCATTCAAATTTATTGTTACTGCTAACACCAAAGGCAAGTAAGAAAATTTAAACTCTTTAACAAAATTAACAGGAACAGTCTCAGTAGATAATTGAAGAATAAATAAATTGAAGGAGGCAGATGCGAATAATATATAATACGTGCAACTTTTTGTCCGATATTATAATTAAAAATTGTAACATCAAACATCATATTTTGAGGATGTAAAAACAAATTTTTTCCAATTAGAATAACCATATTATGATGTGTAATTAATAATAAGGAAAATGAATTTCATTCGTGAAAGAGACCTTTCGTTGTTCAGGGATGACAAAATCATTTGAACCCACTGATTGCAGTAGATTTGTTCCCAATTTACATTGAGAGGAACTCAGGCCGGCGCCACCAAAATTAATTTGTTGCTTCGTCCTCTATTTTTGCTATTCGTTCCTGTTTTTTATCGTTAAAGGGAAAAATGCTCTTCTTCGACAGGCCAATGTTCACAAGAGAGAAAGCAATACCGAACCATTCATCCTGAACGACAAAACGTTGAAGACGAATGCACTAAAATTCTCTATAGATAAAGCCAAAGTCGTCCTTCACTAGTTAATATACTCGAGCACCTTATTTAGCAGTCTTTGTTTTAAATTTCTTGAGAGGATGCTTTTGCGAGCTGATGAAATATCAGGACAAAATACGGGTTTTTTAATCAAAATGCACTTACGCTCATCGGCAAATTAGAAAAGGAAATACACACCAGGTATACTACAGAAGGTTGGCAGAACCTCCGGGTTTCAAGCTCAAGGCTTCTCAGCCTACGCTTCGAAGGGTTAACGACTAATTACACAAGTTTTACGATCCTTAACATTGGCTCTCGTGTAGTTCTCGACGAACACGCACCATATGCCCCCGTTCCACGCAACTTCCTCATTCAACCTGGAGAGGTTCGTGCAAACGGAAAGCACTCCAGTCTACCATTTTCTCTAGTCCTAATCATCGTCATTTCACTCATCATCTCAACGAACGACGCCTTTCGTTGAATCTCCGAAGGTTTACCAGTTTCCTGACTGCTGTCCGGAGTTAGTTTGGAATTCATTGCGAGGCCCAGGATTTCCCTTTTGGTTTGTCTCTTGATTAAACTCGACGATTCAGCCCGGTGGGCGGTGAAGGACTCCTATTGAATCCTCTCTATCTCTCATCCTCGTCATTGTTCTCCACCTTCACGAGTACGGTCGTTAAGCTTAAGCTTCTCTGCGATTTATGTTATTTGATGGTGACGCGTATTTGAGGTGACGTGTCAATTTTTAGGTAAATATTTCTGCTTTGAAATTATACTGGATTTGCAAGATAAAGGACAACCACAATTAATCGCTGGCAAACGCAAACTGAAATGACACATCGATAGAATCAATCGAAATTGAAAACACCCCGCTCTCTTAGCCGCAGAATAAGTACTTTTCGAAAGTGTGCGCAGAAGGAAGAAAAAAAAAACAGTGAAATTGTTACATCTTTTGGAAGGGCCATTCGAAATTACAGAACGTGTACTACATGTAAGGCCAAAATTCGAAAAATACTTAAGTTAAGTATTACGAACTTGGCACCTAAATGGTGGAGATCCATCATGAAGTCGAAACAGGGGAAAAACAGTCGAAAAAGTGGTGTGCATAGTTCAGAGAAATTGAAATTGAAATTGGTCGCCGGATTCGGAGTGAATAGTTGAGAGTAATAAAAAGTATCATTGAAAATTATCAAGTAGAAGTACAATCTTTTCAATTAATTACAGGTTTTCATCTCAATATTTTCGATTTTCACTGTCTATACGATTAGAATCAACGAACATAACCAACTCTGGACAAATTAAAGAAACACCCATTAAAGTCAATTGATAAGTTTCGGGCAATTTCATCAAAATTTGACGGATTGATCATGCATAGAATAGAATAATTTCATTTGTCAATCTGTACAATGTTAGGCCTGCTCAAGGTCTCTCTTCCACACTACACAGAATACGAAATTTTTAGTACAACTTAAGAATATATGGCAGTATGGCTGAAATATATAATGGCTGTGGACCCTATGGCTCCACGTCGCCCTGATGATGCCCGAACGGGCGAAAGTACTCGGCCAGACATTAAACAATTGGAGAATGAGTCGCCTGAGTCGCCTCGTCTCTCTCCCCCTCACGATCCACAAACTTAAGAATACGTCAAGGTCTTAAACACAACCAAAGTGAAGATAAAACGTAATAAAAGCGATCTCTTGGCTCTTATAATTAAAATACAATTAACTTTTTTTTATATATCACTGACTAAAACTAGACTGTTATAGATGGCATTAAGCAGTCGGTCATACAAATCTGGTCTATTTAAACGTAGTACAATCTGCAGACTATTTAAACTTAAAAATTCAGATCGAACGGGTCAGTATTCTCATTATGTAATTTAATGCCTTTGCAAAAAATTGATCGAGCAAAAAGATTCGTTGCGATTTTGAGCAGATTTAAAAGATTCACTGCATTTCTAGTTTCCCTGCTGTGGACATCTATTCGGAAAACGAGTGAGGGACTATTATTTTTATGCATTCACCATCAATGCTAGGTCGAAGGCCGATATTGTCAAAATGGGTTGGTTAGTTTTTCAGCAGTTCTACTAACAAGACACGCAGCCTGTAATTTGTACCAGTCGTATCAATATAGATAAACCCATTCGATTCGTGAAGCAGTTAGTTCTGAAGTCAGCAACTCGAGTTTAAGCCAAACGTAAAAGTACTCCAGCCAGAAAGGAAACGAGCGAGGACCGGGCACAACGGCCCAAACGGCAGTCGAAAGGTGAGTGGATCCGCTGTCCGATAACAACGTTCTACAATGCTAGAGCAATGCCCTCTTCCTCGATGGGAAACTCGAATGTCGCAGAAAAGTTACACACTTCCTACTGTATAGAAGTTGAAAAGCTATTAAACCAGCTATCCCGAACCACTTTGACAGCCTTTAGATATAATCTCTGTTGCAGTTGAGAGCAGCTGGCTAAAAACCACTCTGACGTCTATTCTTCTCGTCTAACTCGTCAAAATCACGCTCAATATCCTGTTATCTCGACCAACTCTACTGTTATCAATTGTGATATCAGAGAATATGATGTTAGTTCTTCGGAAAAACATGAAGTAGAAGACGATGCGCCATTGTAGAACTAGTATCAATTTTCAAGAATATTAATATAGAATAATAATGAAATTGTAGTAGAGGGGTTGTGAGGGGGAGAATAACTAGGCGACTTATTCTCCAGATTTTTAATGGCTGGCCGAGCACTGGCTGAGGGCTGTGGACCTCATGGTTCCACGTCGCCCTGAAGATGCCCGAATGGGCGAAAGTGCTCGGCCAGCCATTAAAAATCTGGAGAATAAGTCGCCTAGTTATTCTCCCCCTCACAACCCCTCTACTACAATAAATGCGGCGACAACCAAGCGAAGAATAATGAAATTATTATTCTAAGAATATTAACTAATAAGTAAACACGAAAAAATGACAAAGGTACACTAAAGGCTTATGGAGTGCACTGATTTGCAGTTTTATTGCAAAATTATTATCATCTTCATATTACATGACGTAGTTGATAAAAATAATGTATGAGAGAAAAGAATCGTGCAATTGAGTAAATGTTTCAAATCAACAAACTTTCTGAATGGATTAACATCAATTCTGAAGACGTTTTATTTTTCGGAAATCTCAATTTGGCATTCAAAAGTTGATCAAATCGAAAGATTTGTTTGAAGCTAAGAATATAGAGGGAATGATTTATTTACACTGTGTGGAGGCGTTTGAATTGCAGTGTCTCTGCGAGCTCAACGCCCACGCAGTACGAACTGTATACGATAAATAAAGAACGTTGATACACCCACGCACTCGTTCAACAGCAATTTGACGCAAACGAGCGACACAATGTTCGAGGAAAGGATGAGCTGATAAATTATAGCGAATAAAAGTTAAAAGAGTTTTTGCTGCCTCAGTATCACAAGCAGAGTCCTACTGAACATGTCGTTCAGTGGATAAGGAGTACATCACGGCCCAGTTCGAGACAACGAACTCTCTACCTACTTATCTCATTTAACGTTTGCCATCGTTAGAGGAGTTCTGATGGGTTCTTGACCAGTCTACCGTAGGAACCCAACTCCGATTCAACTTCCGATGCATTACTTCAAGAGCGAGAAATATAAAAATACTCTTGACCAAGAGAAAAAGTGGAGGAAAGTGGAGAAAATCACAAAACTCCGAAAAAGAACAAGAGAAGCGGTTGTAGTTCCAGCACAGATCGTAACTTTGCTCTTATAAATATAATTTGATCAATCTCAAATCCACAACACGAAAGTTGGAGAGCTTCATCAGTTTTCCGAACTTTGTATTTATTGGGAATAACATTTTAACAGTCTCGTGGAGCATACAGGCACCGGAAGCAAGGTCGTTGATTTGTGTGATAAAAACATCATGATCGAAATGATCGCCCTCTCAAACTTTCTAACAGCCAAAATCGAAGAAACTCCTATCGAACGCGTAGGAGGAGTTTAGTGGGGAGGGAATCCGTCTTCTAACTAGGCTCCAATTAAGGATAATATAATATTGTACTTTCATATTGGCCGGTAAGTATGTATAAGTTTGAACAGAACAAGTTTTAGAGAAAGAAAACAATTCTTGATAACCAGGGGGTGTGAGGGGGAGAAAAACCAGGTGACTCATTCTCCGATACTTTATTAGCTGCCCGAGCACTTTCGCCCGTTCGGGCATCCTCAGGGCACGTGGATCCATAGGCTCCACAACCTCGGCGAAAGTGCTCGGCCAGCAAATAAAGAATCGGAGAATGAGTCGCCTTTCTCTACCCCTCACCCCCCCGGACATAAAAAAATGCGACGTCAAGGAAAAGAATTACTGATAAGTTGAAATTTTTCGATGTTGCATGTTCGTAATTCGATGGTGTTTCATACTATATAACTACGGTGAATCGTAGTGACAGTTTGAAATTGTGAAAACTAACTCCAATGTTCTTGTACCCATGAATTTCAAAATATTTCATTTAAAAACATATATTTATATGAAAATACGATATATTTTTACATATTATAGTATGTAATATATTGGCTTCATTTAAATTTTAATGAATGATCATTGTGAAGCTACATCGTGAGGGTTTTAATTTAATTGAATTTAGATTAATTTAATTTTGTTTCTGTCTTTTAAAATTTATAAATGTTATCTAAAGCCATACCTAATAATAATTTCATAGCGCAATTATGAATACACGATGGAACAATAAATAAAAAATTGAGATAAAGCCGTCAAGCACCCTCTTTGTTGTAATACTGCTGAATGTAGCATCCCAATCGAAAGAAGATGAATTGCATTGTCCAATGTGCAAGAATAGGCAGACACGACAGCGAGAAGTCAAACGACACCGTCCGCAAGTCCAGACGTCAGAAGGTGACTGCCACTACCATTAACTTAACTACCGGTCTACAATAGGTATCGCTGAGGGCGACTGTAGAACCCCGACCTTCACCAGTTTCAGACGAAGTTTACAAGAGACGACAGTTTGAACGGTTCGTTGGCTGCCAGGCGAACCAGAACGGCCAACCACAAACGACAATACGCGCCAGAATTCTCTTCTAGAGGTCAGAAGGGTATTCTCTTTACCAGTAAATTAAGCAATACTGATGGAGATACTGAAAACAGAATTATTTTATGACTACAAACTCTTTTGCTAACCACGTAAATACCTCAATAAAACACTATTAACTAGGTGCATAATGTTTCTGGGGTGGGTTGAAGAGTTCCTACTAGATTAGCATAAACAATGGCGTTCATAGACTGATTCAAGCTATTTTAACTTGATTACGAATTTCATGTTTGAAATAGAAATTTTTCCCCCACTGAACTATATTTTTCTGAATAATTTTTCCTAAAAGTTGAGTACATTTTTTTTCCAAAATATTGCCCTCACCTTGACACGTATGCGCCGGTGACGTGAGTGCTGATGTTGAAAAAAATAAAGTTGCCTACCATTAGATATGAAAATTTGCTATGACGTGGTCGTCATCATAATAGCCACTGAATCACTAATAGCTGAATCTCCGACTAAAACGCAACTTCATAAAAAGGGTCAAGGGTGTGGTTTGCCAATTCTAATTTGATGACGTTCGTGAGTCAGAGGGCGTCCTTTCTTCTGAAGTTGGGACCAGGCAGACCTCCAATTGCGTCAACGGATCTCCTCTCTTTTCCTTACCTTACCCTTTCTCTTATTCACCGTTCCTCTTTCTCACTTCCCAAAGCTCTCTCTGTAAAACAAATATTTACCTCGAGCCTCCTCGACCAACCAAAACGCTCTGCTCAATCAAACTCGTTTCGCTTAGTGTCCATTTGTTTTTTTTAGGAGCGGCCTACACTATTATTACAGCTGTCATGCATTTTTCGACGACTCATGGACGCCAGTTTATTTAACTGCATTTATACAGTTGTAAGAGGGGTTGGATTAAAAAAAGGGTTAGGTTAAAACAGTTAAATTGTGTGCAAGAAATACCTACTTGGCATATGAGAACAGAAAATCGGAGGAATTTTATTTATCCCAGTAATACAAATAATATTGAGGCGACGAGCAACTATAGGGTCCACAGACATAGAGTCCAAGGCTATTGACTCTATGGGTCCACGTCGCCCTGAGGATGCCCGTACGGGCGAAAGTGCTCGGCCAGAAAATAAAGAATCGGAGAATGAGTCGCCTGATTTTTCTACCGCTCACAACCCCTGGACATCAAACAGTTCTATTTAACCCTAAGTATTCCCGAAGCGGCAAAAGTGCTCGAAAAGACCAAAATAAAGATCCAGTCACCTAGTTTTTCTCCCGTTCACCGCAGGATCGTAATCACCGTAATATACTTTGAAATTTTTTATAGAAAAGTTTTTAGTAAATGTAGAAGTGTGTATAGTTTCCGTTTGGGTGACTAATATAGTTCCGGTTCTACTTCACTAATATATTTGTAATATTAATCATTGGAGCTTACCAGTTCCAGCTGCTTGACATATTGCGAAGAGCTGTGGTTCGCCATGATGAGAGGTCTTCCCGAGTTGAAAATGGCTGAGATGACCATACCCAAAGAAAACATATCGCTTTTTATACTGCATTGCGACATTGTTTGCACTTCCGGAGCTGAAACAAAGCAGATTTGAGCTCTTTCATTCGGAGTGAAACCGTTACTTGTCATCATGTTTTCAAAGGTAGAAAATGAATATTCTGTTGATAGGTACGTTTCGCCCGAAAATAAAGCAAATTCGTTGATGACCACAAGCTAAAAACAATACTACGGACTGTAATATAATAGAAAGCGACAAAATCAAGCGACTGCGTCTGATCCAATTCGAATTTATATATTTATAGAGCTCAAATTTATGGATAGGTATTAGTGGCAATTAGAAGCTCAGTGAGTCCAGGAGAGTTCTGCGCTTGAACGCCCGGATTCGAATAAGGGGATTTTTGTAAGAACGAAAGGTAAGCGATATTATATAAATTCTAAACAAGTGCCCAGCAAGCTTTGGGCTAAAAATACAGTCCAAAGTCATATTTTATAGGTAACTTCAAAAGCACTCGGCTCTCGGAAATAAAAAGAAAAAGAAAAGTCAACATGCAGCCATGGTTGTTTGTGCATTTGTAAACCTATTCCAGCAGTCTTTCGATCTCGAAATGACCCTCTAGTACTTGAATACATTTTTTCAGCCAAGAGTCTCCTTGAAATATTCATCAAGTAACCAACTGAACGTTTCCATACTTTTCCCCGGTTAAATGTTTCCTTTTATCCTTCATTCAATTAATCAAGGTAAAAAGGACACGGTTAATTAGGAAAAAAGGTCATTAAATCTAGTTTCAATTTAGTTGAATTAAGGTGTACAACTGGTGATTGTGTTGTTTTTCGAGATTTTACAGTATCGTAATCTCTTTGAAACTGAAACTAGGTGAGACAAATAATTTAACTCGGGTTCATCTGTTCTCTGTTAATCTTAACCGGTTGCAGGAAACTTGGTTTTATCAAACGAGTTTCACGTGCGTTCGGATTAATGAAAACCGGTTTCATTTGCTCTGCGTCCATTTAAATTCGGATGCATGTTACTTTCGAGTTTCGTGACACCAGTTTCATTGAACAAGTTTCCAAAGTACTTCGTTCCTAACAGAAAAACTTAGAGCTAGGTACTTCCTCGGTACATACATAGGAAGTTTCATTGTTATTAAGCCTTTTCATACGATGTTTAATTGTCAGACTTACCTAATAAGAGTTCATTCATGTTAATGGTTACTTTTCTAACGAAGCTCGTATCGTCTGATGATGATTACATTAATGCAACAAGTTAAAATCAATATGAAAATTAGCGAGCTGTGGTTAGCTGTTACGAGTTATTAAAGACGAGGGAGATTTTTGAAATACCCAACACTTTATATTTCCTTTTTTCTCTTCATTCCTTTCAAAATCCGTCATTTCAGATTTTGTGTGGGCTACATTACGAATCATAAAAAATAGTGCGCAAACTCGATGGTAATTTATGTAAAAGGAAAATCCGAATTAAAATTTATGAAAGCCAAAACTTCGATTTTTTCAGGAAAAGTGAGCTCATTTGCATGTCATTATTTCTTTCAACCTCTGCATAAAACCTAGTTTATCGCGATGAAACTGTTAAACGATTGCGTGGGAGACTTGAAAGGGTTCATTTGTTTGTCTCCATTCTTCCGTCAAGCGATAGTATATATAAATGGTAATGTTATTAAATTAATTCAATCGCTATTAAGGATTAGAATAGATCTGGTACTTTACGACTCGATCTCCGACGTCCAGATGGACATAACGAGGGTTAGCGTAAGCGGACCCTCAGGTTTTTGTGTGGAGCTCCCTTCGGTCGTTCTTTATTCTAAGCGACTTCCGAAGAATAAGCGCCTTGCAAAAAAACCGTTCATAACCTACGTTTTTGCTACTGGGCACTGAAAATACGTATACTCAGTAATACTACTACTACTAATACCAGCTCAGTTCGCTTTCACAATTCTGGTTGTGAGCCTTTCTCAATTTTAGCGCGGATCCCTTTTGTCAAATAATGTATATTATTCGATAATTACAGATCTATATGGCGGGTTTCTAAGTGCCCAACCTCGGAATATACCAAACTTGTCTCGTCGTGTTCAAAGGAAAATTTCCGAAAGCTACCTATAAAACTCTTTTGATCTCTCCATTGCAAACAAAATGTCTATCAAGGCCTTAATTTTCGACGAGTCAACAAACTTTTTCGTCCTATTTACGATTGCCTCGGAGAATAGCACTTGAGAAGGCTCTTCTGAGCGGGCAAAAGTTTTTAATAATTTCACAAAGTTCAGCAGATCGGTGTTTATTCTCTTCTTTTTTGGCGCTGATATTAACAAGACTTTCAGCCAGCAGCATTGTAGCTCCGGAACGAAAATGCGTTCGCGCGGATTTTAAAGGTTGAAAAATATTATGGATCAGATGTAAGTAACAAAGAGATTCTTTTTAAGGTCAACAGCAAAACAAAATAAAATCCTAGAATATAACTTTCAGTCACACATGCATTAAACGTTCCCGAAGATCGTTGAAATTCTCATATTTTCGAATCTTGAATACTAATTAAAGAACGAGTAATACTAAGTCAAAACACTGTACTGAGTGGTATAGGTTCACCTACTCTGCGTGCTCAGGAATTATTTTTAATGGGATTTATTTCTTGGTTTACTGAACAAACAAGTTGCAGCGAGCTGAAATTTCTTTCTCCAAAAATCTGTTGCTATGTGTTCAAAAGTACTTTAGGTGAAAAAATACTCAATTTACACTTTTACAGGATCTTATTTCTGAGAAAAGAGATAACAAGACGGACGGAGACGTATTCGCCTTGATTTGAAACTTGCAAGTATGAAATTTTGAGTTGGTAAGCATCTTTCCCCCTTGAGGTGTTACAAGTGTTATTGGACGAAAACCAAAATTAGCGGTAGAAAATCGGGAGTTTCTTTCATTCGACGGTGATGAAAATGCAAACCATATTTTTTGAGTTCCTATATGTAGGCATTTATGCTGGTATGAGTAGGCAGGAGGAATGTAGGTCGGCAGGTCACCCCGTATTGATCGACCGGGTTCTACCTGTTGCCACAGGATTCCACCCGCCCGCTTGAGAGACCTCCTACCCCCTCATCGGATCAGAAGAACCGCGTCTCCTCTCCTGACCACCACTCGACTATCATCACAGCAACTTCAGCTCGAGAACCACCTGTGGTGTGCGTACACAGCCAAGCCGACGACACCCTACCGCACTAAAAGCATAATAAAGAGAGGAACCTACACTAGACCACTCTGTTTTCGGGAGCAATGTTATTCTGGGCAGAGGGACTCTCTTCATTGAACGTAATAATTTGCATAAATTTACAAGTCTACTGATGATTGAATGTAACTGATCGTCCGTACACCAATATTATGGTGAGATCTACCACAATGAGTCCATCTATCTTTGACCCGATCCGATGAGGTGAACATTCGGAAACCTTTCGTGTTTCGGGGAATTTCAACTTGGATGAATTAAACTCAATAGAGTGTGTAATTTTTTGTGTTCATATCTTTTTCGATTGGTTTTTGTTACTTTCTTTTGCCTGAAAAGCTTTCGTTCTTGCTATTTGACAAAACCGAAACACAAATACTTTTCTATATTCCATTCCGTCTCTAACCGTTATTAGACATTCCCTCCTTGAACGCTACGGCTACGTAAAATCTTTTGTAAGGAGAACACTCATTCATATTTCATAACATGAGGATTCATTTAAAGGAACGAATTCGGAGGGATTCGAAGAATTCAGAACTGTGATTAATTGGATAACAGTTATTCATGTTCCATACGCAGAAAATCCTTTATAAACCAGCTAAATGCCTGTTACCCTGACAGCAGACGAAAAACGTAAAAATACGTCGTATCACCGTGAAAAATCAGTCAAAGCTCATATAAAACTTTGAAGGAATACCCCCAGAGAGATAATGAGAGATTTTTTGCTTCGGGAGAAATGGCGATTAGATTTTGGAAAAAGCACAGTATTTTTGATAATATAAGAAGTATACTAATTTCATTTAAGCGTTCAAGGTGTTTTTATCACATTCCCACAGGCCCCATCATTTAATAAAGAAATGCATTCTTGAATGCTTGTTTGGCCGTCTCGATAATACCTAAAAACCATCTGTTGTATTATAATCTATTATATGAGAGCAGAGTCTAAAACTTCATAGTAACTTCGATTTAACATAGTATAACTACACCAATGTCGTTGGAAGAGGTGAGCAAAAACTACGATAGTTGGGCGGTTTAGATTAGGCCCAGTTCTACTTCTTTTAATTTCGCTATCCAAACGGAGCAAACACCGAAGGTCAAGTAACAAATAACCACAAGTTGCTTTCTTTTATTTAGCCAAAGCTGAGGAACACTTGATGCGACGAGTGATTTATTGATTTTAGTGAAATATTTTCAAACTATAACAAGCATCCCAAAATTATCGACTTGCACTTCAAAACATTTAGAAACAGTAAGGCCTGACGCGATTTGATTTCTGATTCAAAGGAGTCTCAGGCGATTGGTTAGGGGAAACAAGAGCAACCAGGTCTGGGCCATAACATCCCCAGCTGCAAGAACTGATTTAGCCGGTCAGTTGTTCAAACCCATTTCCCCTATTTCCTGAGATTGGTGAATATTTGATCGGCTTCGAAGTTAGATTGGACCAGCAAACTGGAAGTGAACTATACAGCAGTGACCACCGTTGGAGTGGGAGAATGCACGCTCCAATTGAACTACGAGCATCATCATCACAGTAACTCTACAAGCTCTAGCGTTCCAGCATTCCTTAGTAGTCTCAGTTTGCCTAGATCACTAGTTAAAATACTCTCTGTCACCAGTCCGATTTATAATAATATTCAAGTTTTGTCCTAAACGTGGACTCTCAAATAATGGGATAAACTCGAACATTCAAAAACAAAACCAGTAATAGATTAATCATACTCATAAATTTTGTTTCAGTAAAATTAATGTTTGAAGGGTCCAAGCAGTATAACTGACGCATACTGTATCATTTTCATGTAAGAGTTCATTTTAGTATCCACAGCAGGACTATTGTATTTATTGATGTATCATATTGTCATGTTTCGTTATATAGCAGGTTCACCCACGAATTGAATGATTGTTTCACAGTTACGTTTTTATAGTTGAATTTCTGTTCTATTATTATCAAACAATAAAATCAATTTTCCAGTCTGTGTCAATAATTGAACGATAAAAAAGATACGATATTGAGCCTGAGCACTCCTCTAATTAATCCACTTCGGAGCAGTGAATCCGTTGAAGAAAAAAAATCACAATAGTAACCACATCTCAAATGGAAATTCAATAACAAATCGCGAACGATGAAAAAGTATGTCTCCTTCTTCTACTGCTTAGTATTCCAGATAATAAATGGGTAGCTTTACATTGAAATGTTGTAAGACCAGTCAACGCGGAGGTTCATTTTTCAAATAAACATCGTAACCGAATTCTATTCAAAGTTAAACCGATATCGAATTTGACACTTCCAATGCGGACCAATTTGTGAAGGGCTCGGGCCCACAAGCCTCAAGAGCCTTTTCTGCTCGGAATGTTTTTTATCGCAAGATGTTTTTCTCCACCCCGTTCTTTAGAGAACTGGAGCACTCCAACGTCAACGAATGCCTACGGCTTCCGTCGTTCAAAGCTATGAATTATTCAACCGAATTTGAATCCGTCATCAAAGAGCGCCTCTTTTTCTTTTTTCGCACCGTTAGTGGAAAATCGGTCAATAATAATGCAATACGGCGTTCAATTTAACTTTCACAGCTTTTCCCGTCTTGAAACGGATTGGGTACAACTCACACAGAATTTCTCAGATTGTTGATACTGTTAGAATAAAATAAATTATGCTTTAGGAAAAAACCCCGGGGAATAATTATCTGAATAAGTATCTACGGATACTTGAATTATTTTCTTGAAACGTTTACGTTTTTATTTTTTGCTCGAACGTGGAACTAGGTAAAAATTTGACACTGTCAGGAATATAGTAATGTACGATTGGCAAAATTTCCGAAGAAATTGCAAAATACAAATAACTTGATGAAAACTGGCTAAAAAAAAAGGGGGAAAAAAGCTATTTGTCAGAAAAATTCGAATAATTCGAGTGCAATGTGTTATAAATTCTAGAATGTAGCACCGACAAATTAAATTTTGTGTTCAACCTACTTGGAAAGAGTATTTGGAAGGACATCTAATGACAAATTCGAGCTTCCAGTGAAAAATACAGATATTTATTTGACAACTACTGATTTTTTTCCACTTCTTCGTTTTACGATTTCTTTAATCTTTTTTCCTCTTCTTTTTTTTCGAACGAAACCGTCGCATCGCCTTTGGATACTATACATGACGGAGTATATATGGTGACTGAAATGGTCCATCGGAAATTAGCGTAGGTACTTTTTAGAGTTGAACCCGAGGTATTGACAGGGTGGATATACTGTCACCTCACAACTGAAAGGTGTTTCAGGCCTACTAGAAGTGCAAATAAAATCTAGAAAAACATCAACTTCCTTACCAGACAGTGGTGTTCAACAATTTCATTCATTTCTATAACAACGCGGATATTTCTTCGAGCTATTTACAGATGTTTATACTTCTATTATTCACCCTAGGTGTTAACCGATTCAAGTACATTTTGAAAACTGAAACTCAACACTCAACTAATAAAAGGTTTATTCAGAGTACGAAAAAGGGGCAATTCGGGCATTTTTATGAAGAAAATTGCGGTCGCAAAGTACAGTTTACCGATGTTTCCAAGTCTCATTGAACATCACGACAACTGCAACCTTAATCATGTTATCGCATGGTTTGATTATTTATTACAATTGATGTCAATCAAATGCAGATCACTCACCAATGAAATCGAGATCAGGTTGAGCCATTTTTGGCACCCGGGAGGACCAAGGTTGGCAGGATACAGGCTCTAGACCATCCAGTTCGTTCATTCGCTCTGAAACATCGTTCGAATCGTATTAGCAAAAACATTCATTATTACGCATACCTAATTCAAACTTGGCCATAAACCTTCATAGCATGAAATTAACAATGATGATGTTACTATTAGAAAGGGTTGCGAACGAAAAAAGATCACGCCGGGGAGTGTCTCATGAGTGTGTTTCTAAGTTTGCGAGCTGACACAATCAGCACACCGAAATCGATGTCATAAGTCAGGGCATAGTTGTTTGCCAGAGAACTGAGGTCTCCGTATCGCATTTGGTAGAGTCTGTTAAAAAGGATTCGCACGGATTGCGCTTGATTTACTGCTACTGTGTAAACGCCAGGTTTTCACAACCGCCACTGCAATTTTATATTTCTTGGGGGACTATATTTATGTATGGGTATGGTCACTTGGATGGGAATATGGCCAAATAAGAATTGTATTGCCAATAAGCTCTACAAATTTTCTAAAGTAGTCATGAATCCTTGATAGAAAAGTTTTTTTCCCCAACCTAAACTTCTCCAAGAAACTGGCCCAATTATAGATTTTTGATGAAGCAGTTCAGCTGCGGATATTTCCATCAAGGTCGAGGTGAGGGTTGAATCGTCCTTGGACTACTTGTGTCAGTAAGCTTCTGAACGGACGGTTAGTGATCTTGACATTCTGACCAAAGTAATAATTTCCGAAGTTAACGTCGAGTATTACGCTTTAACTAATCAGATCGGTTTTGAAACTGATTGGATCCCAATATGCGGGTGACATCTCTTCCATCAAAGCCTCCGATTGATTACCAATGAACCACTCCTGTAGATTCATTTTGGAACTCTCGACGGTACCTAACTCGGGCTTCAATATCCCAATTCGCTCAAGAGACGAACGTAGCCATTAATGACATGAATAGAGCAGATTGACACGATTAATTTCATCATGGAAACGCTATCGGCGGACATTATCAGCTTACTACAGTACTATTTATACTAAAAAAATTTTATACATTGACATCGTAGTATTTCTAGACATTAGACAATAAGGCAGCTCCATGTTTACCAAAGTGACGCGTCTATCTTCCACAGGGAAACAAGAACGGATGACTCAGCAAAAAGCAATATTTCCAGGGGGTCTGAGAGAGAAAAAACCAGGCGGATCATTCTCTGATTCTTTATTGGCTAGCAGAGCACTTTCGCCCGTTGGGGCATCTTCAGGGCGACGTGGAGCCATAGGTTCCACAGTGGGGAGAATGAGTCGCCTGGTTTATCTCCCCCTCACAATCCCTGAACAACAAAAGGCACTATGTCACATTTTGACTTTTTTTGTTCTTGCTTACCTGTAAACTCGAGTCCACCAAGCTTCCACGTGCCTTTTTTAGTGACCAGGATACTACTCGGGCAGACGTTTCGATGCAAAACATGGCCAGTGTAATGCAGAAATGACAAGGCTTCAGTTATCTGCAAATAAAGACAACGTAATATTATCATTAAGCCGACAATACATTATCGTGGCTTGTGGTTGCGCTATTTCTCGAACCAAGGGACTTCAAAGCTCCCTCAGCACAGGGTAGTGGAAAAATCTACAAATCTACAGATGTCGTATTGTAAAAGTAGGATTAATTGAAAGTTTTGCACCAATTAATCCAAATTCGATCTTTCCACTATCAAGATCTTTCTTTTGGTTTTTCTTTACTTAGATTTATCGGTGTATCAATTATTTATTAGACCATTGTAATCGATTCTCATTCGCTCTTTTGTTGGACAATGCCAATCCCTACATCTTATCTGCAGGGCAGCTAACTCTCTCGATGATCGAGCTCATTTCGAGTCGAGGAGTGAGCTGAGACGACCAAGTGTGAATCGGTCATCTGAATAGCACTGCTCACCCTCAAGAGGATGAAGCGCTGAGGTTATGTGGTAAGTGGGGGGAGGGGGGGGTCTGTTCCTTGAGGGAGGAGTATAAATATATTCGTGGTCAAAAGTCGAGAGTTGCTAAGGAATGAACAATGATTTGAGTCATAATTGGGTGTAGTTTAATAATATAATTGAATAAGTGCAAAGTAATGTAGTTAGAAGGGGGAAAACTCAATAGTGCAAGCATGTTGAAATATACTAATAAAAAGAACTCACTTGTAGGATACCATATTTGAGTTCGATGTCGAGAAAATGGTACTCGCGAGCATGCGAATGCCTCGGGGCCTGCATGTGACCTAGCCCCGATTGTGGACCGCCACCTCCGATGCCACCACCTCCAATTCCCCCATCTTGGTACGCCAGGATATTAGCAAGACTTCCGAGTACAGGCTCCGAAGCAAAAGCCAGGGTGTCACCACTCTCCTCTACCGAATGCACGACCTGCAAAAAGTTACAATATTATGTTAGGGCCCTGCGTGTAGTCCTTTCTTGGCAATTCCCGTAATTCACGTGTACTATTTAAAATTGCTCAAGAATTTTTGTTAACACTAACCGTCCCGTTGAAAGCTTCAAACAAAAGCCATCAATTCAAATAATTTACTACGTCAAAAGATTTTAAATTAGTTTCTTCACTAGTGCCGTGGGTGGAATAAATATTCATTCTATTTTGACTGTCATTCAAATAGCAGAATGAAGATGCCCGCTCTGTAAATTCTCTCCACTCTGTAAATTCTCTTGACATTTCCACATCAATTATATCGTTCCACGATTTCGACTTTTGGTGGTAAACTTAGAAACTCCTTTAACAGGAAGATCAGAAAGTAAAAAGAACCATAGACAGGGAATTGCGCAGACGAAGCGGAGAGAAGCGGCTTAGGATACGGCTGAAAAAGAGTTAGTCGAGCGGAATGACAGTAAAAAAAAGAAGAAACGTGGGAAACGATGAAAGTTAAGCAAAAGCTGAGGGATAGAGAGAGAGACTGCGAGGAATGGATGGTGAGAGTTCCTTCCTGCAGTGTTTGGTTGGCGAATTTCGAAAGCGACTCATGGGCTTGACTGAAGGGATGGCCAGCCTCAAGGTAGTTCCTCTCCGTCACCTATAGGGCACCAGTTTCATTTCGTTTCCTCTCGTACATTTCTCACCTTCTACGGTCCAAGCTCATCCATCTCCTCGAGGCAGAGGTGGTCAAAACAAACAAACTCGACCAGAGTGAAGGTGTTTCACATTGTGGCAGCTAAGACAACGATGATACTTGAAAAAAAAAAAAAAAAAAAAAAAAAAAAAAAAAAAAAAAAATGGGCGACCGAAAGATATAAGGGCCTAGAGTATTTCCCCCCATCACTAGAGGCACTATTCACTAGATTAACCCGTAGTTGACCTTGACTTCTTGGCTGAAAAGCACAATTTCTCCAAGATTTATACATGACATTATCCTGGACTTGAGAACAGCTTGTAATGATATTCGATTACAACAAGAGACCGCAATCATAACCATTAAACGATGCATTTCGAATAACAAAAAAGAATAATACTAACATAAACGTTGTAACGCGAAAACGTTTAGGCAGATCAACAATGAAATTTCGAAAATTCGTTCGTTATTTCTGGTGAAGTATTTAACCATACGAAAAGCAAACTGTTGATTATAACCTGGAGAATTTTGGGATGCCTGAATCGTTCCAACTGGCGTACGCTGCTCCTGAGTAGCTCGGTCACCGTTTCTTTTCTTTTAGGCTTGTGAAGTTTTTCCGCGCACTTCTTTTCAAAAACGAAAACTGACACCTCCTGAAACAGAGAAAACAAAAATCTTTGAACTTCATATCAGGTTATATCCGAGCATGGGAAATAGGAACGCGCATCGCATGTTCATGACCCCTAAAGCTTGAAAAAAATCAGTTTGAACTCAAAAATTGAGTCAAACGAGTCACGGTGTTACATGAATTCATATGGGTGACAAACTGTCGGCTTATCAGCTTCCTAACACTCTTCCTCTTACACAGTCAAGAGAAATTGACTCGACGAAAAAAATTAAACTGAATTTGTAGAACGAGAGACCCTCATAACTTCTAGATGGAGTGGCGTTGACAAGTTTTCTATTTTACAAGAGTTGAGGATGAGTCACAACGGAAAATGCTGAAAAATTACACCCCACTCGCTGAGCCGACCATTTATTCAACAAGTAGAGGATGAGAGAGAGTACGTCCAATATTCTGTCATCAAGCACTTTTTCAGCGATGAAATACCGGGAACGCCTACCTAGCCATCATTTTCTAGTGTTTTCCAGTTTCTCGCTTTGAAATTACGCTCTTTAAGCATACATACTATTTCTCTTTGTGTTACACCCTCACAAGCCTAAATTTCGCTTTGATATTGTAGCCGAGATAATTTTCCTCGTGATTATATAGTACCTAGCCTACCTAGCCATTTAACATATTTTGAAATGAGGACCTCAGCACTGAATTATGTACAATAACGGTTAACCGCAGCAAAATGTGGATTTTTTCCAGTTCTGATTATTTTTCCGCATGATAAAGCATTCATCTTAAGGCTAACGACCCTCTTATAGCTAGTGATTTTTCAAGTGGCTAAAGCACATGCCTATGGCACATGTTGCACATGGAACCCGTGGACCCAAACAGTCTTCACGATACCCAAAGCGACGATAGTACTAAGAGCAAATCTATCTATATTATATAAATCTATATATATAAAACTGGCCGGAAGGATTCGGATGAAAAAAATAGGGGTTGCTTAAAATGTAAGGTTATTGGCTGAAAAACCTTCAGAATTTCCATTTTCGGCCCCACTTTTTTGAAAAAATTCGAAATGTATCGAAAAACGGGTTTTGGGCGAAAAATTGCGTTCGCGGAATTTCGTCTTTCGGGCGATCTAGCGGCCAAACTATTCAATTTTACATATACTAAGTGATTACATATACTACGTGATTGTTGTAGCCAGATAAATTTCCTACATTTTCGTAGTTTGAATCGTTAAGTTTGCTCTAACCCCCGCGGAGCTATAGCCGTCCAAAGTCGAAACTTAGTTGCCGAATTTCAAAAAAAACTCCGACGGGTGTAGCAAAATTGTGAACCGATAAAAAATGTTTGACACCATATTCGTCAATTAGATCGAAATTCCTGAGTCGTTAAATCGTACTTTTTTGATTTTCGACCTCGACTTTTCGTGAGGAAGGAAAATGTCAAAAATTGACCTTTTTCGAAACCACGTTTTTTCGCAGTCAATCGCGATTTTCTCGAAAAATTCCCACAACACGATTTTATGAGCGCATTTTGTTCATGGGTAAATTCTTTAAACGAAAAAGTACAAGAATTCGTTCGTAGGTTGATTTTAGTCGGAGCTAGAGCGGCCAGAAGGGAAGGTCGGAAAATCTTGGGTATCCAATTGATTAAGAAACTGGGAATAGGTAATCAAATTTTGGTTATAGAGTCGTCAAATAGAGACAAACTCATCTTGTGAAAAAATCGTATTTTTTTATTAGGCCTTCGTTCAAATTTTATTGCATTTTTAAGATTAAAACCCAATTTTTCGCGTTTTTTGCCTGTTTTTCGCAAATAACTTTTGAACCGACCACTTTTACATAGGTATATTACTCAGAGGCGAGAAAGAGCTATCAAAATCCCTCAATTTGGTGTGTTTAATTATATTTTTATGTTATGTCCCCGTGGAGCTATTCTCGCTTGAAGAAAAGTCAAACCACGTTTTTTGACATAAAGTGGAATATATCCCGAGAGCTATCTCATACACTAGCCTTTTTCTTATTTTTTATCGATTCTACATTAAATTTCCTTAATTTTTTTTCAAAGCACCTAATCATTCCCATTTCGGGAACGTGACGAAAAAAATCCCAAAGTTGAAACTTCAAAAGTATGAAAATCGTAAAAATTCGAAAAATATTATCAATCGTTCGAATTCGATTATTTTCACTTTAAATTCGAGTTCTACGTCTAATTTCCTGTAAGAATCGCTAATTAATCAACTTTGATCCGAACTGTAAGTATTTGCAACGGATTTTCAAAGTTGAAAAACGTAGGAGTGGCGTATTATTAAACCTACAAAAACTGATAGTTGTCGTGAAATTTCCGCCGTTTTGACGTCATATTCGGATTCAGCGTTAAATTTCCTATAAGAATAGCTTTCAAAATCGCTCAAAAACGAAATTTCAATTTTTCACTATTACCGATGCCAGCGGAGCTCGAGATTTCGGCCGGCGAAAAACGGAAAATAATATCTCTGGCTCTGTTTAAATTTTTTTCACCAAATTTTTTGCTATGTACGTGTGTAAGGCGATCAAATAAAGACTCCTGCTTAATAAAACAATTGATTCGCATTTATTTTGATCCCGAAAATCACGGTTAAAGTCCAATTTTTGAGCTTTCAAAAACCGATTTTTTTGGACCACTTGCAGATTTTTCCGAGAAATAAAAAAAATCACAAAAATACATCTTGGTAAGACACAACTTTCCTAAAAATTTCAGATTTTTATCAGCATTTATAGAGTAGTAAAAATTCGTTAACTGATCGGATGAAAAAAATCGCAGGGGTACCCCTGGGAGTTTTCACGAAAATTTTTTTGAAATGGATTTCGCTCAAATTCAGCATAATGATAGTTGATGATGTGTACATCAATAATATATGGTTCATTCTTTGTTTCTTTCGCACTAAATAGATGAAAAGAAGGTTTAAAGTGGAAAAATGTCATGTTTTCGTGTATAGTCTACTAATATTGTTGAATAACGCAAAAACGGTTGAAAAATGGATAGATACATTACATTGGGAAAATGTGGACAGTTAAATTACCTATCTTTTGATATATTCAAAATTTTGAATTGACAACTTTTTGTCTGAGTTTTCCATTGTACAAGTTACAAATCTTGGAAATCTTGAAGTTGGTCCATCCAATTCTGCTACAACTTTGTTCCAGTTGAAAAACCCAATACTTTATGATACAAAGTACATTCAAATACCTCCACCAACATACCAAATTATAGAAACTACTACTACCCACTATAATAACAACTATAGATTCCCACTCTCCATACACAAATTATAAACTACTACTACCTACCTATACCTATACTATATACTATACTATATACTATACTATATACTATACTATATACTATACTATATACTATACTATATACTATACTATATACTATACTATATACTATACTATATACTATACTATATACTATACTATATACTATACTATATACTATACTATATACTATACTATATACTATACTATATACTATACTATATACTATACTATATACTATACTATATACTATACTATATACTATACTATATACTATACTATATACTATACTATATACTATACTATATACTATACTATATACTATACTATATACTATACTATATACTATACTATATACTATACTATATACTATACTATATACTATACTATATACTATACTATATACTATACTATATACTATACTATATACTATACTATATACTATACTACGAGGCTTGTCCCAAAAGTAAAGTCTCCATATTTTTAAAAAATCAAAAAAATATTTTTATTGAACTTTTTTGACATGAATGTATTCAGTATACGTTCACTATTTTTCAACGTAGTCACCGTTCACATCGATGCACTTTTTTAATCGATCTGGTAGCTTTTTTTATCCCTGCGTCGTAGAAATTTCCGTCCACCTCTTTCTCAAAGTATTCCTTCACTGCAGTCTTCACTTCTTCGTCTGCTTCCATCCTTTTCCTACCCAAATGTCTTTTTAGGTAAGTGAACAAGTGGTAGTCGGATGGGGCGAGGTCCGGGCTGTAAGGGGGATGGGGGAGAACGTCCCAACCGAACTGATCCAAAAGGGCTTTTTTGTTCGGGCCTCGTGAGGTCGAGCATTGTCGTGCAGAAGGCGCACTCCCTTGGTCAGCATCCCAGGTCTTCTGGATTTTATGACTTTCTTCACTTTTCGTAAGGTCTCACAGTAAGCTGCTGCGTTTATGGTGGTCCCAGTTGGCATGAAGTCTATGAGAAGGACTCCTTTCCTGTCCCAAAACACACTTGCCATGATTTTTCTTGCAGATTAAGTCACCTCAAACTTTCTCTTTTTTGGGGAAAATGAATGCCTCCACTCCATTGATTGCTGTTTCGACTCAGGGGTGAAGTGGTAAACCCAGGTTTCGTCACCTGTCACGATGGAGTCTAAGAAACCTTCTCCTTCATCACCATAGAGCTGCAAAACCTCGCGGGACGTCTCAAGGCGTTGGCGTTTGTGATCCTCTGTCAGCATCATTGGCACCCATCTTGCACTCAATTTTCGGTATCCAAGTTCATTCAGGATTCTGTTGATCGAGGATTTGGGTATGTCAAGCTGTTCTTCAAGTTGTCGAACTGTCAAACGTCGATCTTCACGACAGGCCACGAGGAGCTTGGAGACCTTACTTTTGGGACAAGCCTCGTACTATTACTATTAATTACTCTATACTACTATAATATTACTACTATTTTAACTATACACTACAGCTACTCCATACAGAGGGTAAAAACTATATAGATGTGAAAAGAACACTACTACGCCGAAAGGTAGGCCGCGCCGGAGAGCGTGGGATGGGAGCCTTTCGATAAGTAGTGGGGCTGCGGAGCCGACATGGGCGCTTAGCCCCTATTTTAAGAATATAGGAGGAAGGGTCGCAGTTACTACTGTATCCCCTTCAACCAAAAGCAGTAATCATTCCAGATATCTTGGTAATAAAAAAATGATGTACTTCTTGAGCGAACGCAATATTCAGAAAAATTATCATCGTGAGAACCTGACCACTGAATTCACGCTTTGCGACCCTATCCCTCACGGAACTCGGGTCCAATATAGTCTTCCAAGTAACAGCTTTTCAAACTCTGTTGTGTTAGAAGGGATGAACAATAAAGAGAAAAACCTATGGAGTTTTAGCGAACATAATGAACGTGGCTTTTCGCGTTCGACGCCAGGGCCCCAGGGCTCTTAGCGAAGCACTTCAACCGCTTTTCCGCTCCCAAGTTCGCTCTCATTAAAAGTTTAACGACAATAATAAGGGCATTTTATTAACAGGGAGTTACTTGAGGGCGTTCATATTCGCCACCAAAGTACTCCCTGTTGCCGCCGAAGCCGATCTCTCAACTTTTTTTATTGAGTCAAAGTTCTTCCTGGGGCGGTGGAAAAATGACGAGATGATTCGCTCTTCAGGCCGGGGCATGTCCTAGCACAAGTATCTGAAACTCATTTAACTACTACCTCAATTATGAACTTCGATGAGACCCTAAATATGCTCCAATACCTGTTCCAACTAGCGATAATTAAAATTCGAGGCCACTTATCCCAGTCGGGAAATGTTTTGCATTATTAGAGAGTTTTAGTGCATTCCGTGTTCTCTTAATGCTTAAAAGAGGTAGTTTTGGTTACATCGTGGAATCAAATGTCATCGCTTCACCTATGATTTTAAAAAACCGTCCATTTGTGATTATATTATATCTTTTCCGAGCATTTGTGTACGTTTCAACCTAACTAAGGATGGGTAACGATACGTGAAAAATACGTCGGTACTATGGCAATTTTATTTATTTTTATTTTTCTTACTTTTCAAATTAAACGTCAAGCATCTTGGGAAGCTGACCTAAAGCTATCGTAACACCCTAGCTGTCGAACGCATTAGGCGAAGTATGGAAAAGTAGTGAAGTCACTCAAGTTGAAGTCAGGACTGAAGTCAGTCTTTCGCCGTAAGCGGAAGAATAAATTTTGATTGTTTCCATCGACATCTCTTGACAACTCTGTTCCCATCGACATCCTTCTAGAACTCCGTTTCCATTATACGACCGTTCAAAGTTTTGAAGGCGTCGCGCGTCGCAAATATTTTTTGAACCCTCGAATACAGACGAAAGCATAAGAAGGAAGTGAGAAGTATGACAGCGGACTCAGATTATTTTTGTTGAACAATAGAAAAGACGAAAAACGATCATGCTAGCTATCCATTCAGGAAGCCAATGAACTGAAGACATGCATTAAAAGAAGTTTTTCATTTTGTAGAGCGTTTCACGAAAGGTGAAGTTTTTCACCTAAAACTGCTTATTAAAAACAAAAAATGTTCGACCTGTGCTTATTAGAAATTCTACAAATAGAACAATCACCATACGTTACGTGGAAACAGGGGGTCCACAGCTTAGAAATAGTTCTAGCTATAATTCAAATCGGGTGAAAGGGCTCGGGAGCCAATAAAAACATGTGTCACCTGATTGTTATCCCCATCAAGACAGCAACGGATCAAAAAGTGCGACGAATATAATAAGAAGAAATTGCTCATCATACATCTTCCAGAGGGCTAATTTTCAAACTTGGAATAGGAGAAAGAGAAAACTGCAAAATTGTCAGAATTCAATTGGTATGAAAATATTCACATTTTTAGTCTTCGACTCGAAATTCGAATTGTACCCTGGCCAAGAATGAAGATTTTTGGAATTGGTTCAAGACAAAATTTAATATTTGTATGTGGTGATCGACGGCCCTAGGTAGTGACGTAGACTTCCCTTGTGAGGCAGCGGTAGCTTAAGTGCTTGGGGCTCATACATGAAGGCGCACTATGGACGGTCGTTTTTTCGTTGATAAGTTACCGCTTTGTACGTAGGAATGGCAAATTAGTTTGAACTTCTGCAAGGTAAGTTTCAGGAGACAGCATTTGATCGGATGAAAACGGAAAGAGAATCGGAGAGGAAGAGGAAAGGCATAGCTCAAAACCCGTTTAATTTGAACTGGGATGGAGAAGTTGAGAGTCGCGACTCGGGCGAAAAGGGGAGAAAACTGCTCATAGAAGTCTGACGTCAATAAGAGAGAGTTAGAGGGAAGGATAAAGACGTGACGAAGAGTGAGAAGAAGGGAAAAAGGTATCGTTGGCGTTCTCATCGTACCTAACGAACTGATAAGTTGACTGAAGAGATGCCCTACTCAACATCTCGGTTCAACGTTGAATTAAGCAATGAATAATTCACTGGATTTGAATGCTGAAATTTCAATATTTTCATTCAAATTGTA
The DNA here is from genome assembly GCA_037159825.1 of Tupiocoris notatus. Lineage (NCBI taxonomy): Eukaryota > Metazoa > Arthropoda > Insecta > Hemiptera > Miridae > Tupiocoris > Tupiocoris notatus. The sequence continues at coordinate 975,100 of JASJUZ010000284.1, forward strand.
CCAAAGAACATCAATTGCTATAAATGATAACTTACTAGTCATATTTTTAAGCTCAAGAGTATATAATAATTATACAGCATAATCATTATGCTCTATCCGCCATCCTCAGCCAGCGTGAGAACATAAACTTCAGATAATCAGCCCCTTTTGTTCGCCCTCTCACTTTTACACAGCAAAATTGAGATGTAACTTTGATAACGTTCAAGTTAACTAAATTAACCCGCTTTTATCTCAGGCAGTTTCGCTATTTGTTTTCTAACAAACCAGAAGAAATGCCGAAAACTTCGAAAACAAGGATTCAAAAAATTGGGTTTGTGTGTTTGGAAATAAAAATAAAAAACCCCAACTTTTTTGTTACAGCAAAATAGGTGCAATTTGAAAATTCGATAGTACCCTTAAAAAGCACGTTCTCTGCATTAAAGCCATTTCCTCTGCATATAAGGCAGGGTAAGCCAAAATTCGAAAACGTTGGAAAATACGAACTTTCTCTCCCTCAAAAATACCCTTAAAATTGAGGTAGCGATTCGACTAAAGAATTGATCCATTTTTTTCCAATTGACCGAGAGTGATTTTTGGTGAACATTTCTTTCATAGTTTCGTCAGAAAAGTGTTGACTGCGTACGGCGGACGGCCAGATTTTTTTTTTTTTTTTTTAATTGGATGTTCGGATTCTACATGCTTTGAAACTTAAACCATCAAATTTTGAGGGGTTTACATTTACACAGTTACACAATTTTTCTTGGGCGATTACAATGGTTTATTATTGAATAATAAACCAAAAGGTTCGAATCAAAAAACAAAATGAAATGCAACATTTAAAAAAAAAAATGAGGCTGATTGCGTTATGATAGACATCTCATAGACACCTACATTGAATTGTTTACTGGATGGTTGTTATTTTCTAATTCAGAGCTCCAAGACAGTCGTGTTCTGGTTGTTCATTGTTCGAGGGAAGTGGACCAGGTCAGCAACCTAATACTTCCAGAGGTGAGGTCCACATGCCATTAATCACGCCTGATTATAACGCGCGGTCGTTTAAAACCCCTCCTCGTCATGCAATGTCTTAGGGTCACGAATAGAACGCGAACTTACTGACCCAACGTCATTTTGGATGCTCCATTAAACCTGAATCACTAAGACGGCAACGGCCATCGATAAGAGCAATGGCATTAGACCATTTGAAGATGACCCTCCACACAAACGAAAAACAGACAACCAATGACAATTGAACCTGAGCAATCAGAGAATTAATACGAATCGACGAAGAACCATTGGTGTCGAAATAATAATGTCAATAATCAACGTGATAGATTGGGACATGAAATACTTACTTTTGAACCTAGCATTTTTCTTTTCGACGTCGTTCCATCTTCTGTTTTGCTAATAAGGGAAAGAATAACTAAGTGACTAATTCTCCAGATATTGTTTTGGCCTGGCCGACTTTCACCTCTTGAAGCATCTTTAGCACAATGTAGAATCATTTTTACCAACAGAGGACTGTGCAATAAACTCTTTACTGTCTTTAAATTGCTGAGACCGCTGGAGCCATTCGAAATAAATTGGTGGAATATGAAAAGTTATCTTCTATCGCATGGTTGAATTTATCAGTGACATACCAACCATAAAATAAAGAAGGATTCCCATCAAAAGTTTATCGTGCCCAAACTCACGCTAAGTTATGGACGATTTCACACGCTTATTCGAATGAAACTTCACGGCTGAGGATTTTGATTATGTCCGTACTTTTTTGGGTGTTCTGCGTAAATAACGACAACAGTTTACTGACCATATTTTGAAATTAATATAAAATTTTCTTCGATAAAAAAACGCATATCAAATCGCTTGCAAAAATGGAATGCGAACGAAATGAAAGGGAAACCAGTGGTGTGCATAGATCACACAGTACTTCCATGTTTGAGTCGGTAACTGGTATAACCAATTATAAAATCGAGAAAATCGTACAAAGGCCGAAACGTGACCCTAGCGGTAAAGATCAGGCGTCATTCACTCGCCATTACAAATATTTAATACCTCTAGCGTCAAATGTATTGATTTTTGCACCCTGTAAAAAGCTCAACAGCGATAAACGGCGTAGGGCGGAAGTACGGTATGTGATCAAAACAAAACATGATCGTTGTTGGTCACATTTAAAGCAGAGACCCGAAATTTACAAGAGCGCTAGAATAAAATAACTGAAATCGCGTTTAACGAGGAAGTACTGCATGTGACCCCGATAATAAAAATCAAGCAAAATTCAACTGTTATAAAGAAAAATTTAAAGTCTAAAGTATATTCACTCTTGTCGTCTATAAAAATCTCTAATGCAAAAAAACGGCATAAGGTGGAAGTACTGTGTGTTATCCAAACTATACAAAACAAGTTCTGTGAACGTGGTCAGAGTTGGTCAAATATATAGCAAAGAGCCCCAAAAAGTACAGTAACTGAAAATGCGTTTTGCGAGGAAGTACTGCAGGTGACCCCAATAATAAAAAACAAGCAATATTCAGCTGTCATATAGAAAATTTAAAGTCTAATGTATATTCACTCTTGCGGTCTATTAAAATCTCAAAAGTTAAAAAATGGCATAAAGCGGAAGTACTGTGTGTTACCCAAACCATACAAAACAAGTTTTATGAACGACGTCAAAGTTGGTCATATTTATAGCAAAGAGACCCTAAAAGCACAATAACGCTTAGGTACTAAAATAACTGAAAATGGTTTTACGAGGAAGTACTGCAGGTGACCCCAATAATAAAAGTCAAGCAATATTAGGCTGTCATATAGGAAATTCAAAGTCTAATGTATATTCACTCTTGCAGTCTATTAAATCTCAAAAGTTAAAGAAAGGCATAATGCGGAAGTACTGTGTGTTATCCAAACTATGCAAAACAAGTTTTGTGAACGAGGTCAAAGTTGGTCATATTTAAAGCAAAGAAACCCAAAAAATACAAATTAAACAACTGAAAATGCGTTTTACGAGGAGGTACTGCATGTGACCCCAATAATAAAAATCAAGCGATATTCAACTGTCATATAGAAAAATTTTAAGTCCTCCAGCGTTCAAATATATTCATTTTTGTGGTCTATAAAAATCAAAATGTAGCAAATGTGCAAATAACGCGGATGTACTGCATGTGACCCATTTGATAAAAATCAGGCATCATTCAATCGCCAACCCCAACATTTTAAGACCTCAAACATTCAAATACATTGAGTTTTGCGGCCTGTAAAAATCAAAATACAAAACATGCACTTGTGAAATCGTGAAAAACGCTCATAACGTGGAGGCATTGTATGTGACCCACTATACAAAAAATCTAGTGTTTTCTGCTTGCCATAACCGACATTTCAAGCCCTCAAACGTAGAAAAATATTGACTCTCATAGCCTGTAAAAATCGAAACAGAAAAAACTTTGAACGCTTATATCTCGGAAGTACTGTGTGTAATTCAAAATCCGGAAAAACCTAATTTTGCATAATCACTGGGAAAACATTCCCTGAAAATTTCATGGGGTTTCATCCATTTTTCAGGGAGATATGGCGATTTATGTCAGTTTGTGACCACAGACAGACGGACAGACGGACAGACGGACAGACGGACAGACAGACACACAGACACACAGACACACAGACACACAGACACTTGTTCAGAAAGTGTTTCTGAGTATACTACTATGAAAATTTCTTCCATCAGGACCTCGGTTCCGAATTCGACTTTTCAGACGATCTCAATACTTCCATTTACTACGTAAACATGGAAGTAAAAAGGAACGGCCAAATGAATGAAAATGGGAAGAGCGATGAAATTCGGATTGTTAATTAACGTTGAGCGTTGAACGTTGTATTTTGGGTTTTATTTTCGTGAGGGAGAAAACTATAGAGAGACTATATTTCAAATGTCGGTTAATCAGCCGATTTCGGGGGACAGATATATTTTCATCTCAAACATCTACAAACGATTTTCGAAGAGGTAAATACGAATTTTACTCCTTTTATTTTAATAATATAATACTCGTATTATATGGATTGTGATACTGATATTGCATACGGATGCTTATCAGTTTATGTTTATATAAGTTCAAAATCCTAACATTTGCATAGTGATCCAGTTTTCATAGCGATCCTGTCTTCTTTTTTTTTTGCTGCTTCAAGGCGAAACGTCACACAAAACAGAATGATTTGATTAGGTTACAATAAGTAAATGTATAAAACCCAACGCACACGAAAAAGGGATTTTACTGCTAAAAATGTTTACTAGCCCTTCTGCTCTTTTACAGCCCACGGTAGGATATGATAAGGAGCAGTGAGGAATCACATTTCGATTTTCTTTACTTTCTACAGGCTTCTTCAGCCCTTCTCCGTGGGCATTTGTTTATACACGTGCAGAATGAATGAACCGTGCGCTTTATAGTTATCAAATCATTTGCTCTATAGGGCGTCTCGCCAGCCGAAATCATGACTATAAGGTATTATTCGCAACGACAAAACGATGCCTTGAATGGCGAGAGTGATTCACTGGAGTGATATCGAGTGTATAATCCCCTCAGTGGCCTCTCTCGGCACGGACATCATCGCCCTTTTTGAGCGGCCTGTGGGGTATTTTCAGATATGAAACACGAAAAGCTCAAGCCTTATCATTTCAGTACCTCGCTATTGGATTAAACTCCAACACAGGCCAAACGTATTTTAAGGTACCGACCCATCGGTTTGTACCCAGAAACAGCACAATATTGCAGTCTATTTTGATTGTACATTGGATTTGGTATTTAATTTTGATATCAATTTAGGGACGAATTCCAGAACTCAGTGGCCTATAAGAAATATGAAGCTTGGGAAAATAATATTGGATGAATATAAATACATACAATATAAAATCATCTTTGCATTTAACTGCGCAAATAGAGAATCCTCATTGTTGTTTTGACGCATCGATCATCCTACGCTGTTTAGATTGAGGGGGAGAAAAACATGGCGACTTGTTCTCTTGTTTTTCACCAGCTTGCCAAGCGCTTTCGCCCCTTCGGGCATCATCAGGGCTTCGTAGCACCATTACAAGGTATCCACGGCCATGATGAAGTGCTTGGCAAGCAAGTAAAAAAACAAGAGAACAAGTCGCCATGTTTTTCTCCCCCTCAATCTTAACAGCGAAGACTAATAGAGAATGTTTCCTTGTCTCGTGATTTATATTTTATTATATTATATTTGTATTACGTATTTAGATAGCAATTTATATACACAGCACCGATCCGTTCAGAACCGTTTTGCAATCTTGTTTCTAACTTTCATAATTTGAATCGTGAAATGGACGAATTTAGCGGAAGAGTCGCATTTTGAGTCTTCAAAGGGAACTTATTTTCCTAATTAACCCTCCAAAGGGTCGGTAATTTGTTTGTTAAACGTTATGTCTGAGGAGGCTCATTTACATCTGAATTTGCTTTTCGGCCCATCCTTAAAGGGACCTTGTCAATTATTAACCAATCTTCGCAAAAGACCCTGCCCGGTCGTACATCGGACATAATCACGAGCGAAAGAGAACAACTCAATAACAAACAATGGCTCCACTGTAACACATCATTTGGAAATAGTCGTTGAACTTAAATCGATTCTTTTTGACATCTATCGAACAGATTGACTTAGTTATCTTTTACGTTATTTGAATATAGAAAGAATAGCAAAGAGAAGGAAATTTATGATCCTATCTCCTTGCGGTAACGCCAATTATTCTGTCCTCATTGTTTTTGAGTACTAATGCTTTCGCTACTGATTTACGGAGGATCCTAACGTTATAAGGATGATTCTAAATACTACAACTTTGATTTTTCGAGTATAGAGTTTGTTTAATAAATTACAACTAGTTTTAAAGTTGAATTTTGAAGTTGACCTGACGATAGCTTAATATTGTTAGTGGGCAAAGAAGAAAAATTTAAATGGTCGTGAATGTAGAATTGAAACCAGTGTTTACATTCATTCTAGCCAATATTGTTTGAATTATCGCCATTACCTTGCCGTCGCTTTTCCGGTACGCATCGTGTATTCGCCACACCAGTTCAGGCCCAGCCGACGCCGTCTGTTTTCCAATTTCGAAATGCTGTGCAATCGGATTATGATCAAGAATATTTTGCACGCCCGCACTGCCGCCCCCGACTCGAGATTTCAAATTGGAGAACATGGCCGTCGCTGGCATCACAACCTGCAACAAATTAAAATATCCGGGTGAAGATTTGAACGATTCAAAGCATTAGTATTGGTGAGAACTGAACAATGGTTAAATAACGGGAAAATGTTTTTCGAAATAAAATGAATTGACTGATCAATTCCAGAACTCATGTCCCTCGATTTCGTAAATCAAAAAAGTTCTGACGCCACAGAAATTGTAATATTTCTATAATAATGACAAGCAGGGGTTCTAACAGGAGCCGCTATTAATAGTTATGATAGAAATGTATGATCAACAGGTGCTTGATGTATGGTGTCCTCGCCATATAGGCTGAGCTACTTCTGGAATCCTCCCAAGAATTTGTCAACCTGTCTGTAAATAAAATATACAAGCGTGGAGAGAGGAACGCTAGAATTCCTTCGACGCTAGAAGCTTCTAAAACCGACAAGCAGCAAATTAAATCGATGAGATTGTTTTCAAAATAAGTTATCATTGTATAAGTTTATTGATGCGCAGAGGGGAAAACAAATTAGGCGGCTTAACCCCCGGGTTCTACTGGTGGCTAGCTGAGCACTTTCACGTCCTCGGACATCCTCAAGGAACACCGAAAGTGTTTTTTTTTTAAATTTGATATTTTTATTTTATAATTTTTGTTCATTTGATTTTTTTTTTATATTATATTTTTTTATTCATTTTACATTTTTCATTTATTTCTTCCTTTAATATTCTCTAGATAATAATTATAAGGAACCCTTTGCTTTTTAATAATTACGCCAGCTCAGTACAAATTCGCTGTTTGTTGCATGCGTTTCGCGAGGATAATTTTACATTCTCGAATAGCAATAATACATCCATATGATAACCGTTCTCTTCCATAAAACAAACATACAATGTAAACCTCTCATTTCGTCGAACTCCTTTTCAAATGAAGGGTGGGGCTATTCCAAAAGGCTAACCTTTTGCTGGACTATGGAACCCTCTCGTCCCATAAATCATCCCACTCAACCCATACAACTGCATGTAGAATTATCTTCTATATTTCTAAAACCCCCCATATTTCCTTGTTTTTATACTTTATGTTTCAAAAACTTAGGTTATTTAAATATCCCTCCTGATACATTGGGAATGATTGCCAACGATTTTTGGTAGTCAATGGAAATCTCTGTTCCCATGGAGCTATTTACAACAATAGAATAATCTTACATTTTTCATGATAGGTTGAACCTTATTTTTTACTCATTGATTCGGCAGCTTATTAATTATTTCTACCCTTATCTGAAATTCTGAGCGAGAAATTATGCCTTCCTTGGGCAAGTCATTCCCGAGTTACGCAACAATAACGAGAAGAACTCAGTTGAACTGAACGAGTCGGAAAAGGGTTCTGTTGTTTGCTCATTATTTACCCTATAACGAAGCTGTAAAAGCCTTGAGTATAAATGTTGAAAAAAGTTCGAACTGGTACACTGTTAGTGAGTGTGTGTGTGTGTGTGTGTGTGTGTGTGTGTGTGTGTGTGTGTGTGTGCGAACGATTATTAAAAAAGTCGACATCCTGACAAAATACGACAGAATTCAAATATGAAAATATAGCCTTCACTTCCTTCCCTTCGAACTTACCCTTTTCTCTTAGTCGATCAATATTCTATAACTTATCGTTGTTCTTGATATAAAGTCAATTACCGGTAAATGGAGTGGTAGGTACGGTTATTCCCAAAACTGTTTGGACCTGATGAAATTCGTTGCTTAACATGATAACGAATAAAGTTTTTCGCGAGATAAAGGGTTAGTTTCCCTAAAAATTATTTTTTCTTTTCCTTCTCGTCGCATTTCTTGATGTCCGGGGGCTGTGAGGGGGAGAAAAACTAGGCGACTCATTCTCCAGTACTTTATTGCCTGGCCGAGCACTTTCGCTTATTCGGGCATCTTCAGGGCGACGTGGAGCCATAGGGTCCACAGCCAGGGCTGTTGTATAAATAATGTTGCATAACCCATCACAACCCCCGGACACATTGGTTAATATGCAGCTAAGAAAATGACCCGTGAATCAAACGTGAATCTAAAATGTGATCAACCATAACCCGTGTTAGTAAATTACGTTTAATATGGTTTCCCGGAAGAGTACTTTATCGCCAGAGTATTAATTTTAAAGTTTCTTGAAAAAAATGACTTTATTCTTTATAAAATACAAATTCATCATAAATATTTCTGATATAGGTGATTTGTGAAGTAGGTGTACAGTGTTGCATGAAATAATGTTTCAAACCTCCACGGAATATATTGTTGAAAACTGTTGGATATAAACTTGAATTTATTAAAAAGGAAACTTAAAGTTCTAAACTTGATGTAGAGATTAATCCAATTGTACAAGGTAGAACTCACAGTTTTAACAACAATATATGGTGTGTCAATATTCTAATTGACTGTGAACTCAGTAACCAAATGTTTGGAACAGAGTTGAAATGTCAACGCTTTTCAGAGCCTCCTAAATTCAAAAAGGGCAATTGAACCTTCATCGCAGTCCATTCCTCGAGCTTGAATCTATATTCAAATGAAACGAGATAATACTATTTTCCTCCCATGTAAAATTCTTTGTGATACCAAAAAAATGAGGAGTTCCAAGTGTATTAAAAAAGTCCAAACGACCTTAAACGGGCAAGAAGTTTTCAACTACTCCGAAAATTTCAACTTCCGTAAGAACCGACTTTTCTGTCCACTAATTGGGAGTAAATATTTCCGTGGCCTTATATTATCTCCTATTGCCCCTATAATCTCCTATTTGAGAACATGGTGACCTCCGTTGGAGAGATTTGAACCCATTCATGTGAAATTCAACTCCCATGTGAAATTCAAACATTATATATATTCAGAAATGAGTTTAAACATGCTTGCTCCAACCGATTACGTCCCCGAAGCGTATTCTGATCGTATATATGAATATAACAGTGAACATAATGTACCGAAATAGTTTTACCCTATAAATCTTTGCTACAGCTCTTCCTTGAAATATTTTTTTAATTTACTTTTCACGAACCCTAGGCTATTCTAATAATCCATGAATTTGTTGGAGCAAAATTGATAGGTATTCAATTTGATACAGTTAAAGATTATATTATGGCTCTCGCCGTACCCAGTTCTAAATTTGATGTTCAGAGCCTGATAGCATCAGGCGAAGTGCTAGTTTAACGAGAATAAACGTTTCCGTTACCATTGCAATTACCCACGATAAATCGATGTCCTCCAAATTGTATGTTTCACGTTTCAAGCCACGAAGAATTCAAATTTTGAGAAAAACCCTACACGGTCACTGTTTTTGCACGTCTTTGGTAATTTTTCAACTTTTTTATCTTTTTTGCAGCTATTTTAGTTTGAAGTTGAATAGGTTGAAAAAAGAAGAAAAAGAATGGGGTTTTTAGTTACTTTTGACGTCGGAAGCGGAATCGTCGATGACCGAAGTGTCTTCAGGTGAACGTCATTTTCAAAAAAATAGCGACAACTGACAGCGGCGATTCAACAAGTGGCCACTTGACGCGGACCGATTCGCCCTTCACTCGACGAAACTTCGCGCCGTCCGTGCCCGTAACAACACTGTGTACGACAGAGAGAGTACGATTTGAATATGAACAGGTGAGAGTGAGATAGGAGAGACGCGATGAGTGGCGATCGCACTAGTCGGAGGCGGAGGAGGAGAAGCTTGGGCAGCCCGAATCGCGACGCGGGTGCCGAGCCACTACCAGCCCGGGATGCGGCGTACGCTCGACAATCGAACGGCATATCGAAAACTCGATTCAATATTTTTCCTCTTCGATACATCGAAAAGGGCTTATCGTTTATAGAACAAAGTTCTTATTACACGTGGGAAGGTGTGTAAATTTAACATTACTTGGCTCTGTTGGAGTATTGTTATTGCCTCCTGAACAAATGTTTCGGTCATTTTTTCATACATCATATATTATATAAAATCCGGTACGATAAGCTTTTGTGTAGCGCGAAACACATTTTATACTATAGAATCAAAAGAACTGACAAAAAAAAAACTACGGCGAAAGGCCAAAATTATCATAATGCTAAATCCATCGACACTAGAGTTAAGTACACAGTTTTATAACACGCTAGTAACCTAATACTTCATCCATTGAACATACGCTAGTTTCCACTTGTTAGGCGGAAATGAATGACCCTATGTATTGCGCAGTAAACAGTAAGATAATTGATTCAACGGAGTCTCCCCGTTTCGCTTCATTAGGATATACGTGCCATCAAATACATAGTTTCTAGAGTTGAGAGTTTAATGTGCTTCCATTTCTGATAGTAATCCCTCTAGATCATTAAACCCTAGAATGCTAGACTGCCATCTTCGTTAATGATACCAATCCTTCGCCTTTTCGGAGCGACAAAGCTTCGGCTTAGTCCTACTGCTTCTGTTCTACCGCTCAAAAACATGTCAACCTCAGCTTTTAAACATTTTCAGTTTTCCAGGAGGTATATATGAGGGAGAGAAAAGTGAATCCTATGGATCCACGACGCCCCAAGTATGCCCGAACAGGCGAAAGTGCTCGACCAGCTAATAAAGAATCGGAGAATGATTCAATGATTGGGGATTGATATGGATTAATGGGTTCATTACATAATAGCTCAAAAACAAAAAAATCCGTGCTTTTTTATTATTACTTAAATTACTTCGGCGGGGATCCAAAGTTGAAACTTCAAAAATACGAAAATCAAGAAAAATATTATCAAACGTTTGAATTCTTCACTTCAAATTCGAATTCTACGTCTAATCTCCTGTAGGAATAAGTATCTAAACGAGAGCAAACAGTCCTGTTAGTTTTTTCAATTAATTTTTGAAGTTGAAAAACGTAAATTACTGAAATCCTAAAAATGGCAGCAACTAACAGTTGATGTCAAATTTCTGTGGTTTTGGCATCGAATTCGGATTCAGCGTTAAATTTTCTGTAAGAAGAGCTTTCGAAATCGCTTGAAACGAAAGTTTAATTTTCCACCCTGGCCTATTCCAGCGGAGCTCACATTTCGGCCGGTCAGGAGCTCGGTTTACGGAAAATAATTTTTGTGGTGCTGTATACATATTTTCCGGCAAAATTTTTGCTATGTTTTTGTTTTTGGCGTAAAAATGAAGACTTCTACAATATGAAACATCAGATTTACGAACATTTTGACCGCGTTAAGCTCGGTTAAAGTTCGATTTTGGTGAGTTCAAAACTGATTTTTTGGACCAATTGCAATTTTTTCCAAGAATTGAAAAAAATGACAAAGATACATCTTGGTAATATACAACTACCCTGAAAATGTCAGATTTTTATCTGTATTGAAAGACGAGTAAAAAATCTTCAACTGATCGTTGCGAACAATTCGCAGGGGTTCTTCCCCTTGATTTTTTTGTGAAAACTTTTTTGATCTAGATTTTGTTCAAATTTTGCATAATGATAGTTGGCGGAGCGTATATTAATAATAAATGGGACATTCTTGGTTTCTTTTGTCCTAAATACATGAAAAGAAGGTTTAAAGTCGGAAAATCGGATTTTTCGTGTATATTCCACCAATATTCTTGAATTCCGCACAAACAGTTGGCAAATTGATCGGTAGATTACCTGGACATTATGTGGACAACTAAATTACCTATCTTTTGGTGTAGTCAAACATCTGAATTGACGATTTTCTGCTGCAGTTATCGAGGATTAAAGTTGCAATTCTTGGAAAACTTTGAAGTTGGAAATTTTATCTCGGCTAAAACTTAACGCAATTTGAAACACCAATACTTCATGGTACAAAACATGGATATACCACCTACCTAATTAGAGTGACTACTATTTATACCACAAACTACTATACGAACTATACTTGACGACTCTCCGTACAGAGGGGCTAACTATAAAGGAAGTTAAGAGTTAGGAGTTACGAAAAATAAAAATGATTAAAATTACAAAAGTTGCTGCGGAATCTTCCCTCCTAGTTACCAATCAGTTGTTTGGTCGGACGATTTGCAAATGTTCGGAATAACTACTACCACGAATGGATGGTCTTCTCACATCATTATTGATACGAAGGAATAATAAACCCCTGTGCAATCATTTGCAGCGTTTATATGTCTTTGCTATGGCACACAAGCTCGAAAAGCGTTTAAAAAACGCTGCAAATGATTGTACAGGGGTTTATTATTCCTTCGCTTCAACAATGATGTGAGAAGACCATCCATTCGTAGTGGTAGTTATTCCGAACATTTGTGAACGTTCCCAACAAAAACAGATTGTCTTTGATGATGTTGGGAGCATAGATCCAGACACTTCTTACTTCATTCGTTTTATTTCTTCGAACGTTTCGCCGACTTCTAAGGTGGCCTCTTCAGCTTCAAAAACAATATAAACCATCAGTTAACTAATATTCCTATTCTAATTTTCCTCATCTTATTTTCTTATATAAAAAATATACGTCATTTAAATTTTTTTCTACGTTTTCACCTTACCTTATCTCCTTCAATCCATCATTTAGCCCATCCTCATTCCATCCATCTCCACCTCCTCCGACCCGTCATCATCATTCCAATCTGTGAAGTCATCATTTACAAAATTTCATTATAGTTCAAGAATCTCCAAAATTAATTATCAGAATTTAAAATAATTTATGTCAAAATTTTAAAAAAAATATAATATCATTTGATTAGTCAACATTAAAACATTATTTGTCATGTAGTCAAAATTAAAAAACATAAATATATGAGCATTTTTTAAGGTCACTATTATCACAGCATCTAAATCAAACTTATTATTGCACTTACCCAATTCCACAAATAAACTATCTCTTTTTTTTCACTTAATTCTCGAACTCTTTCCTTGACTAGAACCCTACTCTTCAATAATTTAAATTAAAACTTTTTGAACATAAAAAAACTAAAATCTACAGTATTGCACATGGAAAGTTAATCACAAACTGAAGATGACTAGAGGGCCAAAGGAGGGTCATGGCACCATCCTCAACTGGCTCATTCCTGAAATACTCCAACAGCAATGCGACCAACAAACCAGCCCCAAACTCAACTTATTTTAGGTTGGAGAGAACAGAGGATGGAATATCTTGTCTAGCAGACATATCTCCATCTTTCTGCTCATACTTTCCTCCCCACTTTTTAATATATACATGTTCTCTATGAGGCCACCTTAGAAGTCGGCGAAACGTTCGAAGAAATAAAACGAATGAAGTAAGAAGTGTCTGGATCTATGCTCCCAACATCACCAAAGAAAAATGGAGATCCTGGATATCAACCGAAGGAAAAACAGATTGGTAACTACAAGGGAAAACTCCGTAGCATACCACAAATATCGTTCACCACTGGTTCGGAAGCCCTGAATTAATCACAAATTTTTATGTAATCACCTCACCAGTAACTATCCCGATATATGAGATTTAAGGTTATTCATAAATGTATATGAAAAATTTAGTGATCAACAACTTCGCATTCGTGTTGCTATAAAGTTTAAAGAAACGTAAGAAAAAAGCTTTAGATGTAACTCAAATCATTCAATTCAATTATTAAGGATTTTAATCTTACCATTTATCCTCTTACTGATTTTCACAAAATTGTGCATTACAAAATAAATGCAAATATTAGCTATTCTTTTATTTGACAACTAAAATATTTTCCGGGGGTTGTGAGGTGGAGAAAAACCAGGCGACTCTTTCTCCAATTCTTTATTAGCTGGCCGAGCACTTTCGCCCATTCGGGCATCCTCAGGGCGACGTGGAGCCATAGGGACCCCGGACATCAAGAAATGCGACGAGAAGGGAAAGACTAAAATATTTTGTCTTTCATTTTACTTAAAGGCGAAGCTCAACCATAACGTGCGGTATGTCGTCGTTCGGCTCGTATTTACGTTACCCAGACGATTCCCATTGAGGGGGGTGCTGGCGAAGCACATAAAATTGTCTCACAGAGTTGCGGACTTACGTGCAACCATTTTAATTTTTTGATCTAATGTTGGGAACATAATCAGGAATTCAGCTCAGTGTCCCGTTCGAGGAAAAATTATACGTTTATTCTGATTACAACATTATTACAGATTAGCCTATGTTATCGACGTAGTCAGTCAGTATACGTTCGTCATTCTTTCAGCTGTTTATTGTAATTCCATTTTTTTTTTTGGAAATTTGAAAATCACTTCGGAAGTGAAGTCGGCTTTGCAGCAGGTGCGTGTCCGGGCTTAAGAGCGTGGGTGTATTGATCCGCCCTTCCCGTGCCGACGGATCACTCGGCGACTACGGGGGTGGCGAGCAACAGGCCCGCCCCCGGCACCCTCCCTTCTCAAGGTTTATGACGGGTCGAGTGCCCCAACCTAGCGGGTATCGCGCGGGTACGGCCTGGGGGCCGTAGGTTCACATTGCGCTCGCGCCGCTCCAGCTGTGATGTCCCTCCGCCGCCTCCGGACTTCTCAGCCTCGGTACCCTGGCCGTGTTGCGTCAAATCGAAATAGACACGTTCGATACGATACATCGAATTAACTAGGTGGTAAAATAATAAAAAATAATCACGATCAAGATCACCAAACATGGTCTTCTTCTATGCCCTGCACAAGTAAAGAAGAACAAATAAAAATTAAAATGATTCATAAATTATACATTATAGCAGTCCTCACTTGGTAACGTGTGCTCTGGTTCAAGTTAATAAACATGATATTACTAGTGAATGTTCAGAATTTAGACCAGGAAATTATTCAGGAATTTTAATGTCGTTATTATGTACCTACAATATTGTATATGCACATGTCGAGGATGATGATACCTAGAACAGTAAACGAGTAACAAGTCTCAAAAATAAGTCTGATTCTTTTCCAATATGAGGACTTTATTAGACGTATTTCTGAGAACAATCTTCTTTGAATTGGTTCAATATTCCTCCTAACTCTAAGCACTAACGGCTAGCATTAAAGTTGGACAACCTTATTCAAATTCCATGACATGCTGCCCTATCAAATTTTTTAATAATGCCTCAGAACAATTTATGACGAAGAAAAAACAAATGATCTGCCAAACTAATGCAGTAGCTCATGCAGTACAAAGGGAGTTTAACAATTACACAAGATGGAAGAAGTTAAAAATAAATTGTTCTACAAATACCTTGCAGCGCTGGGTCGGCTGCTAAGAAAGATAAACTCCATCGGAGAGAATAGAACGTTTTGAGGAATCAAAGGAATAGAGTGAGATACCATCCAGACCATTAAATCAAGTTAAAATTGTGGTAAACTAATAATGAATATTTAAATGTATGAAATTACTTAATTAATCGAGAAAAAAATTAATTATACTAGTGAAACATGTGAGACGTATGATAATAATGAAAAATATCATTTTACTAATTGGGTATATGGCAACAACCGAAACAACCTTCGTGACCTCGAGGAGTTCAGTTAGTTTCCTAACATTCTGAACACATTATTATCATGATTATTTTACTGGCCATCTAGTTATCTGACACCAAAGGAATATGCCTGGACTGTCCTTGACAGAGTTTTGCTGTTTTATTTTCTCTCGCTACTGATCTAGGCTCATTGAGGTCGTAACTGAATAGACACGCGGAGGCATTGACAGAATGTCAGGGCTACAAAAGTCCATCGGGTACCAAGAAAACCATGGAGAAAAGGCCACCAGGTTTATCTCACCTCATCCCAAGAACTGAGAAAAATGCGACGAACAAAAGGAATATTTTCATTTTTTACTTCCATGTTTACATAAGTAAACATCGCAAAGTCTCGTGATCTTCTAAAAAATTGAATTAGGAACGGAGATCCTATTGGAACAAATTGTCATGGTGTATCACTCAGAATCACTTTTTGAACATGTGTATGTGTGTCTATGATTAAAAAGTGACACAAATCGCCATCTCTCCCTGAAAAATGAATGAAACTCAATAAAATTTTTAGGGAATGTTATCCGACAGTGAATGAACAAAATTAGCTTTTAATGAATTTTGGATAACTGCACGTGAGATACAACCGATCATCATTTTGTCTATTTCGATTTTTACAGGCTATAAGAGCTAATATTTTTCAACGTTTGATCTTAAAATGTTTGTTCTGTAGACCAGAAAATGCTTGATTTTTTGTCCATTGGGTAACACACCGTACCTCTACGTAATGAGCTTTTTCCACTAGTGTCTATTATGTATTTTGATTTAAACAGGCCGGAAAACTCAATATATTAGAACGCTGAAGGTCTTGAAATGTTGAGGACGGCGATTGAATGACGGCTGATTTTTGCATCATAAAAAGTACATAGCGTTCTATGTTGTGCGTTCGCATGTTGACAATATTTTGATTTTTACAGACCTCAAAAATGAATATATATTTGAACACTGGGGGACGTAAAATGTTTTTATATGTCAGCTGAATGTCGCTCAATTTTTATTATTGTTGTCACACACAGTGCTTCCTCGTAAATCGCATGTTTAGGTTATTTTATTCGAGCGATACTGTATTTTTCGGGTCTCTTTGCAGAGACCCAAGATTCAGAAAATGTTCTTCCAGTGCAAATAAACGACACGATCATTTTAATACCTCAAGGCCTGCCTGTAGTGCTATGAAGCCCTGATGATGCCCGAATGGGCGAAAGTGCTTGGCAGGCCGATAATAAAAAACAGGAGAACAGGTCGCCGTGGTTTTCTCCCCCTCAACCCCAACAACAAAGAACGATAAATGCAACAAAGCTACAACGGAAAAAAAAGATTTGTTGTAAACTAACGCTGCGGCCTTCGTACGAGTTTATTGATTTTATAATTGGTTATACCTGTTACCGACTCAATCATAGAAGTACTGTTTGATCTATGTACAAATGTGGTTTATAAAATAGGCTTCACATTCTCAAACGAGAATTATTTTAAGGCTTAAATTACTTTTTCTTTAGTCCTCGGAGTGACCATTCTGTGTTGAGTCCTCAACGAGACTAGATCAGTAGCGAGAAAAAATAGAACAAAAAAACTTTGTCAAGGACGGTCAAAATTTCTTCTACAGAGACATCTGAAGATGATCAGATTGGTCCGAGTCCTTGACGAAGAATGTGTCAGTAAGAATGTAGGTCAGAATATTAAACAAATGATTCTCAGTTACGGCCTGGGTATACTAGGCTAGTTGAGATGGCAATGCTCTCTGAAGTATACAGCACAGCGCCTCAGATTAATTCGCCAGCTGGCAAGGCTAATTTATTGCCATCTATTTATAAAACGTCTGTTCAGTTGATGGCTTGTGACGGATGAATGGCCCGAATTGCTTACACTTTCATTTCAACTCCTTCAATGATACCACGGGCACAAGAACACAGAATGGAACAGTTCTGCGCGTAAGACATACAACAAGCATAATTTGTTGTTTGGGTCAGTTGGGACGATCCATTTGTGATAGTAACTTTTTCGAATTTTTCCATTTAACACCAGATTGGCAACTATACGAGCAAAACTCCGAAGCTAGTATGGTAATTTTAATTTTTTTTTTATCTTTTACTTAATTTTCAAATCAAAAGCTAAATTATTAGGCGAAGGGTGCCGCTGAAGAGAGTGTTCGACGACCATTGAAACAAGTATAGAACAACTTTTATAGCTCCAAAAATTTCTGAGTTTAAAAATTCTCCTGCTAAATTTCTGAAAATCTTGCAAATTCTACACGAAAGGTGCGATAACTCGAGAATCATTAAAGCTATCGACGCCGCGATTGTCTCATTCGATTCTGCGTCCAAACTTTTTTCTGATACGAATTTTCTCCCCCTCAAAATCCCCCACAAATACCCTGTGAATAGAGGTAGCAATTTGGTTAAATAATGGGGCCACTTTCAGAACAAGATTGATTTTTGGTTAGTTACGTCAGAAAAGTGTTGATGGCGTGCAGAATTGTTTATTCTTTTCCTTGTCGTCAATAAAAAGAATTTTTTATTGGATATTCGGATTCTTAATACATTGAAACGTGAAACATCAAATTTTGTGGGGTTAATTACAATGGTTAATTATTAATAATAAAACAAAACCCTTCACAAAACTCACACAATTGACAAATTTGGCAAAATATTAATCATATCGCCATAAGATTCCTAGGTTTATTGTTTTTCTATGACCACTTACAAGACGAAACACTATGGGCATTAGTAAAAATAATCAGGATAAATTTTTTTGGATAAATTTGGGCAATGAATAATTTTTTCTATTCTTACTTGAAGCTATTCACAAACGTGATAGCGCCATTACAAAGCATTTTGCAGTGTGGATAAGTAAAACCCATTCAAAAGCTATCGAACATGCTAACACGCGCACCTAATAACTAAGATTTTCCAATGGAATAATAGATTGCGAATAGGCAATCGCACGCCAGAACGGAATTCTCGTGCCATTCGGTGACAAAGGACAGGTAATTTAAAGATGCTTGTACAAACAGGCTTTTCCGACTTTTAGCGAGGAAGGCTTTAAATACACCGGCATAAATGCCCATAGGAATAGGACTCAACAGAATGCGATAACCATACAACTTTTCTTGTAGATGGAGGAGGGGTTGACCCATATTCGACACTTTTTGGAGTAGGCGCGTGGGGTGGTCGGACCGCTGATATCTTGAAGGCACAAATGCACAATTAGTCGGCGAGTTGAGCTTCGACTGATACCTCCGGTACAGTCGACCGCTAGAAGTTGATCGGAGGAAGCAGTTCCGCAGCAGCTGCCGTCATGACGAAGTTGAGAGCGACGCTCCTGCTTCTAAAACTCGCTGCTTTCTGCTGCTACTCGAACGCACAGGTGAGATATTGGATTGGAAACAAAATCAAATTTTGAAATAGGATAAATAATATAGGAAGCTGAATAAATACATATTATTCAATGCAATCGACATTATGCATATTATGAAAATCGACCAAATTTTTGTTTTGTATCAATGGGATGCTAAAAGTAAATATTGATGGGAGATCCGAAACGTTTATCGCCTTCTCGCATCTTAATCATTTTTTTATTGAAACGTTATTCGGTTCGCTCCAAAAAATTAACGCTCAAATTTCAACCTTAAAACACAAATAAATCTCCTCTTTCTTGACGTCGCATTTTTTTAATGTCCGTGGATTGTGAGGGGTAGAGAAACCAGGCCACTCATTCTCCAATTGTTTATTTTCTGGCCGAGAACTTTCGCCCGCTCAGGCATCATCAGGGCGACGTGGAGCCATAGGGAACAGAAAGAGAACAAGAGAGAGAAGAGAACAAGTAAAAAATCTACTGCGGGGTAGGAGTGCTCTGCAGGAGGAGTATTCTGTATTCATTCCATTCTAGATGGTACCTATATTAATTTAAAAAAAAAATTTTTTTTTCATTCTTTCCCATAAAATGATAATAAAAAGAATCATTTTGATTAATGATAAAGGATCCATTGATGAAATAAAATTTCAAAAAGTGTATGCATCAGGATAGTCTGAGTATCGTCGAGGCATACCTCTTCATTGATTCATTTTCTGAACTTTTTATTGGTTGGCCGTTCATTCTCTGAACTGTTTATTGGTTTGACGTTGGCCAAGTGCTTTCGCCTTCTGGGTCTTCTCCCTCTGACGACCCCAATAAACGTGAAGAATAAATGCGTCAACACCAGAAAACCCGGGAATGGTACTATTTCGAACATAAGATGTAACATAATATATTTACCCTGGTTTAAACCTTTTTAACATTTCTTTCTGATCGAACCCACCAATCGCTAAATTAACTCATTTTTTTTTAGGATTTCGAAGTAATGAGGGATGAAGCTACTCTAACGTGCGTGATTAAGCCCTTATCGGACCGCAGTTCAGATGGAGACTCCAATATTATTGTAAGCAGTCTACGGAAATACTTTTTTACCCGAAGTTCCACCTTGAATTTCAATCACTTTAGCAAGAAGCCCTAGTACAATTAGCCATTCAAAAGGACATCCAACCTCATGGTGTATTTATTTGTATATTTTATTCATATTATTTTTTTATGTCTTTTTTTTTTTTTTTTTTGTTCGTGGATTGTGAGGGGGAGAGAAACCAGGCGACTCATTCTCCAATTGTTTAATGTCTGGCCGAGTACTTTCGCCCGTTCGGGCATCATCAGGGCGACGTGGAGCCATAGGGTCCACAGCTGTGGACCCTCTCCCCCTCTCAATCCACGAACATCATAGAATATGCGACGTCAAGAAAGAGAATTTTTTTTTAGCTCTCCAGAGAACTTCAAGAGTCACTGAAAGAATACTGTGGAGATTTACGTCAGGTTTTAGCAAGTTCTGAAACTCTTACGAAAGCAGTGTTAGAAACTGCTGAACGTCGTATTACCCGATCGAAAAGGCAACTACCTGGAGCAGTGCCGAGAAAACGCTTCAGAGGCCAGACTCAAACACAATACATAGCGTTCAATAGCGGAAATCAATCGGAAAAATCTGGCACTGCAGAGGCAGTAGCAACACCAGAAGTGTCTCGCGCTACAGTCAGTAAGTTACTTGAAAACCAGCTCCTAATAATCAAATCTGACGTCTGAAAACGTCTAAAAACTTTAAACATTAACTTGACTTGTAAAAATGATTGAATGCGTTTGATTTCCTAAGGTGGCGTGCAAGGAATGGGCCAGGCTCAAAGTCAGATAGGGATTGATGATCCTTGTGATGAACTTTGTGGTGGATCCCGGCCACAGGGAAGTGTTACCAGACCAGGATCGTATGGATCCAGACCAGGGGACTACGGGAGTGCTGATTATCCTGGCCCTGGAAGAGGCCCTTACCCAGGTCAGACCGGACCAGATTATGGAGCAACCTATCCCACAGGGACTGAAACAGGCAGAAGACCAGGAAGCCTATACTCAGGAAGCCCGAGTTCGCCCCAACAACCAGATTACAATAACCAAGGTTCATCACGTTTCAGCCCTCAAGGGCCTGGAAGATACCCAACAGGAACAGCTATTGGAGGATCACAGCCCACAGCTGGTGAATCAGGTCCTTCAAGAGGAATATTCCCACCAGGAGGTTATTCTGAAATACCTGGAACCACAGGGACGACTACAGGAAGTCACGGTGTCGCTGGGGCCCATCCAACCTCTGGAGGAACATATCCAATACCTGGAGGGAGATATCCACTTTCAGGGGGAACAGCAGGGGACAGAGGTGATACTACCGGACAATATCCCCATGGGGGGCAACCTTTTCAAAGACCTGGTTTTGGAAGTGCTGGAGGATACCCAGGAGGAACTAGTGCAACAACTGGACAGTATCCAGCTGCAGGAACTGAAGCAGGTAGTCAACAACCAGGGCAATACCCAGCAGGTACAGGTAGTGATGGAATGAGAGGGCAATACCCTGATGGCAAAGAATTACCACTTGGAAGACCTGGAGGTATCGGTCAACCAGGGGGAAGTGGTACAATGGGTCAGCAACCTGGTCCACAAGTTTCTCAATCAGGAGGATTAGGATCAGGGCAGCCAACTGGAATTGGTTACCCACACGCTGGGGAAGGAATACAACCTACAGGAAGTGGAATAGGTTACTTAGGGGGGAAAGGAACACCCACTACCCAAGGGAAAGACACACCCCGTCAACCAATTCACGTTCCATCAGATCAGTACCCAGAACAATTCCCCGGAATCAACCAACAATCAATTAGTCCTGTAGACGGACCAGGTGACAGCAGCCGAGGACAATATCCAGGGGGAGGAGTACAAACAGTAGGTTCAGGGGCTGACTCAAGAGGTTCCACTACTGGAGAAACATCGGGATTTGGTCATCCAGGTCAATATCCTCCAACAGGTGTGCACCCATTGACCACAGGAATAGGAGGAATACCAGCTGTAGGTTCACCAGGACAGTACTCAGACAGAGGTCAATTTGGTCCTACTACAGGAGGAACTCCCGAAATGGGCTTCGGAAGGGAAGGATCACAACCAAGTAGACCAGGCTCAAGTGGGCCAGTATTCAGGGGAGGGCCAGGGGAGTCTACTCCATCCCAGGGGCAATACCCTCCAGGAGGTTATACACATGGTCCAGGAGGATATCCAGGAGCAGGAACCCAAGGTCAGTACCCAGAAAGGGGCTCACAACCAATAGGAACTGGGCTAAGTGGACCTGGATTCAGAGGAGGGCCAGGAGGGTCTGCCCCTTTTCCAGGGCAATACCCTCCAGGAGGTTATTCTCATGGTCCAGGAGGAATTTCAGGAGGAGGTGCTCATGGTCAGTACCCAGATCAAGGCTCACAACCATTTGGACCTGGGTCAACAGGGCATGGGATAAGCGGGGCCCCGGGTACAAGCCATCCAGGTCAATATCCAGGAGCTGGCGTACAGCCATATGGACATGGTCAAATCAGACCAGGAATGGGAGAATCTCAACCAGTAGGACCCAGTTTGACTGGCTCAGGGTTGGGAGGAGTTCCAGGAGCAGGGGTTCCAGGCCAGTTTCCAGGAACTGGCTCCTATGGCCCGGGGTTCGGAACCACAGGTGTAGGACGTTATCCAGGTCCTGGTATTGGTGATTCAAGAGATACTGGGTACTCTAGTCAGTATCCTGGAGTTGGTGCCCAGCCATATGGACCAAGTTCAAGTGGATTGGGACCAGGTAGAGCACCAGGATCAGGATCATCAGGGCAGTACCCAGGAGGGGCCTTGTACACACCTGGGTCAATAGGTGGCGGGATTCAAGGGACTCCAGGAGCAACTTACCCAGGGTTACATCCAGGCTCATCTGGTAAAGGAATAGGAAGCAGCCCCATAGGAGGCATTCCAGGCCAGTACTCACGAGATGGCTCACAAGCAATAGGACCTGGGGGATTCCCACAAGCAAGTCATCCTGGCCAACCACCAGCAGGATTTGGCACTACTGCTGGAGGTCTTGATGCTTCAGGCCAGTACCCAGGAATAGGTCCACCAAGTCGTGGAGATATTCCTGCACCATATTTACCAAGCGCACAAAACCCCACAATTGGCCTTCCTGGACAATATCCTACCCAAGTTGGAAGCTCAGGAGGAGTTGGAACAGGACAATATACTGGTGCAGGAGCTGGTTCCACAGGGCAATACCCTGGTACTGGAGTCGGCTTTCCAGGGCAACATCCTAGTAATGGAGCAGGTTTTCCAGGGCAATATCCTAGTAGTGCGGGAGGTTTTCCAGGGCAATACCCTAGTAGTGAAGTGGGTGTTCCAGGACTATATCCAGGTACTGGATTAGGCATTTCTGGCCAATACCCTAGTACTGGACAAGGCATTCCAGGGCAATATCCTAGTACTGGAGGAGGTGCTCCAGGGGTAGGTATTAGTTTGCCAGGACAGTACCCAGGTGGAGGAGTTGGTTCAACAGGACAATATCCAGGCGAGAGAGGTGGTCCATCAAGCCAAGTTCCTAGAGGATCGGGAGCTGAATATGGAGTGTCTATCCCAGGGAACCAAACCCTTCCTGGCACAGGAGTACAGTGTCCAACAGTAGACTGTGCAACAGGTGAAGGGGTTGATGGCGAAACGCAAGCACTGAGCAGTGTACACTATGAAGGCAATGAAACAAAAGCGCAAGCCTCATCCCAAGGCAAAGTGGGGTCAGGACTAGCTCAAACTCAAGTATCTGGGACATACACGGGTGGTGGAGCGTTTAGTGCTCAAGCTCAAACGAGCGACAGTGTGAAGAGTTCCCAAAGCCAGATTCAAGGTAGTTCTAAAGGTGCAACAAGCACAGCACAAGGAAAAGCTGGAAAAGCCCAAACTCAAGCTCAAGTTCAGGTAGCTATGGAAACAGGAGCAACACAGGCAGAGTCACAAACCAATGGAGAGACATTTGGAACAAACACACAAGTAAACGCAGGAACTGAAGGTGGAATGGCAGATGCACAATCAAAAGGGCCTGGATCAACATCCAGCCAAGCACAGATAGGATTTTTACCTTACGACGGCTCTAATGACAATCAGAAGACACCATTCAGAGGAGGAGGAACAGCTTCAGCTCAGAGCAGTGGTATTTCAGGACAATCACAAAGTCAAATACAGGGCACCTTCAAATATGGAATTTCCTACACAGGAGCGGCTCAAGCTGGGTCAGGGGCAACTAAGGATGTAGTGTTTCCAAAACTCTCATTGCCAGGATCATTATACAATACATCAAACGTAGTGAGAAAGAATCATACTTCTGCTGCAAGGAATGAAGCCAGCCTAGTAGAAGATAAAAGTAAGACAAGTGTAGTGAATGGGTCACAGAGCAAAAGAGACGGACGAACAAACTCCACGCCCAGTTCGCCACCAGGAAACACTTTTGGAAGCCGAGACTCAAACCAAGATCTTGAGCATGACTACGAAGATGATGATTATGAGGAAAGTGAAGAGGAGGATGAGTCAGTACCACCAATGCTTTCTACAAGATCAGGAGGGCATAGTTTTCCACTACCCCCTACAACAACAACAACTACAAGTACTACAATTAGACCTACAGTGCAGATTCGGCAATCTGTTGTGCCAACCCAA
Organism: Tupiocoris notatus; assembly: GCA_037159825.1. Lineage (NCBI taxonomy): Eukaryota > Metazoa > Arthropoda > Insecta > Hemiptera > Miridae > Tupiocoris > Tupiocoris notatus. The sequence goes on from JASJUZ010000284.1 coordinate 999,711, forward strand.
ACTCAACAGATTATACTGGCTCAAGATAACAGACATGACACACTTGTGATACAAGATTCAGCCCTGAAGCATGGTGATGTATTCAAAGCTGGCGAGGAAGTGCCTGGATCAGGTGGCTATCGTGTTCCTAGCGGTTTCAGAGGCCGGGTTACATCCGTCGCAGGTGATACAACTGAAGTTTCAGCTCCTGAAGGAGGACATGCTCAAAGTCAGACAGTCTTGATATCTCCAGGCTCTGGGCGACTTCAGGTGACTAACCCGTCAACCTCGCGTCGTCAGGAATCGCTAACTACCAGAGAATCCTACAGGCGATTCTCTAAACCAGAGGTATATTCACCGCCAAAGTATACATTCTCCTCAGGTTTGAACAGCCTTGGTCAGCAAGAGAAACCCTATGATAGTTTTGTAACAGTCACGAATAGCGAAACAGGGCAGCTGAAAACAAATTCAAGAGAACCAGAGAAGAAATATGCACACACATATTATACCAAATCATCTACTTGCGGGTACTTCACATTTACGTGTACAGCTGTTTCTGGATCAAATGGACGTACTAAGATTTGCAAGCCCCGACCACAAACGAATCCTGATGGAACGCCTTGTTTTTAAGGTTTCAAATTTGTAAGACTAACTTTGTAAATAGCGTGTAAATAACATTTTGTAGAGTCTTTCTTTCTTATAACTGAAATTAATAAATAACAATTTGGTTAACTTACTGTTTTCCATTTCCTTTATTCCTAAATCGACCCTTTTCCTTCCTTAGTGTTTCTACTGAAAGTTTCTCGATGCAGGAGGAGGACCTGGATACATGGTGCGTGGGAAACCATTCATAAGAACAACAAAATATACTCTCACATTAATTACAGAATACAACCAAACACTATTCGAGAAGAGTAAGTATTCTGAAACGCAGATCGAAGAGATCACATAGTGGCGTCACATATTGAGTAGGAAATGTTCGATAATTTTTATGGAGCCCAAGGAGTAGGTATCAAAGAATAATAGTCGAGTTAGAACACACAATTTAATCTGCGGCTAAATTAAGTGAGTTAAATAATAAACGTTGAAAAACTAAATACTTGGATAAATTGGAATCAAGTTTTTTTTTCATGTTTGAGTGGCTCAAAGGAGTTGACGAAATATTTCTATCCATCACTTATATTAAATACCTGATCAAAATAGAACAATCACAGCAACAATTAATATGAGATAGAAGGCGAACAAGTCACCAAAAATCCTAGAACATAAATAAAATAGACTCCTTAGAGTGAATTGAGCATAAACTTATCCAGAGAACAACAGTTCTATACAAGTGATAAAAATCTTGAAACATAAAAACCAATCACTTTACGGCACACAAAACTACTCCTATAAATATCAAGAAAACTAAGTGGCACACGCGAAATTTCATGAAGAGCTAATAGAGAGTTACAGTTCTTTGTGTGTTTTTCTAAACGTGGACGTGAGAAGTCTGGTTATTTTGTAAAATCGTGAGTAATACAAAGTCACCAAAACTACCCTCGTCCACTACTGAAAAAACAAGCTAAGAACAAAAACACCTCAATCTTTGTTGAAGTTTTTTGTTTTCATGAAAAATATAAGTCATATCACAAATAACCATCAATAGGTATTATAATAGTGTGCAATTCAACCAAGCTTTCGGAACAACATCTGGTAGGAAAACATCTACAGTCGAGAATTATAATTTAGAAAAAGAGGAGAACAATTTCCAACTTTAATTTTAGATAACTAGCTTAGTTAATTTTGTGCAAAAACAGAGGGCAACTTTTCAAAAGCTCCAAAATACTGCAAGAATCAAAACCAGAGCTCAACATGCGTCAAAAACCGAATGATTTCAGTGCTCTTTTTGCTAAGATTTTGGTAGTTTCCTTGAGAGGAAATATGCACCTAAATATTTTTCATTAACTGGTTGGACCAATATAATGAAACTTGAATAGAAGAAGAATAGCCCAACTACAGGGGATTCCTTGTGATTCATTGGCAGAAAATCGATTGGAAGATATGGTTTCCAAAAAAAAATACTGTTCATCAACAGAGGACCCTCGCAGAAACACAAGCAGTACCCACAATACTGTCAAGTGCACGTAAGCCTTTCAACCTTCTAAAATGAAAATAAAACTTAAAGTAAGCTTACACGACGATTTCAGTAGAAAAAAATAATAGACACTATAAATGAATATTCAAACTTATCAACCCGTACCTTGTAAGGCCAAGTCATTTTCTTGGAAATCACGTACCAAGCGGACCTAAAGAGAAGATAAGAATTGGCTCAGAAACTTTAGTAGTTCTCTTCGTCACTCGGTTCCTCATCTTGGTGAATACTTGGACTGCGATGTGATCCCACGCTGCTTCGCATTCTGCACCAATTTTAGGATAAAATATAATTTTCTAGGTTGAAATAAGGTAGTCAAAAATACACAACGCTGGAGTAGCATTACTGTAATTCCAGTTTACTTTCAAATTGTTTGCCAATCTAAGAAAAAAAAAAATTAACGACTGCAGTTCCCAATGCAGCAAACATTTGGAACTAAGTGGACGTTTTTTAAGCTGATAGGCACTCAGACTAAACACTGGTACATTCATCAATAGGAACGTTAACATTAGCTAAATCGTCATTCCTATTTTTTTTAAATATATATTTTTTTTAATACATTACCAGAGATCCATGAGAAAGCAGAAGAAAATAAAGAACCAATTAGCAGTGCTGATATTCAGTGAAATCATCATAAATGTATAAAACATTTATAATATTTATAACAAACACGTGTTTCAGTTTTCCAAGACTACTATCATGTTTACAGAGTATTTTATTAGTAATAGCAATAGGAATCTGATCCCTCCATTTGTACCCCATTAGGAACTGAAGTACCCCCTCCAACAGAAACTTGAATGTAATGTAAAAATAATTATATAATAATACAATTGTATAAATAATTACTGAATACTGTACGGAATACTGAAAACATGAACGTCGAACTAGACCAGTATTTTTGGTATCCCTCTTTTTCACTTTAATACTTGGTTGAACTAATCCTTGAATCCCTGTTTGTCGTACTACACCAGTACCAATTATTATAGTTATTTGTTGATTTTATAGTCTATCGCCAGCTATCTTATTATTTATGCTTATGATGTTCATTTTTTTTATATATGAAGGAAAATAGCAAAAAGACTACTGACCTCGTCTGTAGGTGCTGTAACTGTACTTGCAAACTTTCTACTTGTTCTTGTAGTTCGTCGTTTGTTCTCTGGAGTTTCCTGAAAATACAAAATTGACTGTTGAGAAAACAGAGCGCTGTTGATAACGTTAAGAAGGGATCGATAAATCTAACTGGGCAAGACAACATGAATCGAGTTAAGTTGAACAATAAGTCAAATTGGAATTTTGAGGCCCAAGTTGTGATACCACCTTGCTATCATCTCCTAAAATTTCCAGGAGATACAAAAAAATGTTCAACTGTCGAATTGTTGAAAAATCAGAACGAAGAATCCTTATAAGGCAGCGTGGACATGGGAGGCACGATTGGTTGGTTATGGCTCAATGCTGATAATTCCAATCCAAAATGTGTTAGGCAATAACAGAACCTAAGCAAAGATTTACAATCATCCTGTAATTTTCAGATACATTGTGGTTAATACTAACCGGATATTATTAGAAGCAGAATCAACTTCATCTTCAGCTACAGCAAGCTCTCTTTTCAACTCTTCAACGCGATTTCTCAGCCGTTTCACTTCCGCTTCATACTGCTCAGCACGTCTCATAGTGTGAGCTAGTTCAGTCGTCTTGTCAGCCAGAACTTTCTTCAGCTTGTTATGACTATGTTTTATGTCAGCTAACTCCTGAATAGGCAATTAATGCATAGCTCCAATAGTTGTCTATTGTAAAGTATAGGGATGTACCACCAATACACTGGTAGAACTAATGGTTGAAGCAACTAGGATCCAACCATGAAACAAACCTTAGTTTTATCAGAAAGTTCTTGCTGAAGATGACGTAGATCATTGTCAGCAGTGGTAACAGGTCTACCTCGACGTTCCAAGCGATCCTGAATGTCACGAAGTTCAGCTCGCACTTTTTTGTTTTCACGTTCCAGGGTCAACTTTTCTGTTTCTAAGCGCTCACGTTTACCCCATTCAGCAGCATTTTCTGCCTGTAGCCTCTCCAACTAGAAAAGAACCATGATATTGATGTTGACCACCAGTAGAGGAAAGTTGAGGTAATAATTGAGGAAAAACAATTGAGGAATCTTGAATGAAAAGAAATTGTCATGGCATAATATAACAAGGTTGTGATTTGATGCTTCAAAAGGACGTGCCTGCGCACGAAGATCAGCCAAACGACGGTCCATGCCTTCTCTGGAAGAAGCCTCATCAAGCAAATCAGCCCGTATGAGAGCTACAGTATCTTGGTGTTGGTCCTGCAATTGCAGAAGTTCACGCACAGCTTCCTGGCGCGAAGCTCTCAGTTCTTCGCAACGCTGCCTACATTCAGCGAGTTCACTTTCAACTCTTTCCACACTTTTATGCAGGGCAACTTTCTCTCTGGAATAAAGGAATGAGAGTTTACAATTGTATACCATTGTTACTGGTTACATAAAGCTCTGGCCTAAAAGTTTATTTCAGAATTCAAAGTTAGCACAACCTTCAAAATATAATCAATTAATTAATTAGTTATACAACTCACTCTCGTTCAATTTGAAGAGTTTTAGTAGCCTCGTCAAGCCTTAATTGCAGCATAGAAAGTTTCTGATAGAGCATTTCCAAGTCATTATCCATGGCCTCTTTTTTTGCTGATTTGATGCTGCAAAAGGTCTCTTCACTTTCACCAACCCAAGATTCTACATCTACAGCGCTCACCTGCATTAGAATTTCAAAACTTAGAGAGAGAAATTATTCTAAGCACAACAAACCCCACAAAATATAAAATTAAAATGTTCACCCTACATTGTCAATGGTGCTATCTTGATGGTCCATGTCGCCATTTTTGGATGCTGCACCTGCTTGGCTCATCTCGTCAACACCTGAATCTTTCTCAGGATTACGATCAAAATCGACTGGACTATTGTTGATTTCCTCACGTTCAGCGGCTATTGATGCATCACGGTCTGATTCAGCTTCACCGTTATCCAACGCTTCCAATAGTTGGTTATCCCACTGGCCGGCATGTTTCAGTAGGAGAAGATGGATGCGTTCCAACTCCTTGCGCATCTGTTCATTGTGTGATTCTAGTTCCATTTTTTCCCTTTTATACGTACCAACATCTTTCAGGGCGGAATCCAATTTAGAGCGAAGCATTTTTGTCTCTTCGCGAGCCTTGTTTCTCTCGTTTCTAACCTGAAAATTTCAATTTTGTCACAGAAAGGGTGGTACTTGTATTTAATCGATAATGGTGTTTTAAATCATTTTTTCTACATAATTTTCTTTCTACTCCAATAACTAGCACATCAATTGAAAGCAGTACGCTGCTGGTCAAATCTGAAAAAATACCTTGTCAAAATAAAATTAAAATACCTCATTGTTTAACGAGGGCTATATCTTTTTTTTCTTTCCACGATCCTTTTGAGATTTCTCCACAGTTATCTAGAAGGACTAAGAACGCGTCTTCTTCTAGATGTGCAGGAGTTCAAAAAATTCTATATTATCACACTCACTTTGCTCCATTTTTCTCTCCAATTTGCCGTGCAGTCAGACCACCACCTCATAGTTTTCTCCATCTGAGCGGCTCGAGCACGAGCTTCTTCAAGTTCCCGTTGCCTCATCGCCTCCTTAGCTTCCCAATCAGTTTCGACATAGCCCCGACCAGTCGACAGCGAGGCTTCATGCCGACTTCGCGAAGATGTCCCACCACCGTGAGCCATCTCCGGCAAGTATACCCTACCGGGAAAATAAGAATGGGTACATGAAAAGGGTGCATCAAAGAGTATGATGGTGAGCCGGTGTTGAAGGTGAGCTGGGGAGCTAGTTATTACAATGGACATAATTACAATGGGGATATGTATCCCTGATGAATACTATCGCTAGCAAGCGAGAATTTTGAAGGGGATTGCTAGCAGTTCAAATAGTCAACTGGACTGAGGTCAACACAATTTTAGTGGCGATCGTTGCTGGTTTTCGATAGGTACTACGATACGTTGGAACGATGCATGAACAATTTAACTCACCTGTAATCCAGTGAGTTGAATTTTCGAGCTATCCTCGTATACGGAAGAATCCTTGCTGAGCGTTAACTCAGCAAAGATTCATGAAGAGATTGGCATGAGATGGAACGTTTCAGAACGCAATTCACGCTAATAATTTCACGTTGTAATATTAACACTTTTACCACACCAGTCAGACTTCAGAAAACGTTTCATGCTGGAGCTTTGCTAAAATTTATCCATAAAGCTAACACGGCATAGGTTCCAACTCCATTGTACACCTACAAAGTTTAGCTTGGTAGGTTGACAGCCGGGGAAGAACGTAGTAGAGATGGAGGAGTCCTTTTTTATGGTAGACAGATAATATTATTGCAGCGTACGCCTAAACATAGTTACTTTACGTACATTTATAATTCCAAGGCAAAAAGTAACTTAATTACAACATTTCTATTTTTTTTAAACTGCCTGGTTCCTATCAAATAACGTCACCTTTTTTATTGGTCACAATGAACCCCAAAAATGCCCACGCTCATCCGAAATCTAGAATAGTCGAATCACTTTGTTATCAAGCAGTCACACCAATCATCTTCCACCTTCCTGTCATGCGAATGATAAGATTGGTTCATTTCGTTTATTCATTCGAGCAAGTTTTATGTTTTCACAGAACTGTTTCTTTGATATAAATTGTTTTTTTCTTCATTCTACAGCCACAGAAGCACGTTAACAGCTCGATAAATCACGATGACTTTCGTAACTAGAGGTAAGAACCTTGTTTTATCATCAAGTATGGAGAATAAATTTACGTTGTGAACATAATATATATAATACTTTAACGTTTTTCCTCAGATGGCCATGTTCTCGACAAGCAACCGTGGGGTGTTGCGAAATTAATGGGACTGGTTTGGGCATTCGTCGACCTGATTATTGCATTGTAAGTTCCAATTCCATTTTGAACTGCTCACAGTTTCGTCATTGCCCTATCTGCCTTAATGCTATTTTTTAAAGTTATCTACCTACCTCCCTCATAGTTTTCAAAAGATATTCACAAGACATTCTATTTGGCTGTTATGAAGAATTAGTTGGCCATCAAATCGATACTGCTGATCACAAGGGCCAACGCAGTTATCCGGTATCCTAGACAATGCTTTTTGAGTTAGTCATAGCAGCAAAGGCTTTATGCGGAGTAGAAATTTTGTGAATAAATACGAGAAGGCCGTTGAAAGGGCGAAAGTGCTGGCTTTTAAAATCATTCTGCTGCCTGCAAGAAATATTCTAGAACTAGTGTGTCAGATCTTCAATGTCTGGTACATAAATTTTGGAGGCTGTTATCAATATTCTCTTAGCCTATCCGTTGTTTGCCCAAAACATGGTTACGATTGGGCAACCAATCTTGGAGGGATCCTAAGCGAATAGGGAGACTTGTTGAAGTTGCGAGAAGTGAAAGGATTGATGTACGAAGAGATCGTTTAAGAAATCGTCAGCCATACGCTGTTTTGAATAGCTCATAAAAGGCGGGGATTTTTCTCAAAGCTATTTTAAAGAAATTGCATTAGGAGTGGCAGAAGATCCAGGTGGCCTATAAATAAGGGATCCACTATATTATAAGTGCCTGTTGAGTCAGTCAAAAATACATTTTGGTTTAGAGTGGTGAATGTGTGCCCCATCTGTAACACACAACTGTATATTACTATTACAAGTGGTAAAAATTATCTGTTCATTTATGCTATACAACAACTGATTAAACACTATTACTTATGCTAAAAATAGTATTTTTAATTTTTTATTTTATAATAATTTATTATTGTTTAGCTTCACGACCCTCATCCCAAGAGATAGGAGTCCGTCATCATCATCCAATTTTAGGGCTGGAGGCAATTCTCGGGGTGGTGGCGGCGGCGGCGGTGGCGGCGGTGGCGGCGGTCCAAGGTAAGTTATTTTTTTATTGTGTTCTGTTCAATTTTGGGTACTTTTTTTCTTGTCCCTGCATTCCTTATTCTATTGTACATCATTAATTTTTTGGGTGACTTTTGGTTGAGGTTAAATTTGATCACCTAATAATAACCAGCATCTAAACAATTTTCAATATGTGATGAGTAATTTTTTCCACAGGGGACCACCAAAACCTCCACCAAGGCGTAATGTGTATGGCATGGACAGTATTCGTGGGCCACCTGGTCCTCCTCCAGCTTGTGGTAGCTGTTGCGGCTGAAATCCAAAATGAAACTCACAAAATTTCTACGATTTATAACAGTTATCAGAAAACCCCAGATCACCTATGTGGATAAAATTCTGTTTTTCATGTTATGAACTTATATTGAGCATCTTAATTTCCTGTTGTGAAATAAGCAAATTAACCATTGTTTATTTGTCATATGTTAACAATTGTGATTATAATGTATCTTTCTTTTTTCTTTTTTTTTAACCTTTGCTAAATAATGATAACTAGGGTAATTACATTTTGGGGCGTGTATACAACATTACAGGAGATATACTTAATGCTGTTTGTGAAATTTTCATCTGTATCATCAGGCATTATAAGACACGAAATGAAATGAAATATCGTTTATTGTACAACCGTAAGCTATTGCAAAGGGCATTATAAGACATACGAGTATCAATCATATCTATTGACCGAACATTAACTCACGCGTTGAAAGAATATTAGTCATCACACTGAATTGGTTGTTGTATGAATTGAATTATTGAGCATTGCCCTCTAGAATTTCAACCCAATAATAAACATGATTCATACTTAAATTATTCGCAACCAAATGCTAAGTACCCCCTTTAATTATTTCATATAGATGTTCATACTCTTTTTACTTCTATGTTTACGTAGTAAATAGGAGTACCGAAAGTCGAATTTCGAAGAAAATTATTATAGTACTATAGGTACATACTTGGAAATACTTTCGAAGCAAGTGTCATATTAGGTCAATATTTCCAAACGTTGATTTTCACTGGCTATTATAGTCAATATTTTTTTCATCGTTCGAGGTCACGAAATGTTCTCTATGCCAAGCAGATGACCCTTGATTTTTTTTTTAGCTATTGGCTCACAATACTTCCATGTTGTGAGCATTTTTCACGAGTGCGTGTTTTATTTTTACAGGCCCCAAAACTCAATAAATTTGAACGCTCAAGGACTTCAAATATCCTCTAGCGCGATTATAAAGACGGTCGATTTTTATCTCGTGGGTCACATACCGTACTTCCGTCGTGTTTGCACATTGACTATATTTTGATTGTTTGCAGACCGCAAATGTCAAAACTTCTAAATTTGTCTTTGTGTCAGCTTGATTTTTATAAATTGTATCACACACACAACGCTTCCTCGTAAAGCACATTTTCCATTATTTTATTAGAGCGTTTCGAATTTTCGGGTCAATTACCAAAACGCGAATAGATTTAATTTCCGTCAAATGTAGTCACTTCGGTTGAGGTATTGGTTGATGGAGGACACACCTTTAAAATCTGATTTAGGTGTTGAGTTTGACTGATAAATGATTTTTTAGGAGATGCGAGCGGGACGAGTTCATAATTTATCATGATTCTACTGGTGCTTTTTTAAGGTTTATAAAGACAAATTCATCCGTTTCGGAATGGCCTTTCTTCTTAGGTAGGGACATGTAATTTGAAAGTTATCAGGTATTGGTAATGTTACTAATCATAATGTAAGTGGACTAAAGTAGCTAGAATCTCTATTTTTCTTAGGATTGTCTACAAAAAAATATTAATAAAACGGATAGGTACCTGTAATGTAATAATGATGAGGCTTATGTGTACAAGATAAAATTAATAATGAAATGAGGTCTCGAACTACACTGTGTCCGACATAAGTTTAGGGCAACGAACGTGAAAATGATATTAGCTGAGATACGGTCTTGTCACCGGTCGGAGGACCGATGGCTAGGCAGAGTGGATATGGATACAAGGATGTGGATTTTGAGATTCTGAAATCATCGCGTCATTACCGATTGCTCGTTTATTTTTTTGTCATTCGTGTCCTTATTTTTGCCGCAGGTTGGTATCTTATGGTGTCTTTATTTTTTATTTTACCTTGTATTATTATAAAACAAGTTGATCGCAGTGCCTATTCATTACAAAAGGTTCTGTTATTGGTTGTTCCAGCAGGTTGATGAAAATGAAACGAGTATTATCGAGATTATTGGTTTCGCAATTGAATGCCGCTCGAACGTACGGCTGTCAAGCCAATCGAAAACTGGTTATCAATGAGTTTGGAGACCCGAAAACCGTTCTAAAACTGGAAGATGGTACCATTGGTTCGCCGAAGGAGGATGAGGTGTTGATACAAATGATGATTGCTTCGATTAATCCCGCTGATATTAATACAGTGCAGGGAACATACCCCATAAAACCTTCTTTGCCCGGCGTCCCCGGTCACGAAGGTGTCGGTAAAATTTTGGAAGTCGGATCAAATTCTTCAGAACTGAAGCCAGGTACTTACTTGAATTTATATTAGACGCGCCTACATGAAAAGTTTCGAATTTTTACTGAAATTCAGCAGTATTTGTAATGCTTAGTGTATATTCATGAGGGACTATCTTCTCCATGTATGCAATATTATTAATAAATAGGTGTAATACCTACATAAATTATGTCCGGGGGTTGTGAGGTGGAGAAAAACCAGGCGACTCATTCTCCAATTCTATATTAGCTGGCTGAGCACTTTCGCCCATTCGGGCATCCTCAGGGCGACGTGGAGCCATAGGGTCCACAGCATATATATAAATTATGGGAAACATTTCTATTCCAAATAGGTACTACGTGTCTAGTCTAGCCAAGTTATGTAATATTTCGAGCTGCGCAGTTTTCAAATAATTGATAGTACAAGACTCATAATATATTTATATATATTTATATATTTTTTTTGGAAGTCTGATGAGGGGAAGTTTAAAATATTAATCCTGCTATATTTTCTAAAAAATGAAGACCTTGTATTAATAAGTTAAGTAAGTAGTTCAATTAATTTACTAATTTTCCAATAACTGGATGTTGGTTTTTGCCAGGAGACTTAGTGATACCGAATGTGGAGAATTTCGGCAGCTGGGAACGTTTCAAGATTGTTCGTAGCGATGCAGTACTCAAAGTTCCATCAAACGTTCCTCTAGTAGAAGTGTGCGGCGTTTCCTCCAATACAAGTACGGCCTATCGAATGCTCAAAGACTTTGCTTCCCTTGAACCAGGAGACTCCGTAATTCAAAATGGTGCCAACAGTGCTGCAGGCCAGAACATCATTCAACTCTGCAAAGCATGGCAACTAAAGTCAGTAAATATAGTTAGAAACCGCCCCGATATTGATCAGCTCAAGGATCACTTAATATCGCTTGGAGCTGATGCTGTTTTAACTGAAGAAGAGCTCAGAGCGACCAAAATGTTTAAATCTGGAGAAATGGTTCCACCCAAATTAGCTTTGAATTGTGTTGGAGGAAAGAATGCATTGGAAGTGATACGCCATTTAGGGCCAAAAGGCATTATGGTCACTTACGGTGGCATGTCTCGAGAGCCTGTTATGGTTCCAACGTCACTCCTGATTTTCAAAGACATTTCTTGCAGAGGATTTTGGATGACACGGTGGACGCGCGAAAATCGAAATTGCGATTCACGGAAAGAGATGCTTGACGAGTTGTATAGTTTGATGATTGATGGCAAATTAAAAGCCCCGGCTCATCGATTGATTCCTTTGGACTGCTACACAGAAGCTCTGGACAGTTTGACCAATACGAAGGGATTCACTGGCACTAAATTTCTAATTGATTTCAGACTGTGAAAACAGGTTGATTTTTATCCAAGACAGCTGAAATTAGATTCTTTAGTTTCCATCATCCCAGGTTTTAGAGCCCAACATTGCAGGATTGTATCGCAGTGAATGGCCAATCAGAGTGACCTCGAATGTTTATTACAAAAAAATTGAATAAAAGTTATTGCCTTTATTTGGAAAACGGATGACTTAAGCTAAGCATCAGGTCACCATAGTGGAAAAGAGCATTCCAATAGTACTTTGTTAATGTTTGTTGGATTTAGAGGACCACTTTTTCCAGCGAAATAAAAACTCTGTGAACTCCACTCAACGTAAAGATTCTTGAAAATATAATCGTAATTTTGGATGTTAATAAAATGATCATTAATTTATTCCTTTCACTTGAATCGTTCACCTACTCTTTTTTTAGGGCATTTCAACAACAAAAATTCGACATTATAACCAAAGGATCATGAATAATTTGAGGAATAACAGTAAGAATTATTTATTCTTCACATGTAACAATGATTGCTTTTGATTTTACGAAAGTGGTAACTGATACTATTCACAAATGCATCATTCAAATCGGCAGAAAGGTACACTTGGATTTCAAAATATATGGCCCGTCGGATTCAGTTCTATCATTAGGACTTCACATCAACTGAATGGTTTTACACAGCGTTCACGCAACAGTGTGTCGGGAGTTGCTGGAACACAAGTAGTTTCGTACCCATTTTTTGGCTAGGTCCATTAAGTTTAAAAAATAAAATTTAAAAAACTGATAAATTCAACAAGATTATTCATTACCAAATTACTTGAGATGTGCGAATTTCATCGATTTACCTGGAACTGCTTTCTAGACGGTATTTTGTTGACATTCTTGAAGGATCAACTGTTAGCACAATCCCTGAATCCAATTCACCTTTAATGAAGAAAAGAAAGCTAAACATTGTTTAAGTCTTACCACTCTCAACCAAAAACATTGCATATTTAATATTATCAAAAGATGCTTGTGGACAGTAACGTTAATGCTATGAAAACTGGAATGCTGGTATTACAATTTCATCTTCAACACTACAGTATTTGTGCTATCCTTGTCCAGGCACTCATGCTTAATTAGTCTTACGAATCATCACCGCAATTTTCTTCTTTTCTTCGTAGATTTAGTAGGCGCTGATACCCCGTTGGAAAAGAGAAGTATTGATTTTCCAAGTTCGTTCCTATTATATTAGGGACCTTTGATATTAAACGCTATTATTTCTCTTCTGTTCGTCGCATTTCTTTCGTAGTTGTTGTGGTGAGGAGAGATAAACTTGGCAACTCTTTATCCATTGTTCTTTTTTATTTGCCTAGATCTTGCCAAATAACAGAAACAATAGAGAAAGAGTCGCCAAGTTTGTCTCACCTCACCCTAACTATTATTATGATTGAAACATTATAATTCGTGTTTTGTCATTGGTGTCCTATCTTCAATTAAACACCTTATTAAATAAGGTTAAATTAAGGTTTATCAGAATTTAGTACCGGAACGAAGATTTTCCGAGCTACCAAAACTTCTATTAAGATGGTCAGTGGACGATGTCTCTTGGAGGCGGAGATACTTAGGCGCGCTCACTTCCATGTTCTAAAAATGAAAGATGCAATTAATTATACCTCAAATAAATGCACGTTTAAAACCTCTTGCAAGTTCATGGAGCTGATAAATTTACTTGTACAAAGCTGAGTGCCCGTTGTTGGCGTTTCCATTTCATGAACATTCCGGCTAGGAATATTGCTATGATGAAGGACAGAGCAATGAATAAAGCAGATGAGATTACAGCAAGCGAAGAGGGTCCACCTATAACAGTTGAATCTGAAAAACTCTGCTGCATAGAATTCATATTGAATCAATTATTAGTTTAGAAAGGAACAGGTTGAGTTACATGCCTCCTTTCAGGGCCAATGAAACCTCGAGATTTTGTTTCGGTACTTTCATTTGTCTGTTATCTAGCCCTTTAAGTTTTAGTTCTCCACTGTTTAAAAGTTTACTCAACAGAGGTAGGTCTGATTTATCACCAACCTTCAATTTTACTGTCACCTTGATTTTATCTGAAAAAGAAAGCCACTTTAATGAGTTTCAAAACGGGGTAAACTGTTGATAAAACTTGTTGAGTGGACATTTGGTGTCAACCATTGTTATCCTTCGCTTCAACTTTTGAGTCCGCTGGTATCTTGACTAATTCAGTCAATTGGGCTTTCAAACTATCCTCGAAATTTATAATTCGATCTCTGACCGTCTGGTTATAACTTTCATCGATTCTGAAAATTGAAACATTACAGAACTAAGAAAGTTATGAAATAGAGAAACTTATAGACATGCTGTGCGTGTAAAGTTGTGGAAATCCAATTTAAGAACGCTATTAAAATATTTGTAGTATTTTCCAGGGTGTAGGATCAAGGAAAGTAATTTAGCTAGGAGAACATTGATTTTCAAGTAGCCAATGCTCCAGTAAAGAAAGATTCTATAAGAATTTCCAGAACTCTCCACAATGTCCAGGTCAAGAACGGGGGGATTCTTTAGGGAAATTAAATAGAATTAGTAGTCTAACACAATCAACTTACATAAACGCCGCCGATACTTTGTAAACATCAACTACTGTTGAAGATACTGGGGTTGACGTTGTAACTTCCTGTAAATCCTTTCTTGTGCTCATGGTTGGAGTCTTCACATTCGGAGAACTAGTTACAAGTTGGGGCACTATTGCAGCTGTACCATTAGCCATAGGTTTGGCTGATGTCAATGCCATTGTTGTGAGCACAGTTATTGTGGGCTTGTTTTTTACTGTGGTTGAACCTGTTGTACTTGGTACTTGCGTTGTAGCTTTTGACATTATTGTGGTAGCTGTAGCTTGAGTCGATGCTATTGATTGTGGTACTTTGACTGGACTACTTGTTACTGCTTCTCGTTCTGTTTTGGGTATGGCGAAAATTCTATTGGAAAAAGCAAATAAAAATAAAAATATTTCCTACAAAGTTCCCAAACTGCATCTCCTGAGAAGTTGAATTGAACAATATTGGCTGCCACTTACGCATAAACTCCCGGGAATGGGCATTTACACTCCACTGCGGGTATAGATTTTGGAAGCATCACTCTTTTTTCTGGTCCACAAAAATGATCATCCCAGCCCACATCACTCTTCCACATATGACACTGTGGAAACGGTTACGTCAGTATTGTTTGATTAATGGAGCACACTTTTATTGTACAAAAGTTGAAGCAAATATAATAATAACTACCTTTAAGTCACTATCTCCTGGAAGGGTAGCATTCCAGATGGGAAAACGTAAAGTTGCCAGTGGCTCAGCGTGCGTTTCATTAGCACCATCGTTAGTTAACACCTTGTTTCCTTTAAATATCAGCGATGCATAGACCCAGCTCCATCTGATTGACAAAAATTTTTCATTTAGATTTCAGACTTTTTTGAGGAACAGAAAAACTACATGTGGAAGGTAGTTGGAATGAAAAGTATTAGTGGTGAATATTTTTCGTAAATATCACCTCGTCATGTTAGGTTCAAGCGTGGCATTTTTAGCGGTGGAATAAAGATCTTCTTCGTATCTGTTCAGACCAACGCAAATCTCACTACTGTTAGGCAAAACACTAGACCAATATGCTTTGGAGAGCACGACCTGCCAAAATGCAATTAATCAATGAAGAATAAAACTTACAAAGGTGAGATGAATAGAAAATCTTGTCGACTCACTTTGCCTGACGTATTAAGACATTTTCCTGGCTGACAGTCAGGGAAAAACTTTTCAATTTTATTAGTGCTTCGCGATAATTTGAGTTTTAGTATTGAAATCTCCATCAACTCTGACCCTGTAATCAGCAACCCGTTATCTCTCATTCATGGTGGAAAATGTTGAGAAAAAAGTTTGTGCTTCGTTGTTGGGGTTGAGGGGGAGAAAACCAAGGCAACTTCTTGTCCTCCTGTTTTTTAGTATCGGCCGTGGATACCTTGTAATGGTGCTACGAAGCCCTGATGATGCCCGAAGGGGCGAAAGTTCTAGGCAGGCCGACAATAAAAAATAGGAGAACAAGTCGCCTTGGTTTTCTCCCCCTCAACCCCAACAACGAAGAATGATCGATGCGACAAAACTACAACGAAAAAAAAGTTTGTGGTTTACAACTTATTCGGACAATACATAGTCCCATCGAAGAAGCAGCTAAATACTCACGAAAATAGAAGGGATTTTCTTCATGAAGTGAAGGGCACATTTTATTGACATAAATTGGGACTTTTTTCAAGAATTTTTCCGTTTCATTCTTCTCTCGGTTTCGCCCTTTAACTGTATTTAAAATCTCCGTGCCAACTTTCAGATCCTGTTTGACGTCATCTTCGGTTGTTCTTCCGTTTCTCTTCTGAGCAGTCGTTGCTCTTTTAATTTTCGATTGAATCGTTCGAGTTGATTCTTTTCCAGATCCGTCTTCTACGAAGAAGAACAAAATAAGACGCCAAGTATAGTTTACAATCCTTTGGCATTACGATGAATAGCAACATGTTATTGAGACTAGAATTATTACCGTTTGATGAGGTCTGTTCTATCAGGTCTCTTAATTCCAAAACAATGGAAATGGCTTCATCAGAGGCTTCGGTAGATTTGACGATTTTCATGGCGCATTGCAAAAATTCGAATGCATCCGACACCTTACGATTATTTTCACGCAATCTATGATAAGTTGATAGAACAGAATAAGGTTTAGAGTGTTGATACTTGATTTCTGGATGCCAAGAAAAAATATAATAGTAGTTCTGGTCTAACTCAATAGGCAGAAAGTACCTAATTAACATTCGAACGCAGATTCATGATTTAGCCTGATTCGTTTACCTACTAAATTTTCACGCTTAAAATTTAAAAAAAAAAAAATTAGTAAAATGTTCCAATATCTGTTCCAAAACTTCCTTGGCGATCTGGAAGTATCGATATACTCGTAGCTTGAATACTCAAAAGAACTCACAAAACTTGATTTTCAGGTCTAGAGTTGGAGGTATACGTACGAATTTTGAACGCCATCAATTCTTTCCATTAAAGTGTTAAGTAAGGAATCGGAAACGTTTTTCCGCCAGGTTTCATCTCCTTGGCAAGACTCCAGAAGAAGCACGGAACAGCTGATAGCCTCATCATAATATCCGCTTTTCAAATTGTCATCGTACAACTTCAACACTGACCTGAAACAAACAAGCTAGTTTATCAATCGGAAACATAAATTTTCATTGAAATTCTAGAACTAACACAGCCAATATCTATGGCGGTCTTGATCATGATCCTGTACTTGATCGCTGCCTCGCCAACTGAGGAACCCCTCACATCTATTTCCGTATCATAGGAAAAAGAACACAATTTATCCGATTCACATAATCTCATCACTGGCGTTAGCACCCCTGGAAAAGTAAATAAAATGTCATAATATATCATTTCAACTTTTTTTTGTTATAAAGCCCCAATAGTTTGAGAATTGAACTTGTCACACCTGGGAATGCAAATGCTTTGTTCATAGGCTCCAAGGTCGTTGTTAGAAAATGAGTTGTTTCACTCTTCTTGAAGCCAAAACTATAAACTGGATTCTGTGGCCAGCAGTCAGTGGCTTGAAAGTTAAATTCAGTACTAAGGACTTCACCACTTCTTGGTGACACCTGTAAAAGCACCACTTTCAATTATCAAAGCCACCCTCATCAAATCCCTCACTCATATATGATGTCAGACTTTGAATAAATAATTGCTTTTTTTTACTATTTTGCTTATGAATGTTGCTATACATACCTGGATGGGTCCGTCTTCTCTGGCTGATGGGTTGGTTGTGGCAAGCGCTTTTGGTGTGAAGACACCATTGTCAAGCCGTGGGAAACTTCCACTGAGGGACACTAGATCACTCTCAGAGGAAACTTCTATTGGGGGAGTTTGTGTCTGTGCTGTGTATATATAGGAAAGAGAAAGGAAAGTGAAGGGAGCCTCGAGGCCCCTCCTCCTAAGATTGGGTGAAAGGAGAAAGCATAGTTGCTATACACTTTTGCTTGTTGTACGCTTCAATACTTACCTTTAGCTGGCAACTTGAGGACAACTCTGGAAGTGGAACAGAGAACAGTAGCCAACTTTGGCTCAATCCCTTGCAATCGGCCATCATTCGAAAGACGTATAAAGAACCAAAAATGACTTTATGTGATGGTATTTCAAATTCCAAAGTTTTGGTCAGAGGGGAATGAGGGTTTCCCATTATTTTCTCCGGTTTCCCCTGTAATACATTTTTTTTTTTAAATTATAACGCCATGGTTTGTTGAGAGTCTATTAGTGTCCGTTTATCAATTGAGTGCCAACTGAAATGACATAATAATGTACTAAATTATTTCATAAGTCAAAATGATAAGAGCTCTTACAATATCATCAAGCTCCAAAAAAGTAGAATTAATCGTTCTCAAAGACTCCAGATACAATTCGCATTCACCAATAATATCCTTTGCTTGCAACACAATTCGAAGTTTTTCTTGGAAGTCAACAGATATCAAAGACAGAAGTGTGGGCTCGCCCGGGACTATGAATACTTTGATTATTTTTGATGTACTCTCGCCAGAAAGCAAGGATGCTACGAGTTTAAAAGCGTATCTGAAAAAAAATTATTTCATCAAGAATAGTTTGATATTTGTCGTTTGGAGGAGGTCCGTTAGTTACAGATATGAATTTGATTACTTTCCGACTGGGAGTGAGCCAGGGGGCAAATCTAGAATGCTGCGATCAAAGCCACCGGACGTTTCTAGCTGTTGTTTTTCCTTGCCCGGCCTGAGACAAGCACCATACTCCGAAGCGCAGCTCCACGCATACTAGAAACATATTTATTTTCCTAATTAGATCTTCCTACGTGACCAGATATGATTGAACAGACTCTTTTTTAATATCCAGGGGTTGTGAGGGGAGAAAAACCTGGCGATTCTATGATTCTTTATTTTCTGGCCGAGCACTTTCGCCCTGAGGATGCCCAAACAGGCAAAAGTGCTCAGCCAGAAAATGCAGAATCGGAGAATGAGTCGCCTGGTTTTTCTCCCCCTCACAACTCCTGAACATCGAAAAATGCGCTGACTAGGAAAAGGAGACTCTTTTCTGTGAATATTTTAACTGAACGATACAAACAAAAGTCTTGGGTTTTTGCCTAATTCGATCATTCATACCCTAGGAGTCTCAGCTTTGGTGGTCGCGATGCCAGGATTGCTCTTCAAAACTATTCTTTGGCCTGTCCCGAACACAATTTCTTCAATGTATGATGGTGTTTTGAGACTGTTTGCTGGCTGGACCCCAAGCTCTTTAACTGTCTGTTTAATGAAAAATAGGGATTTAACAATCTCTATATAAGATTCACAAGTAAAAGTATGTAGGTTCATCATAAATTTGGATTCGTACCTTAGATATAATTTCGCTGTGGTTGTACAAACTTAGAGTAAGGTTGTACTTAGCGTTGAAAGAGAGCAGTCCACTTTCCAATTTCATTTTTGACCCCTCACGTTGCATAAGTGGTTTTCCATTTTCGTCCAATGACCATTCAAACTGCACATATAACGTACCAGAAACGTTTATGATGTTGAAGAAATTATGTTGATAAACACATCGTAGAGACTCGTGCGTTCATTTCTCAAACTTAGCAGGCAATTGTTTTGTTTCAAACACTCATTAAAAACAAATATTGTTTGTATACCTTAGCCTGAATGTTCTTAGGTTCACAAACTGGGTTTTCCATTTCATACAAAGCATCATGGGTCAAAGATAACTGGCTTGGCCCTTTGATTGACGGCTGACCAATATCTCCTTTGATGATTCGGAAATTCTTCATTAGTATCATCATTTTGCCTTTACCATCAGGCACCGAGGCTCGTATTTGATACTCATTCCCTGAAGTTAGCTGCAAAACGCAGATTGAACCAGTGGTTGTAAAAAGTTACCACATGTTGCCACAAAAGCTGTCATTAGTTTGCTGAGCAACAAAATGTTTTACAATTAAGTACCTACCAGAGAAGTGTTGAGAGATGCTCGACTGTTCGAGCCTTCGTTGTTCCCGAGTGCTTTTCCAGCTTCTCTCAACCCTCTCCAAAGCATCAGATTTTCTCTTTGTTGATTTCCTGATGTTATGGAACCTTTGTTGGTGCCATCGGTTGGTGTAGAAATAGACCATTTGACAACGGTAGAGTCAACATTAAAACTCACCATCTGACCACTACACACAACATCTGGTCCATCAATCTCTGATTCAATTAAGGACTCTGATACCTTCAGATTATGAAAAGTTTGTTAAAAATCAAGTGGCAAATTTTGAGGCTGCTCCAATATCATGCAACATTGTAGGAAACTAGAAAATTAAAACTAACATGATTCGAGATACCAATTCCTACTTTTGTTGTTATAATTTTTGCCAAAAATGACTCCTGAAGTCCTGTAGCCGCACTTGCGCACTTCACTGTTAGTGTGTCGCCAATTTTAGGCGTCTTCTTAAACATAACCTTCAACTGGTTCCCTACACTCCAACATTTTGCATCTGTAAATAAAACATAAAATTATTGCCACGAATGTTGGTAGCGAGTTCTTGCCAGTTTTAAGCCCGCAGCTGTTGTTGGTATCCTTTAGCACCATCATAATGTTCTCCATAAAATGTGTTACACCTCTAATTGGCAACCGATAGAATATATTATTTTCAATCAAAAAGCACCTTTGCTAGAAATATCCTTGAAAACCTCATTGCAGTCAGTATATTCGGAAATTGTTTGATCAAAAGTTAATTGCAAATGTTTTTTGTCAAGTAAAGCACGAAGGAGTCGCAAGGGTTTTGCAACAACACCAACGTCCAACGTTTTGGTCTCCGGTCTGTAAAAAAACAAAACAGTTGTGTCACTCATCTATAAATTCCACAGGAAAGCCCTCGCCTGTGAGGCTGTAACTTACATAGCTTCTTCAGAGTATGCCACCCCAAACATCATCTTTCCCGGTGCTCTAGGCCAAATTCGATCGCAAAATACTTGTGAAGACAGCGGATTGCCTTGTACATTGTTGGACCAAGCTTTGTAAAAGAGTTTTCCAGATTCATCTCTTGCGTAACAGAGCAAGTCAGCAAGAGCATACATACTTCCAATAGTCAACGTTATCTAAGAACAAAGTGCTTAGAAATATTACTGGAAGAAATTAAATGAAAAAATCATCCGTGGACTTAGAAATTAATGTTCGTCGATTGTGAGAGGGAGAGAAACAGGCGACTCATTCTCCGATTGTTTAATGTCTGGCCGAGTACTTTCGCCCGTTTGGGCATCATCAGGGCGACGTGGAGCCATAGGGTCCCAATGGTTTTGCTCAAATTCAGAGGATAGAAATGCAATAATAAAATAATAACCAATAAAGTACATCTCGATTGAATCAACAGTAATGCAAGAATTCTGATTTCCTTTCTGATTCCTTTAATTTTGATCCGAGTTCGATAAATTTGTCAAGGATTACACGAATTATGTCCTAGATGATTGCTTTTCCCAATAAATTCATTATTATCATATCAGGATTGTCTCTGTGAATTGAGACCAGGAAGCATGATGTGCTGTATTGTGTGCACGTATAATATTCACCCACTTGCCCAAATATTTATAACTACAAACTAGCTCTAGATTGATTATTCCTTTATACTATTTTCACCTTCGACTCTTTCCCATAATCGATAGTTTTCACATTTGTTGATAGTGGATGAAGTTTTCTTGAGTCAACAATCAGGAGAGGTTCAGTGATAATGACACTGCTGGAATTGCAACGAAGTTCTAACCTCCCTTCACTTTGAGGTAGCTCAAACTCTACCACAAGGCCAGTTTCAGATTCAATTAGTTTCCCTTCCCCCTGTAAACAGTGGATTTGTAAGTCATTTAATCCATAATTAATTTTCTCGAGTGGTATGAGATGCATTAGAAGAGTTCTGCTGAACTACTTACGTGTTTATGAGCATCTTTGAAAATATCACAATGATAATTGTCTCCATCAACGTTTCCCTCTAAATGAACCATTCCTGTAAGTGAACTGGCTATGTCTATTACGTTTGGTCGAATAGTTATCACCGGGGTACAATCTGCAGGAAAAAATAGTACCAGCTTGAAGGTAATTGATTGTTTTCCCATTCGCTGATAGTGGATGAAGTTTTCTCAAGTCCACTACGAGGAGAGATTCAATAGGTGTAAATAATATGTACTTGCCGTTGAAGGCAAATATAATGCAACATTGACAACATAATTGCTCCTACTTTTGTCAGTCCCATAATCATCGTCCAGCAAGTCTACACAAGATGTATGAGCACATCGGTCCAGGCCAGAACAGATCCCACATGAGTCCAAGCGGAAGTCATCTTCTTTTTCTGAACTACCTCCCACACACTCTCCACATCTGGAAAGAAGGTTCATATCAGCTTTGTATTTTTGCTGGAATATAGTTTCTCTACGACGGTAAGGAATTTTCTGTACCAGTGTCACCCATCAATATGGGTGATTTTACTAACTTTTGCAACAAAAAAAAAAAAAGCTTACAAGTTGAGGTATTCTCCATTGCTTCTGCAGGCTGTTCGATATTTAGATAAGCGGTCGCAACTCTCGCAATTATTGAAAGGGTTCCATGAAACTCCTTCGAACACCACTACGTCGTCACTGTTGTCATGGACCCCAATTTTTTTTAGCGATGAATTTTGGTTCTCAAACCTTCAAGTAAAAAGGGTGGTGAAGTTAAAAATTACAATTCAGGTCAGCCAAATCACTTCAGGATAATATTTCTTGTACATGATAAATATTATTCTCTAACTCATTGATAGGGTCAGTTAATACAGATAGATACTCATGGTCTACTTTACCATGATTTATTCTCTATCTCTACGGCCACAACAGGTAGTTTGCCATCCTGCAAACGTGAATTCAGGTCACCAATCTGAAAACGAAAATAAATACTAAGTTACCTACTTTGATTTATTTTTTGGTAGTATAAAGCGACAACTGTAGCTACAAACCAGTTGTAGTGCGTATACATAGCAAAATGAAGATATCAGTTGACCAATCAATTCTTGCTTATTTATACTGTGCAATTGCTGGATCATATTGCAACATTGTTTATTCAATATAAACAGAAACATAATTACTATTGACAAAATAAAAACCAGATAAAATAGATAATATAATAAGATTTATATATATATATATATATAGATAATAAGATTAAGATAAAATATTCATTTATCTGAAACAAATAATCGAACAATGTGAGTTTTTCGCAGCTGTTGTTATAGCTCTATAGTCTATACGGACATCAACGACCTGTAGAGAAAAGTTTTCTTCAAGTTGTCGCTATACGAGCTATTAGCCGTTTGCAATATATTTATATCATTAGGAAAATAGGCACCTATTTTTTAACATGGAAATACCATTTTTACTTCGCCAATTAAAACGTAAGGCAATAAAATATCAGGGTGCTAGATGGCTAAAATAGGGTAGGTATTAAACTCCGTTCCCAACGAAAAATTCGTTAAGTCTCAACTAGAGGAACAAAAGTTTAGCTAAGCAACATAGAAAACTTGTTAGACTTACCACAAGTACTGGTAGTACAATCAGTATCAAATTCAGCTTCATTATTGTATTCACCATTTTAAATAAATTTATTTCCCTAAAATGTGATAATTCTTCCCCAACTAGCTCTACATGCAGGCTACCTGCCTTGGCTGGAATTACCCGTCTGCCTATCGATTTCTGAGTGTTGTGATCATAGTTTACTATGGCAACCTACCTTGATTGCTCCTAGCAGTAAATTTTGTTGATTGATTTAAAATACCTTATAATTCATAGTCAGGAAGAGTAATATCAATTTGTAAATAAATATTGGGTACTGCATAATTAGAATTTGTGTTTGAGTTAATGTATTACTTAATTTTAGAGGGCAAGTAACTACGTTTGAAAGGGGTGGAGAAGAACGATTTATTTAGCCCCCTAACAAAATGTAAGGATTACACATTTTTCTAAAAAGAGGAAGAAGCGAAAGAAAAATTACTCAAAGTAAACCAACACTCTTCATAATATAATAATTTTTAAATTAAATAACAATATTAAAGTGAGTTCACTTATATTTTAGAAAATATTTAATCCATAACAATTTAAAACCATCTTAAAACAACTTTGAAATAGATTCAAACATCAAAATGAATGTGCTCCTGTCTGTGATTATATTTTTGGTCCCAAAAATAAATAGCATCAATCTTGGTAATTACCGATATAATTTTGGTCTAAAACCAAGTGGCCAGC
The DNA here is from genome assembly GCA_037159825.1 of Tupiocoris notatus. Classification (NCBI taxonomy): domain Eukaryota; kingdom Metazoa; phylum Arthropoda; class Insecta; order Hemiptera; family Miridae; genus Tupiocoris; species Tupiocoris notatus. The sequence continues at coordinate 1,023,947 of JASJUZ010000284.1, forward strand.
GATGGTCGAATCGAATGGGGCAATTACAAACTATTCGAAAGTTTATAAAATCCACGATTTTGCTAATTTTCGGAAAAAATGAAGTTTAATCTAGACTTAGGTTAAGGTTTTAGCAAAGTACCCAACTAAACTCTTTACTTACTTTTTCGATCAGGGTTTTTTTAAATTTTTTTTTTTTTACTGAAGGCTGTGAAAAAAAAACTGTGTAGGTTTTATGAAATGTATCGTTGAAAATTGAAAACATGCCAATTTTGTTTTCTGCTCACAAGTTGTTAGGTACAGGCGGGAGACTTCAGACTTGAGTTTGGAGTTTTTCATTAATCTAATTTAATGACAAACAGCTTTTTTAATATCAAAAATTCATAAACGCCCACATTGTTTGCTCGGGGGGCTTCCTTCGTTTACTTCATCATGTTGTGATTCTTATCATTACGCCGCGGTGCTATCATTTTTTTTATTATAGGTAGGTCCTCTTAATTATAGACTTTAGATCAAAAATAAAATAAAAAATTATAAATCAAAAACGAAGACCCCCGCCTGATCTTGAGTCGTTCCGATGAATAAAACCGTCGTTATGTCTTTAGTAGAAATGACTCGGACAAAAATCTCCTTTTCTCGTACGTCACGAAATATACCAAAAATTTTCTGTCTTCTGTTTCAGTCATTCAGTCTCGCTCGCGTTGATTGTTGGGAGTTGAGGAGAATCGTCCGTGCTTGGCGAGCTCAAGTAGGTAGGTCGGTTGCTATAGTTGTTTTTTTCATCTCTCTACCGTTTAATTTCTCTCCGACAATGTTTAATCATAGTGTTCCACTTGTGAGCTTCCCAATCCAAGGCTGCTATTCGGCTCCTCTCTTGTGGTGAAGTGATCGGGCGGTGATTCAGCGTGCAAGTGTCACGTATGCATTCCGGGTAAGTGCTCTATTAACGTTCTTCTATTACCTAACCTAATTTTCCATTCTTATTTACCTACCTTAATAAATTATCGTCTCCGTGGCTGACGACAAGCATGTTGAGATCTTATTGTGTACATCACTGCCTATATACCTACATGAGAATTTGTTTGATCTTGTTTTCGCAGAGCGTTCTCTTCAAGGATGTCCGAAAATAAATCCATCGACATGAACCCTCACGGTGCGTTCCTCTAACATTTTTTATCTCTTCATTTTTCTTCGAATGTTTAATTTTACAATCTTGTTTCAATTTCACTTTGGCACTCCACACTGCTTGTTCTTACACTTACGCCTACTGATTCGCATGATCTTCTATTAAGCTTCTATTTACTCTCCAATCTAATATCAAAGGCTAATTTCACTTTTGATCCATATTATTTATTTATAACTAAATGTTCAATAATGAGGTCTTTGCATGATGGTTAGTGTATTGAAACTAAATTTCATTATTTACCGTACAAAAAACCTGTTCTTACGTTTATCATATTTTTCTGTGAGTTCCTAGTTACCCTGAAATTTCCTTAATTGGCTAAATTGGGAGAAGAAAGCGCCTTGAGTATTTTTCTTTCCACAAATAGTAATAGAAAAATTGCGTCAACCAGTAGAAATATTGACCAAAAAAATGTTTTCTCTAATGGTTTCAGACCGAAGAAAGGAGCTAAGACTTCCAGTTTCATCAAGCACGGGTACTTCTACTTTTGGCATTCATATGCCCCGACAAAATAGGTGATGGTTTAAATCAATTTTAATTACAACGTATAAACTTCGAAAAGCTTACTATAGAGCGAAACATTTTGAATTCATTTGAAAGAGTCATTTTGAATTCGATTTTCAGCCACACTACCAGATCGCCGAATTCGGTGAATGCAAATACTCACTTTGCAGCCGACCACAACCCTGTACGTCAATCTGTTTTAATCAGTCATGACAACCGAAAAGGCCACAGCTCGCATGACAAACCCCGGTAATTATCACCATTTTCCCCAACAATGGTCTATTGTTTTTACTATTCAAGTTTTTTCTCCTTCTTTTTTTATTGTGAGGCAAAAAAATCATTAGATGAGAGGGCACGCAGCTTCAAAGTCTGAGTGGCTTTTGTGGTAAATTACTTGCGTTATCACTTATCTTGTGATATGCGATCAACACTAGGCTCAATCCTAATTGTGATACTTATTGTTAACATGACGTTGGTTGACTTATTCTGACATCAGCTCAAAGCAGTTCACAGTTGTGAAACGTTCGTCATGCTGAGATGTAGTTAAATCATTTGACGTCACAACAATTAGAGGGTGAATAGGTGTAATAAAATAAATTTACATGATTCATCTCATCAGATGAACTCAAAATACGGCGATGTTCCTCCTTCAACTGATTGATGTGATTGTAAAATGATCTTGAATACAATTTGGAAAAGCAGTGTCCACTCAAGGGTTTTTTCTCTCTATATAATTCTATAAACTAGACAATAATTTTGCATTTTTCTAGTTACCGTCATCACGATCGTAGATACAGGTTAGTTCAGTGATGCGTCAGCGATAGCTGTTTATCCAGCATGTGTTGAGGGACTGAATTTTTACTAATAATACGATAGCTTCGTTCCTGCTACTATCTTACTTGCAATGAATGGCAGTTGAAATACTGTGCAAGACTTCTCTCGTCAGCAACCATGGCCTTACCTATTTATTTCCTCGACAAAGTCTCGCCTGAACCTCACAGTAGTTTATGCTAAGTTATTCAATCTGATGAATCTGAAGAGCATTCCAGAAAACTGAGGCCGGATCTTTTCCTGGGAGAACGGTGGCGACACCAGTTCAACCACTCTCCGGTAGATATGAGTGTACCCTTCATCATCTGGAAACTAAAAAAGCCACTTTTGGATGGCAAGGCTCAGAAGAACAGTTATGACCACTGTTCATGAGCCAGTCAGTTTTTCATGGTTTGGCTGTAGTTGGAACGAATCTACAGATAGCTGTTTTTATGAGAGTGATTTGTTAGTTTTTACCAAGTTGTTTTTTCCTTTTTCTTGTGACTAATCCATGTTGTGAAAAGTGAAGGCTCAATCGTGTCTTTATAGTCCTCAAATTACGTGCTCCATTCTGTTGTGTTTTGTGGGGCATTATATTATGTGCAAAATGAAAGACACTTTTTTCCTATAGCTGAGTCAGTGCATTATGCATGGTTGATTACAAGCTGTTGTTTTCGGTTGGTTACCGTTTTCGATTTGTCAATATTTTAATGAATAGGCTCTTTTGAAATATGTCAAAATTATTGTTCTAATATTGTTTAGGTAAAGTGATGATGAAAGTTTTAGAAATAATTGACTATTACAAATAGTTCGAGTTACCCAACTACAATGGTCCAAAAATACTTCCATAAGTTTTCATTCTTAGGCTTGTTTTTTCTTTTTTGCATTCTTTTCATAGTTATTGTGCAAATAAAAGTAACAATGGAGAAAGAGTCGCCAAGTTTCTCTCCCCCTCACTCTAATAACTATTCCATAGACATTTCTATTACGTTGTAGTTTCACCCATTGTTTCTTTACAAATCTAAGCTCAATTGTTTACTATCTTTCTTATAAGGATTGCATTTTTTACAAGTTTGTATCAGGCAGA